>OX463848.1:38104814-38425222 GCA_949825065.1 Odontocerum albicorne
ACAGTCAGCCATCCTATGAAAATAATACGCATATGAGTGTATTGGTTAATTGTGTGTAAGCTGTTGCCTTCATCACATAGTCTTGACAGATCAAAGCCAAAATGTCGATGGCAAGGAAATAAAAGTTCTAAGATGGCCGGCAAGTTTATTGTTCTGCAACCTTTTGACAAACATATTTTTTTTAAATAGTGCTATTTATTGTATTGCTTAATAACGCTTTAAAAAGCAACACATAAGATTACGAAATATTCAACCACCTTGAATTAAAACCAGTCGGAAAGTGAATTCGTTAGGATTTGAACCTGGAACGCCCGATTGCTTCGCATGAATGATAACCGTTAGACCACGGCCGCCGACAACTCGCATGTAGAAGCAGAAAACACTGAAAGCTGCGTATAGTGTTTAAAAACAAACAAAAAATAAACATGTCACCAATTAAACTTCATTACTCGATTCAACTTCGCGTATACATGCTTGAATGTTATTGATTCGGTTATTTAAGAAACAAATAAAGTGTACAAATAAACCTTTAAAAAAACATTAAGGGGAAGAAAAGCTACGTTCATAAAGCTACTTCTGTTGACACTTGAGGAAATATGTAACAAGGTTAAAGAAGTGCCCATGAAGTCAGTTTGATCACTCAATGAGAACGGAATGTTGGTGTAGTCAGAAAGCAAATGACAATTGCGAAATAGCTTACCTCGGAGCTGCAAAATATACGAACAAAGAACTGTTTCAATATGCCAAAAAAAAGACACAAAATATTGCTTGGTAAAATAGTAAATAGATCACTTTTGGGTTGGATTCAATAGAAAATGTTGAAAGGGGTTGTTACCGCAAAGTTCTGGCTTTGTGGTTAGCATCGCCGACATTGTGATTACTTTGTGGATTAGTTCGCCAAGTATTAAGAAGGTAAATATTACAAAGAAGGATTTTTAGAAATTCAGTTATGTATGAAGAAAACATGGGAAAGTTTAATCGAGTTGTGGAAAGTCAATTTGAATTTCTGATAATGAATAGAAAATTGTGAGGATGAAAAATTAAATTCTTCGCGGATCATCTTTTTTCAAAGGTGATTAAATTAAACGTGAATTGAGTAATGAATTGAGTAATATATATATATATATATATATATATATATATATATATATATATATATATATATATATATATATATATATATATATATATATATATATATATATATATATATATATATATATATATATATATATATATATATATATATATATATATATATATATATATATATATATATATATATATATTATATTTTAGGTTTTCAGTTACTTCGCGAACTGTAAATGTTGGATTCTGACATCAGATCTACCTGGAGATCCCTCAGCAGGATCCTTACAGTATTGTTTATTGGCATGGATGACTCTTTAGTAACATTGTTCTCTGTTTTGGATATACATGAGACGGTATCTATTTTAATTGGTATTTTGTGGGCTTATGACCACCTTTGAAGGCTGAGTTAAGTGCTCACTTTATGCCTAGGCAAAATTCCTCATTATACCATAGATTCATCTCTATATATCATTTAAATGATATATAGAGATGAATCTATGGTATAATGAATAATGAGTATAATGAATAATGTATAATGGTATAATGAGGAATGTTGCCTAGGCATAAAGTGAGCACTTAACTCAGCCTTCAAAGGTGGTCATAAGCCCACAAAATACCAATTAAGCCTTTTATATAATTCAAGATTAAATATTTATATCAAAAATTTTCTGATGAACTTTGAGAAACACGCTCTAAGGGATTTGTTTAATTATTCCTTAGATATGCAAATAAACAACGAGAAACATTTTTCTAAGCGATGGCTGTTTTGCGTCCAACATTGTAAGAATCGCTCAATTACCATTAATTGCATTTGTTTTAACGCCAGTAGCAAATTATCTGTAACACCAACTTCAGAGACTAGCGCACTGGAATAGAGAGATAAGGTTAAGAGAGCTGAACAAAAATGTTAATTTCGAGGTGTTTTTATCGGAAAATCACACTCAGAACCGCGAAAAGATAAGAGATTGTTTTGAACAAGGGCATACTGCATACTGAACCAGAGAGAAAACAACTTGTTTTTAATTAATCTATGGTACGTTCTGTTCGATAAAGCTTAAGCCTGATTTAGATTGTGTTGAAAATAAGCATCTTATCTTTCAAGTTTTATTCCACTTTCTGTGAGGTCGACTTTTCTTTCTTCAGAAATTCATGCGAACATCATCATCATCACTGTCATCCTCTTCTCTTTTCAAGTCAGGGTTATAGCTTCGCCATTATATATCTTATATTATTTTGATGTCTGGCCAACCGCTTGTTTCCTCCACCTCCTTCTATGGTTAACTATTGGTCTTCTTTATCCTAGACTGGTTTTATTCTTGTTTCACCATTCATATTGCATGCTTTAAGGTAATGCAAACTTAGATCCATTGATTTATTTTAAAGGAGTATCTTATTCAGAATTTCTTGGATGAACTCCTTTACAAAACTCCGCATAAGTTGCGAAGTCGTGTTTCTAGGCCTAATTTTTCCACTTAAACTTCACATGAGGTGAACAGTAGTGAGAGTACGTAAATAAATACATAGTCCTTTGTACTTACGTCTTTTAATGACACATAGTTTTTCTCTTGGGATTACTGAGTAACAGAAAAATCGGTACACTTATAAGTCACTCACTGTATCTCATCAAGTTCGTTTTCTCGTCTGTCATAATATACTCTAAGGCAAAAATCTTTATAAATAATATTTTGATAATTTGGGTTCCATTATTCCATTCCATATATTCCATCCATTAGAAATCAAGTCTAAAGCCTCCGGGATAGAAGTCAAGTGTCTTACCAATAAAACTACTCAGGTCGTCTTAATGTCCTTGTGGAACTGATCTTATATTATCACCCCGTGCTTGAAAAATAAAGTTATCTTTTGAAAATTGCTATTTCAGTCGTTAATATTTTACTTGACTTATTTCAAGATTGATAGTAGTTGATTGTAAGCTAGTCATTATACTCAATATAGTTGGGAGACAACAATTTGTTTTAATTACCTCTATGGTGTTTTCTGCAAGATAACATTTAATTTATAAAGTATAAGCTTTCATGAATATGCATGAAGTATTAAAAATTCATGATGGAAAAGTATTTAAATATTTTACTTCAGTAAATCGAGTTTCTGAAATATAACAATAAAATCAACTTAAAGTATAGTCGGTGTCGTTCGTATAATCAGTCAAGTCTGTGTATTTTCTGGACAGCAGCAGCAAGCACACCACAAACTAATACACAAATAAAAGTTATCTATCTACAAAATTTATGGATGGTCTCAAAGTGTTCCTCGAAGTCGAGAAACTACCAAAAATAATTATATCACTAATTTTCAACTTGTACTTGTTGTATTGTATAATACTTTCGTTGTATGCAGTACAGCCTGGCGGGCTTATTGTCATGTAGTAATATCTTCTAACCAACCAGAAATATGTTAAAGATGCCTTAAGTGAAAACCAGACTGGAATCAATTAAAAAACAATGGATTCCAATCTGCAACCGAAATATAACCAACAAACTTCGGGTTGAGACGCAGGTGTCTTACCAATAGGCCACGGAGGTCGTCAGGTATGTTGAATAGTAGCATACGAACGAAATTTCTTAATATACTTCAATTTACGATCGATATTGTAATATTTGGAAAGTTTTTATAGACTTTCAAGAGAGATATATAAAATAAGTGCCTTAACGCAGTACTTACCAACCGTTTTCGCATCACGGCACATTATTCAAATTACAATATTTTCGAAGTGAAAACCAGACTAGAATCCTTTTAAAAAAATCTGGGTTCCAACGGGAAGACAAGTGTCTTTCCAACTTGGCCACGGAGGTCGAGTTTAGGTGATGTTAAAGTTAAAGTTTGATAGCTCTATCACCAGTAGTATGACAACTAGAGCTAGTTGAAGACGTGTTGTTTCGTTATATTCTGAAATGTCAAAAATTGAATATGACGCGTTTATCAAGTGTCATTCAGAAAAAGTGAAAATCCCGATTGAATTTTATAGACGTTTAGATGTTAACGCCATTTAATTTCTATCGAGCTTTTCCCTTATTTTGCAATAAACGTTATAACCACGCGGTATTCTATTTTAAATATTTTATATTATAATGAACACGTCTTCTAGCGACTCAAGTAGTAAGTCTACTGTTAAGTGTAGAGTTATAATTTTTTAATTATAACATAGCCTGACCATGTGCTGAACGTGGCCGGCGTGCTATCTTTCCACACACGCCATAACTTTTGGACCTTAGAGGTATATGAACATTATATACATACATTACTCATTCAAAAGCCGAATATGTTACTATTTACGAGTATTTAACACTTTTATTGCAAATACAATCTGGCGGGCTTATTGCCAGGCGGCAATCTCTTCCAACCAACCAGACACGTAAATTAAGCAAGTAACATGGTTGCATAAATAATTCAAATGACTATCCACCCCCACGAAATCCATAAACACATACGTGAGCATATGCCCACGAACTCCATAAAGACGGAAAATCACCCGAACATTATTTTCCATATGAAGTAAGACATCATCAATTAAAAGAAAAGGAAGGGACGTTGGAGAGGAAAGGAAAAGAAAAATCAGGAATGAAACACGTTATTTTACTGACTAGAAATTAAGAGTTTTTTTAGTCGCTTCTTAAAGCTTGCCACGGACGGAGCGAGTTTTATATTGGTTTGTAACTGATTCCACAGTCTCACTGCATGGACAGTAAAGGACAACGTAAAAAAAGAGGAGCGGTGACCTGGAAAGGCCAATAATCAATCTCTGTTTGAGCGTACTGCAAATCCATGATTGGAAAGACGCTGAAAATTTTCGGCGAGATAAGAGGGGGTGGCGGGACAGTTAAGGAGATTATACAATAGATATAGTATGTTAATTTGGCGTCTATTTCTAGCATTTTACTATAATATATAGGAAAATCTACAAAGGTTTCGTTGAAGTTGTTTGCGGTTTTCTAACTAAATATGTTTTTCACACATACAGATAGGTTGAAGTATCCAATCTAGCCTTTAGGTAAAAAATGTTACTTTAATCCAAGGTAACCTTTTTTATCTTTACACTTAACGTATATTAATTTTCAATATATCTTAATATTTCAGTAATAGTTGCTTCTCTAAATAGCGTTATATAAATTGTCCTTTTATTATTAGGTTTTTTATTATTAAGTCTTTACTAATCATAAAAGTAACTTCTTAATAATAAAACACTTTTATTATTAAGTCTTTACTAATAATAAATGTAACTTATTAATAATAAAAGACTTTTATTATTAAGTATTTACTAATAATAATAGTACAGATATTTTACTCATTGATTTCGATTTCCGTTCATCATTTCTTAAAACTGATTCGCATGGATAAATATGAGATATTTCGGTATGGAGGCATTTCGTATAGGTTAAGTTGGGTACGAGTGTTAAATTATTGCCAACGCGTGAAGACAGCCCATTATTAATGTTCACAGGTATTACACAGAATTGTGAAGAGAAGGTTAACTCTGTTGTTTATTTATATTATGGGAGGGGCACACTGAAACGGTTTAAAATGAGTTTTCATTAAAATCACGTCGTTAGGTGAAAAATAAATGTAGTTGGCTTAAATTTCATTCGATTTTCAATAAACTTTATTTTACTTTAATGTGATATTGTGTATCGATATTTTACTTTAATGTGATATTGTGTATCGATATTTTACTTTAATGTGATATTGTTTATCGATATTTGTGAGATTATGATATGCAAGTGTAACTTGATAGGTATTTTGGCGTCTGAGGTACACATTTAAAAATGCGCACTCACAAAATTACAGTATTTTTTTTCACCAAATTGTGGGAATGGATAAAATTGTTGGAATATTTTCTCCTCGTTTTAAAAATGGGCAATTTATTCTCAATTTCTACTCTCTAAAAAAATCAACCTTTAAAAATTGGAAATACGAGGCATATCCAGAAAGTAAGTGTACTGATTTTTTGTAGGTTACAATTTTTTTTTATTTAAACAAAAAAATTACGTGGTTACCGTAGTACATTTGTAAGATATTTTTCGACATAGTCGCGATTCCTCTCAATGCAGGTGGTGAAGCGGGGAATCAACTTTTTGATGCCTTCCTCGAAGTAGTTTCCCGCTAACCCCTCCGTCCACTTCTCCACCTCCTCCTTTACCACCTCGTTGGTTGAAAACCTTTTTCCACCCATGTGCAGCTTCAGGGAGGTAAAGAGATAGTAATCTGAAGGTGCTAGGTCAGGGGAATGCGCGGGATGGTTCAGGACATCCCATTTAAACGAGGCGAGCAGTTCCTTCGTGGCGTTGGCCGTGTGTGGTCTGGAATTGTTGTGCAGCAGGCAGACTCCCTTTGTCAGCATGCCTCTCCTCTTGTTCTGAATCACCCTCCGCAATTTTTTTAGGGTCTCACAGTATCTTGCAGAGTTGATGGTCTCCCCTTGAGGCATATATTCAATTAAAATTATGCCTTGACAGTCCCAAAACACGGATGCCATGATTTTCTTGGCTGAAATTGTGGTTTTGAACTTTTTGGCGGAGGGTGAAGAGGTGTGACGTGACCGTTTTTAAACTCACGACACCACTTGTACACACTCGTACGATTCATAGCTTTATCACCATATGCAGTTTTCACCTCATTATAAACCTCAACCGGAGGTTTTCCCTTCCAAACGAGATAACGGATGACACCGCGTATTTCGCACTTGGCGGGAGATCGGATTAACATTTTTCAAGAAACGTGTTGTCGCGTCGACACTTCTCAACGTACTGACCTCGAACCGGTCTCGTTGCGGAGGGGAAGGGTCAGGCTACACGGAAGTGTAGCCAACATGTCGAAAATAAAATTCATCCGGTCGTGAGAGCCTCAGTACACTTACTTTCTGGATACGCATAGTATATGGTATCTTTACCCCACAATATTAATCAATGGATATAATTAAATGTCACATAGTTATAATCTTATTTTACAGGACGACAACTTCACGAATAACTTTGTCAAAAATGATTATGTTCGAAATTAAATGGAGAAAATAACCATGTCTGATAATCTCTGTGGTTCAAGACTTAACTTCAAATAAGTTTTCATTATTTTCTTGTTTTTCAATTATTTTATGCTATTTCCTTTTTTTACCGGCTGATTTTGATGCCCTTGAAATATTGCGCCCGGGTCCAATGTCCCGGTGGCCTCACCCTTGTCTCGGCTCTGAAGATAAATTTGTTAGGAATAAGAGGAAAAGAAACAACACGTGAAGTAAAAATTAATCATTAAGAAAATACCAAATTTACAAAAAATTAATAATAACTACAGAAAATAAAATCTATCTCAAGGAGATATTTAAAAAAAAAATTTATCCACTTTGCACGGATTTCTCCTGTTACACAAAGAGGGTCTGCTTCTAGCGTTAGCTTATTCGTTAGGAATAATATCAGCCAGGATTCTTCTCATACTGCTAGGCGGTACCGAGAATATATCCACAGTGTCATTCAGTTGGTTCAATATCTCTATACCACGCGTGACTGAGTGTTTAGCCATGATATTCCTCCTGTAAGTTGGTATTATATGACAAATTATGGAAGATTTACAAAAACATATTTTACAAAAAAATTATATTTTACAAAAAACCCGTGTTGACGTTATAGAAAGTAAGAGAAGTTTGGGAGGCCTAGATATACGTAGCACAACTAAATAACCACTTTCAGAAAGAGGGAAGAGTGAACTACACTATAAATGACTGCCCAACGTAGCTACTGCATGAAGGACTGAGGTTTCTGCATCTATTGTCGTCGGGTGTGGTAGACTAATTGATTATACACCCTTATGAGATGAGTCTCATCTCACAGATATGAGGGTCCAGTACGATAGACAAATTTAATTGATAGATAACAGTTTTAAAGTTGCTGTTTGAAACATATCAATAAATTTGCAATTCAAAATAACAACTAGAGATCTTCCACTAGTCTACAAGGTTATTTAAATATATGTAAACTTATCGTGTTCAACAATAAGGAAGAAGTCTTGTCTTATATAAATTTCAAACAAGCTAAGTAATTTATTCCTCCGCAATCCGGTTTACTACGCCTGACGAAGACACGCATAAGTCCATTTCGATCCATGTCGCAGGGGGAAACGAATACAAGTCATTATTTAGTTTCTCGGTACTCATGTCAGTTAATAATATACTGTGGCTGGGAATAATTGAGTTTCAGTGGAATTCTTTTGCACTGATGTCCAACAAAGCAAGAGAGATTAAGCTATATGGACTTTTTCATTGACTTGTCAATTGCATATAATTATAATAGTTATGGTAATATAATCGGAAAAAGTGGAAATTTTAATTTATTAATTTTTTTACGCCTACTTCCATTTGATTGATCGTTGCTGGGCCTCGTAGTTGAGAATACCCTCGCTATTCCAATGTCTATTCAGTTAAAAAGCCATAAAGTTTTTTTTAAGTGAGTGAGTCGCTGCACACCAGCAAACTCACCGGTTACATCGCTGTACTGGATCCGATGGCAAACCGAAATGAGACGACTATTCATCCCCACGAAATCCATGAACACATACGTGACCACATATAATATATGCTTACAAATCCCACAGACGGACGGACAATTACCCGAACATTCCTTTTTATATAAAGTGAGATATCATCAATCAAAGGAAAATGAAGAAAATCAGCAATGAAATACGCTATATTACTGCCTAGAAATTAAGAGTTTTTTCAGTCGCTTCCTGAAGTATGCCAAAAATTGAGCGAATCTAACATTGGTTTGTAACTGATTCCAGAGTCTCACTGCATGGACAGTAAAGGACGACGTAAAAATAGAAGAGCGGTGAACTGGAAAGGACAATAAACAATCTCTGATTTAAATACTTTAAGGATTTCACGAAAGGAAAGAAATACGAAATTACCTGAATCATATTGCAGGGGAAGATACAAAGAAAATGAAGTGCAGGAAGAATAAAAAAACTGCAGAAAAAATTAAGATAGTTATTGATGATTGCCAACCTCCAGCGTGAAGAGTGACGTTAAGAAGAAAAATACGTATGTGAGTGCTATTGCAGCTTCACATTCAGTAGTGTTACCAAAACGTGTGATGATGAACTGAGAGTTGAGTGTCTACTCCAGTGGTTCTAAAGCCTGAAGGCTCGATGAATGGGGACGGACACAATATTGTTGCAGACCACGCACTTCAATATACCCAACGCCAGTTCAGCTGTGGGACTATGTACGAATTAATTACAATAATAAATAAGAATAAGTTCAATATACTTGTTTAAATTAAATTGCAATGAATTCTATATTCATTCTCATCATACCATGCCCCTATTGGGGTAGGCAGAGAAAGTAGATCTCCACTTCATTCTATTCTAATTCACATATTTCGTTTATTTCACGTCCATAACGACTTTTACTGCAATTTCTACAAATTTTGACCTTAATCTCATTAAACCGTGTTTTTATAATGACTGGGTTATTTTGACCTTAATCTCATTAAACCGTGTTTTTATAATGACTGGGTTATTTGAAATATGAGATCTAGGTAAAAGATTATCTCACTTAACAAAAAAAAAAACTCCTCAGTCATTACCAAGAATTACTCAATGACCTTGCTTTGGGTCACAGCTATTTTTGTACAGATATTTTCCCATGCCATTGATACAAGAGAATTGTTTTACCTAAACTCTTGTCTGAATCTTAAGTACTCTATTTTGAACCATGATGGCAGGAGTTGATAATCGTTGGTTCAGATACAAAAGTTAATTGTTTAAAAGTTCAACATTTCGGTACAGACTCTTTTGTCTAGATCAAGAGTTCCCAAAGTGGTCGATATCGACCCCTGAGGTCGATAGTTTCAATAAAAAAAATTGGGGGTCGACGTCAGCAAAAATAGACCCCCTTACTACTGCTATTTGTTTGTTACTTCAAAATATATATGATTCCGATAGGTACCTAATTAAGAATATTTGTCAATATTTGTTTGTTACTTCAAAAATATATATGATTCCAATAGGTACCTAATTAAGAATATTTGTCAATATTTGTTTGTTACTTCAAAAATATATATGATTCCAATAGGTACCTAATTAAGAATATTTGTCAATATTGTCAATATTTGTTTGTTACTTCAAAAATATATATGATTCCAATAGGTACCTAATTAAGAATATTCGTCAATATTGTCAATATTTGTTTGTTACTTCAAAATATATATGATTCCAATAGGTCAATATTTGTTTGTTACTTCAAAATATATATGATTCCAATAGGTACCTAATTAAGAATATTTGTCAATATTGTCAATATTTGTTTGTTACTTCAAAATATATATGATTCCAATAGGTACCTAATTAAGAATATTTGTCAATATTGTCAATACTTGTTTGTTACTTCAAAAATACATATGATTTCAATAGGCACCTAATTAAGAATATTTGTCAATATTGTCAATATTTGTTTGTTACTTCAAAATATATATGATTCCAATAGGTACCTAATTAAGAATATTTGTCAATATTGTCAATATTTGTTTGTTACTTCAAAATATATATGATTCCAATAGGTACCTAATTAAGAATATTTGTCAATATTGTCAATATTTGTTTGTTACTTCAAAATATATATGATTCCAATAGGTACTTAATTAAGAATATTTGTCAATATTGTCAATATTTGTTTGTTACTTCAAAATATATATATATATGATTCCAATAGGTACCTAATTAAGAATATTTGTCAATATTGTCAATATTTGTTTGTTACGTCAAAATATGTATGATTCCAATAGGTACCTAATTAAGGATATTTGTCAATAATGTCAATATTTGTTTGTTACTTCAAAATATATATGATTCCAATAGGTACCTAATTAAGAATATTTGTCAATATTGTCAGTATTTGTTTGTTACTTCAAAAATATATATGATTCCAATAGGTACCTAATTAAGAATATTTGTCAATATTGTCAATATTTGTTTGTTACTTCAAAATATATATGATTCCAATAGGTACCTTATTAAGAATATTTGTCAATATTGTCAATATTTGTTTGTTACTTCAAAATATATATGATTCCAATAGGTACCTAATTAAGAATATTTGTCAATATTGTCAATATTTGTTTGTTACTTCAAAATATATATGATTCCAATAGGTACTTAATTAAGAATATTTGTCAATATTGTCAATATTTGTTTGTTACTTCAAAATATATATGATTCCAATAGGTACTTAAATAAGAATATTTGTCAATATTGTCAATATTTGTTTGTTACTTCAAAATATATATATGATTCCAATAGGTACCTAATTAAGAATATTTGTCAATATTTGTAATTATTTTGAATTAACATATTTATTTCATAAATGTCTAAAATAAAAAAAAAACTGATCGTATTTTTTTTGCTTTAATTTTCGTCAGCGCAGATTTCAATACTAAATGTTGCACTAGATAATGCCATAATCCGTAGTCTTTTTATCTCTTTTAATCTTTAATTACAAGCGATTAAAATGAAAAGTTTGATACCCAGTGAAATATTTAATATCGAGTATATTACACACTTATTATTTGAGTAAGTAAAGTAAATGACTATGGGGTCGACGGTTTTAAAAGTTTTTGGTAAAGGGGTCTGCGGCTGAAAAACGTTTGGGAACTTTTGGTCCAGATGGAAAAGTAATGTTAACACTTAGGGCTTATAGAAACATCTTTCTGGTTGGCTGGAAGAGATTGCCACATAGCAATAAACTCGCCAGGTTAAAAAAAAAAAGACGCCTGTCTTTGAGCTCAGGGATTGCAGGTTCTAATCTTGTTGGAATATTTTTTTTAAAAGAGTTTCAATCTGATTTTCATTTAAGGTCGTTTTCACATATTTCGGATTGGTTGGAAGAGATAGTTACATGGCAATAAAACCACCAGGTTATGCTGTAAAAGTGAATATATATATAATTGAGTTTAATTTCCAATAGAACTAAACAAAAGATCTTTATATATTTATTTCTTGTACTAGTCTGGTTTTCCCTTAAGGCCCGTATAACATCTTCTGGTTACTTGGAAGATATTACCGTATGGCAACAGATTTGCTAGATATTCAGCGAAAGTGTAGTTAAATATACACATTTATGTTTTAATTTAAATGTAAAACACTAAATTTACAGAAAATATTAAGCTAGTAAAATTTGTTATTAAACTGTTAAATTCCTTTTTTTTTCTTCTCAAGTTAAACATATGTTTTGTTATCATCAACACTGTCTTTTTTAAGATGTAAACTCCCAGATATTCTTCCAATATTTTGGAGGTCTTCCTGGAAGACGACTGCCAGCGTGTATTTCACGCATTGCCATGTATGCAACTCTTGTGCTATCTATATCCGAATTCAATAAAAGCACAGGGAGGAAAACAATCTAGGCTGTCGATCGGAGCGTGGTTGTTATTGCGACAGGAGTTTGAAACGTGGGCTTACAAGATGAATGACTTGTGGAAAACGTTTGTGTGAGCTCTTGAGTGTGGTGTTTTTTGTTTTACATTTATATTTTTCTTTTTTATTTTTATGATTATTTTTATGATTATAATTGTAGGGTGAATGTTTTTTTGGTCTGTCTGGAGTGATGAGGTGTGAGGAGTTTGATTTCGTGTGATGTATACATGTTTAATTGAGTGTCACTGTTTGTCAGGGTAATGAGAATGCGCATCGGGGTTTTATATAATAAAAAATCGGAAAGAGGTATCGATTATTTTTTTCATGTTATATGTCCTCAGTGAGATATAGGCAAAAGCCTAGTTTACTGGGGACACGACAAATGAAAGGCAACAAACCCAGATTCATTAAAATTGTGTTTCCAAATTAAATTACCTATTGTTTTTTCACAAATGATCTATATTTCTTGTCATGTGTAAAATAAAATATTATCTAACATACATGGTCTTGCCAGTATCTAACGCGGTTTCTACCACATCTCTTAATATCATCTATTTCATATATTTCTCGGATATATGGATTGAAAATATTACTTGTTCCGTTTAACAACTGAATAGTTCGCATTATACCGAGGTGCTGTATTCCTGTTATAGATTATTGCGATTATAAAATAAAGGTTAAACCAATACGGTTAACCGTAAATAACAGTTTTATCAGATTTGCAATGGAAATAAGGAAATAAAAACTGTCCGCTCTTGGTACGTGAGCCGAATGCAATTCGAAGCAGAAGCCTACAAATTAAATAATTCAAACGATAAAGTCCAACCAGCCGAGTGGAACTATTTGCCATTATTTAAATAAAAATAATCTTAACTGCTTTTTCAAAGGCTATATTTATAGAAATAAACCTTGATAAAAGATACACGTTTTTTTGCACCCACTTTGTTCGGATTTATCTTGTAAGATACACGTTTTTTTGCACCCACTTTGTTCGGATTTATCTTGCTATTATCTGAATTATGTATATATTTGTTTACCGTATTCACGTTATACAATACATACTCGTATATAAAAATTATGAATCGGATATCATCAGACTATATAAAATCGGTTGTACTTACGTCCGTAAAAACAGGCATTTTCATATGTTAACATATATATATAACTTTGTGGAGATATTATATATTGTTTATAAAGTCACTTTATATTTCACCAAAATGTATTGAATTACGAATCAATTAGTAAGAAAGCATAAAGGTTTCTCTACTTCAAGACTTAAAATGAAGAAGTTGGTTGGGAAGAAACTCAGTCTTGAAGAAAAAGTTCGTCAGCTCTGAAAATTTATATTTTTAGTGTGATAAAATTATACTTTATTTGGTTATGTTATAATGAACTTTTGTGAGTTTAAACGAGAAGCAGGAAGAACCTAGCTGCATTTCTTAGAGCTTTTGATATAATTATTTTATATATTATTAATCATAAAAATATGTAATCTAAAATGGCACTTCGAGTAGTTTTGAGTGTAGAAGATGTGCATCAGTTTACGGAGCAGGTTTGAGGTGAATTACATACAACCTAATAATAACATGGTGAAAATCACCAATAAGGAAATAATGATTTTAAAAAGTAGTGTTTAAATATCTCGATAATGACAGATAAAAATGTATGGACAAGTTTATGATATAAATCTTAAGGAAGATATTTATGATCTCTAGAAATAATATTAAAATATGTATGAATATAGAAGAGGTAAGGAAAGTACAATATGTCATGATTAGAGATATTAGCACTCTGTTTTATCTAAGTAGTTTTCAATATTCACAAAATAGAGGCTTTATAGCATTGGTATGTCTTGTATTCCATGGTTCATATTTTTATTAAAACGACGTAATATTTTAACTATGTATTGTGAATAGTGAATATGAACTAAATTAATAAATGTTCCTAATTAGGAAAACATAAATTAAAAGATTTGTTAGTTCTATAACCTTAATTTATTTACTAAAGCCTCGGCCACACAGGTAGGAGCCTCGCTTGGTGCTTAGAGCTATGCTGCGAGTTAGGCGACATATCCTAGCGAACCAACGCACCGCATACTATCGAAATAGCCACACTGCACGCTTTGCGTCACGCTACATGACGATTAGTCACCGAGTGAATCTCCTATCGAAGAGAAGTATTGGTTAATTTTATTGTGTCACCGTGATTTTACAAGATGGCGGAAGTTTTAATAACAGCTGTGTATAAAAGGGAGCCTTTGTGGAACCCATCGAGAAAATTATACAAAATGTACCTGTAATAAAATTACTTTGGAATGAAGTTGCACAGGAAGTAAATAAAGATAGTAAGTTGTAATGAAATTGGTTAGTTTTGAGAGTGGTATCGTTTGTTGACTCAACCGCTCCCAAATGTCAAATGAATTTGTGCGAAGCACTTTGGTGTGGCCAAGCATGAAGTCATCTAGTCTATTAGTCACGTAACACCTAGTTTAGCACCTAGCGAATCACTTTGGTGTGGCCTTAGACTAAGTAACTGCTGAAAAAGACCATTGTATGGGGAAACACTGTCACTTAGTAAATAAATCAACCATATATATAAAACTATCATAGCGTTTCATTTTGATTTACCTAATAAAAAAATTTGAGTTCTTTGAATTGAAAATCAATGGCATTCATAGAAAGTAAGCCAACCATTTCGATATATCAATTTTGTCACTTGTTACACAAGAGGTATAGATACAAGTGAATTTTAAATCAGATCACAGGACGATCGTCACGACAATTTGGACAGTCCTTAAAAGATCACATATACTCGTAGATGAAAACGGAACACGTTTATTAAACATCTATATCACTTTTATGCGTAGTCATTATTGTAAAAAAAGCTATATTCATCCAATACGAAGGATTTAAAATATGAGGGACTTCAATCATGACGAAGACGCGTTAGATATATCGTAGAGATATAATCTGTTTTATAGGACAAGTGTGTGAAGGTAATGTCAGGAGAAAAAGCGAAGATCAGATAACTTCAGTCGTTTACTGCGAGGAGAAAATATAGACTGATACCCGATAACACTTGTTCATGTCTCAAGACTTAAATAATGTGTGATAATCTCTTTAGTAGAGGCTAGAAAACTCTAAAGCCGTGATAATGATAAGATGCAACCTATAAAATCCTTTTTATTAATTTATTTATACATAGATGCCATGACGCCATTTTCCTGTTAGGGTAGGTAGACAAAAAAGACAAAGCACCAAACTTTTACAACACGTCATACTCCCTTCTCTTCCACACTCCCATATATCTTCTCGTAAGGTCTCCTCTGTTTCTATTATTCCTTACCTTTATTTCTTTCAAAATTCCATTTAATTAGTCAACCATATTTTTCTCGACTGTACTGTACCATGATTAACATTTACTATTATTATTACTATAGATGGGCAGCATATATGCTGTTTATATCTATATCAAGTTTAACTGTCATACTCGTATGTTGATAAATAAAAAAAACAAAGATTTATAATAAGGTATTTCGTATGCTGTACAAAGTAGTCGTATTGCGAGTATGTAAATAAATAACTAAATAAAGTAAACATTTAAGGACAATGCATGTAAGATTAATGATTTTATTTAAAAGTTATTTATTCAGTATTCTTTTCTGCTTATTTCAAGCCGAAAATTAAAAAAATGATATTGTGACCGTGAAGTGAAAATCAATCAAAACATATGCATACACTACTGCTTAATATTATTATTCCAATTTTGTGACACGTTCTATCGAAGTTAAACAAGTCGGCAATTGAAAGGTTGCAATATTAAATTAGGTCGTTTATTTTTAAACTTAACACTCATTTTGTAATATTTACAAAACAAATAAAATATATTTGTCATTCACATTTCGAGTACACACACATTGAAAAATAAGGTAATTATCAAGTGAAATATATTATTAGATGGTATTTTAAAGTAATTATCAAGTGAAATATCATACAATTAGACGAAAATGTCATTCGCATTTCGAGTACACACACATTGAAAAATAAGGTAATTATCAAGTGAAATATATTATAAGATGGTATTTTAAAGTAATTATTAAGTGAAATATCATACAATTAGACGAAAATGTTGTTCACATTTCGAGTACACACACATTGTAAGGTAATTATCAAGTGAAATATATTATAAGATGGTATTTTAAAGTAATTATTAAGTGAAATATCATACAATTAGACGAAAATGTGGTTCACATTTTGAGTACACACACGTTGAAAAATAAGGTAATTATCAAGTGAATTGTATTATAAGATGGTATTTTAAAGTAATTATTAAGTGAAGTATCATACAATTAGACGAAAATGTCATTCGCATTTCGAGTACACATGCACTGAAAAATTTGGTAATTATAACATAAGTGAAATATATCATAGAATTAGATGATGTTTTCAAGTAATTATTGAGTGAAATATCATATAATTAGATGACAATATATTTATTATCATTCGCATTTCGAGTATACACGCACTAAAAAATAAGGTATTTATTAAGTGAAATTTATATATAATTAGATGATGTTTTAAAGTAATTATTAAGTAAAATATCATACAGTTAGATGAAAATATATTTATTGTCATTCACATTTTTAGTATACACGCTCTGAAAAATTAGGCAATTATTTAGTAAAATATACAATAAGACGGTGTTTTAAAGTGATAAAACGAGAAAATAACCTTTATTTTTTTACGTATCAAATGTACAAAATTAGTAACACTCGGTGAGAACATAAACTTTATAAAAAAGCGTTTTAAAATGCCTGGAAGACTCAGGTTGACAGAAGAATATCATGTTGCCGCAAAGCGATGAAAAACGGAACAACAACAGCAAGGATGACATGACAGAAGAATATCATGTTGCCGCAAAGCGATGAAAAACGGAACAACAACAGCAAGGATGACAAACTATAAACGCTTTCTGCCTACCCCTTAGGGGACACTGCGTGATGGGATGGAATGTAAGTAGGGGTAACTTCAACAAGTATTTAATAATTTTTTTCTCACATCCTTGGATGGGGTGTCAGTTTGCACGGAATTCAATGTTTATGTAGATGATTGGAAGTCCCAATTGAATTGACTCTTTAATTTCTTGCAAAATCGGCGTGATTGTTAAATTTTCAATGAATGGAACTTTAAAGTTCTGTTTTTAGAATTGCATTCAGGGCTTCTATTTCTATACGGTCATGAACAAGTAAATGCGATTCGTTTTGTTGAAGTAATGAATGAAGAAAGGCCTGCACAATGCGGAATAATTAGTTGAGAGAATTGTGCCTTTATGGAAATGGCAGAGTGGCCACACGGAGTCAATCAATGTTAGACCATTGTGTTTGAGTTTCATGGTGCGGTGAAAGTTTTGGTTTTTGTAAACGGACAGCCGTTCTTTGGCGGCGTTTGAAGAAAACCGTTTAGAATACATTATTTTAAATATATAATATATGGTAAAGCCTTCTGCATTTAAAAGATAGATTCAGAGCTTTTGTTAAGAGTAATGACACCCGTGTGCGCATGCCTCAAATACTAGGTTGGTTTTATGCATATTAGAGTATACCATCGCGCCGTTTTCCTGCCAACGTAGATACAAAAGACAGATCACCAGATATCTCTATCACGACACACATATTTCGCCTTCACTGCATTTATACAACTTCTCATACAAATCCTATTTTCTCAGACTTTTTATATTTCCTTCTTTCAAAATATCATTACTTGATCCAACCAAACTTTTTTTGGTTTTCCTAAACCATATTTTCCACTCAAGTTTGCACAGAATATTTGCGTATTTGTTTGTTAGACTTTGTTGATTAATTTGTTCTAAATGCTTATCGCATGATGATCTTCATCACCTTACTGAATACATCAACTTTAAGTTCAATTTATTTCTTATCTTTTCAGGCCGTTTTCAGTTTTAAATTGTTATCCTGTGTATATTTTTTGGTCTATAAATGTCGCCAGCATTTATTTGGCACTTTTCAGCCTATATTTCACTCCCATACTTCAATGTTAGTACTAAAATACTATTGTGAACTTAGCAGATTTTAATCATGTTCGGTTCAAGTACTCGTATATATAGTTTAGTATCCCGTTTACATTGTTTCCTTTTTTACTTGGTTTATTGACTGAAAAGAATATTTGAAAAACTACCTTATTAGTTTTGATGAAAGAAAGTCCGACGAGAAACAAGAGGGTTTCGGGTTCAATTCCCGCTGGAATCGTAAAAGGGATCCCAATTAAATTTTCGTTTAAGGCATCTTAACATTTTTAGAGGAAATTGTCAGCTTCCTAAATTTTAATGTATGCAACGCATATCTAATACGAGTTGTATCAATAATTTATTTATTTTTATATTCCGTTTGTAACATCATAATGGTTTAGTTTAATGCATTTATAATGTTGCAATTATTGAAGTAGCGAATTATAGTGAATATTTTTCAGACAAGTTTTTACTCTGCGTAATAAAATATGTTTTATAGATGCAACGAAATTTAATATTCCTTTTTTTTAAAAACCAGCAATGACTTGAAATTACGATAGCATAAATATAAATGGTTTTAATGTTTGCATGCATTATTTTTTACAATAAATATTCTGAATAACATTTAAAATTGACATTTTCGTTCATTCATCGGTGAAAAACCATAACAATAAATGCCCACGAAAGAGTAAGCAACTACCCTGTGGCATTGGCAGCTTATGTGCATCGCACACATTACACACGTGGGAGAGGAGACCCTGGATATACTCAATTATTTTTTATTGTATTATAGCTCTTCAACATATCAAAACTCAAGTGTGACCAGGAAACAACACTGTCTTTGACCCCACAAATTGAACCTTCGAGTTTAAACCACTGGATTAGGTCTGTAGCTCGAGATTCGAAAATTTGTTGACTTACGAATCTCGAGCTACGGACGTCTGTCCTCCAAACTGGTGATTACAGGTTCGATTTCCGTTGGAGCCCATTATTTTTTAAAGTATTTCAGACTGGATTTAAGGCCCCTCAGCTAGAAGAGATTGCTGCTGTCTGTAAGTCTCCCATATTATACAATGAAAGTATACTACGATACAATTATGATTTTATATTTACATTGTTTTTTTTTAAATAAGCTACTATTTATAATTGAATAATCCATATCAGGCACTAATATACCCATCAGAATTATCGAATTAGTCAAAAGGATAGTATAATGATCAATTAAGGAAATATAATAATCCCGTAGGAAAGTATAATTATTCACTAGGAGAATATAACTACCCCGTTGGCTAATAAGAGTACAATTATCCCGAGCGCTCCTTTGATTACAGCAGCTATAAAAATAAAGATTCAGGTTTAACTCTACCCTTACTTTATGGTTGTTCTTAATGAAGAATAAAAGATAATGGTGGTTTGTTTTTTAACCCTTTTATGACATTTATAAAAATTAATAAAGGATTACTTTTCCAGGGCCGTATCTAAGACAAAGGCAGATCAACATCAATCGTGGCTTAGTTGCTAAGATACTTGTCTTCTAGCCCAAAGGTTGCGTTCGATACTTATTGGAATCCAGATTAAATATATATATATATATATATATATATATATATATATATATATATATATATATATATATATATATATATATATATATATATATATATATATATATATATATATATATATATATATATATATATATATATATATATATATATATATATATATATATATATATATATATATATATATATATATATATATATATATATATATATATATATATATATATATATATATATATATATATATATATATATATATATATATATATATATATATATATTTCAGTCTGGTTTTCATTTAACGCCTCTTCGACATCTTTTTGGTTGGCTAAAAAAAATGCCACATGGTTATACAGCCTCTAGATTGTATTGTATACGAGAAGGATATATATGTTTATGGATTTCGTGGGGATGGATAGTTATTTGAATGATTTATGCGACCACGTAACTTGCTTCATTTACTTTTGTCTGGTTGGTTGGAAGAGATTGCCGCCTGGCAATAAGCCCGCCAGATTGTATTGCAATAAAAGTGTTAAATAAATAAATAAATAAATAAGGTTTGATACATGACAATAATGACAAACTCCATCTAAAGTTGAGTTTGATTCCCAAAAGAACAAAAAAACTGCCACATGGTTATACAGCCTCTAGATTGTATTGTATACGAGAAAGTT
This sequence comes from Odontocerum albicorne, assembly GCA_949825065.1. Classification (NCBI taxonomy): domain Eukaryota; kingdom Metazoa; phylum Arthropoda; class Insecta; order Trichoptera; family Odontoceridae; genus Odontocerum; species Odontocerum albicorne. The sequence continues at coordinate 38,125,579 of OX463848.1, forward strand.
TGATACATGACAATAATGACAAACTCCATCTAAAGTTGAGTTTGATTCCCAATAGAACAAAAAAACTGCCACATGGTTATACAGCCTCTAGATTGTATTGTATACGAGAAAGTTGGATACATGACAATAATGACAAACTCCATCTAAAGTTGAGTTTGATTCCCAATAGAACAAAAAAACTGCCACATGGTTATACAGCCTCTAGATTGTATTGTATACGAGAAAGTTTGATACATGACAATAATGACAAACTCCATCTAAAGTTGAGTTTGATTCCTAATAGAACAAAAAAACTGCCACATGGTTATACAGCCTCTAGATTGTATTGTATACGAGAAAGTTGGATACATGACAATAATGACAAACTCCATCTAAAGTTGAGTTTGATTCGCAATATAACAAAAAAACTGCCACATGGTTATACAGCCTCTAGATTGTATTGTATACGAGAAAGTTTGATACATGACAATAATGACAAACTCCATCTAAAGTTGAGTTTGATTCCCAATAGAACAAAAAAACTGACACATGGTTATACAGCCTCTAGATTGTATTGTATACGAGAAAGTTTGATACATGACAATAATGACAAACTCCATCTAAAGTTGAGTTTGATTCCCAATAGAACAAAAAAAATAAATCCCTATATAGATAACGTATATATTTATTACTGTTTTATTCTGGCTAATATTTTTACGTATCCCTAATGTTTCTTAAACGATTGTTTTGTGAAGTATATAAAATGTCCATTGAGCTTTCTTTGAAATTTGGATATAATTCTACATTATTATCAGCAAGTTCTGAAAAGTTGTGTTTGGGTAGACAACGCTTGTGTTCTTGTAACATTGTACCGATGTTTCTCTTCGTCATTCCAATATATGGTATATCACAAGCACATTATATTTCATAATAGGGGCTCCACCCCTGGCTACCTCGCTGCCTAACCCCTTATTGGTGCTGCGCGCCCCCTTGTCAATTGTAATAGAATCTATGTACTTTTAAATTAATATGAAAATATATTAATTTATATTCAATTTTATAATTTTGAATATTGAATTTGATCATTTAAGTAAGTCATATTCTATCTAATATTTTGCAACATTTGATAATCTATATACAAGACATACGGTTCCATTAGTTTCAATAGTAACATTGCTTTTATATTTTTTCTTGTTAGCAATACAGCGTATACACCACTACTTATTTCATTTAGCGTAATTTAATTAAATATACTCTGCTCTTAAGCAGTTGATCTCCCTTATATTTGATGTTAAAAATATTTTTATCGAAAGTACAGTACCCGGCGGTAAGTAATACACATCGGGCTTACACCACTACTTATTTCATTTAGCGTAATTTAATTAAATATACTCTGCTCTTAAGCAGTTGATCTCCCTTATATTTGATGTTAAAAATATTTTTATCGAAAGTACAGTATCGGTTTACCGCGTGAATGACACAGTGTGATTGTATGTCTGCATATATTTCTCTTATTATTTTTTACAAGAGATCGTGATCACCTCGATCGACTGTAAGACTCAGAACGATTAGTTTCTAATTAATTCAGTTTGCCATGTTACACGTACCTTGTAGGCCCATTTGGCAAAATGTGTTTGTTAAATAGTGAAGCAGTTGTAGCCAATTATTTTTTTATATCTTGTATCAGCAAGACTACTTGCAGGAGTAAAGTGAAGAAGTTGTTCTTGTCTTTATCAGCAAGACTACTTGCAGGAGTAAAGTGAAGAAGTTGTTCTTGTCTTTATCAGCAAGACTACTTGCAGGAGTAAAGTGAAGAAGTTGTTCTTGTCTTTATCAGCAAGACTACTTGCAAGAGTAAAGTGAAGAAGTTGTTCTTGTCTTTATCAGCAAGACTACTTGCAGGAGTAAAGTGAAGAAGTTGTTCTTGTCTTTAACAGCAAGACTACTTGCAGGAATAAAGTGAAGAAGTGTTTCTTGTCAGGATGAATCGATTAAATTGTATGGGTTAGATTTATTGTATTTGGTTTGTCTTGTTTATTTATTTTCTATTATATAATACTGCTTACGTGTTAATTTTATTTGTTACTGTTTTTGTCATCTTGTCAAAAACGCAACGTTTATATAATACAAAAAAAAACATGACTGATTTGTGCGTGCGATGAATACTGGCAACTGGAATTTTAATCGTTGGTATTGTTTTAAATAGTCTGTTTTTTATCTATGATTAATTCCTAAGAGTGGTCTATCAAAAAAACTCGTACAGTGACGACACGTTTGTTCTATCGTATCATGCATGAAACAATAAATTCAAGTTCAATATATTTATTTTTAAATTTCTACAAAATATGATACCTATAAAAACAAGAATGAAATAAATATCAGACCCTCTTAATATTTTATGAGGTGTTTTGGAAGAAACAACAATTTTTTTCAATTATAATATAAATTAATAATATCATTAAAAAAATAATACGTGTTAATGTTCAACGTAACTAAAAACGGAGTCTCTTAGAATGGTCTTAGAGTTTTCAATATCTGTTTCATAGATCTTAATGTAATGTGCTACCATCTACAAGGTGTAGTAGAAACAACTTCGTGTTTTGTAAAGTTAGTAAAAAAAGCATCATAGATGTTTTGTAAAATTAGATTTTACAAACTGAAAGAAAAATGTTTATAATTATTTTATCTTGTTTTAAAAATTGTGTTATTCAATGTCAACTTTTATTTCACTCTTCCTGAAGTTCCTCATTTTTTTTCTACTAATTTCTGGTGGTATTGCCCCGATTTCGTTTCGGAACACAGCTTTCAGCTTGACAGGATACACTGCGGTTTCGGAACACAGCTTTCAGCTTGACAGGATACACTGCGGTTTCGGAACACAGCTTTCAGCTTGACAGGATACACTGCGGTTTCGGAACACAGCTTTCAGCTTGACAGGATACACTGCGGTTGATTTAGTCGTATTACTTAAAGTTCTTTTAAAATTATCATTTTGCACGTATAGAACTGAACGTCTGCGTGGAAAATTCTCCTCAAACTTCGATCAGACATTCCCATAGTTTTAGTATGCTTACGCGCTGAACTTCTTGGATATTAGGTAACGACATGTCTTACTGCTTGGACGTTTTGTGGTTTTCAAACGCAGCGAGGTCTATCAGATGGATTATTTTTGGAAACCAAACCTGAGGCTCTGAAATTTGCAGCCCATAAAAATATGGTTTTCCTGTCAGTAACTGTCGAGTTTCGACCTAGTCTAAATAATCGCTGTGTTGCGTTAATAGAATCAACGTTTTAAAATAAGTTTCAATTACGAACGTACAATCCTCCCCATTCCATGCCATAAAGATGTCTAAAATGGTAAGGTATGTGTTACTCAAGGACACAATTTCGCTCCACTCTGCAACACTAGCGCCTGCATAGCGGTGGTGGCAAATTCAACAATTACTTCTGCTGTACCCTGTTTATCAACGTCCAGTGTGTCGAAACTACTGACATTTTATTGGGTACGTTTTTTATCAGTATTAATAATGATTTAAATAAATATGCAGTAAAAGCTAATGAACAACTATCACATACACAATTCTAACCATATTAAAATTAAGCCTATTAACTCATCGTAAATTTTTTATATTAATTTTACGGCTAGATTAACTTTGAAAAAAAAATAAAACAACCAAATGTTTACAACCTCAGTTTGGTGGTCGTAATGAGATTATTCAAAAAAACTTTCCTTGTCAATTACGCAACAATTGTGTCTGCAGTCTCAATTACCCGGCATGTCCTTCGGTTCAACGGCCGTCCTTCGCGAGACCCTCATTACTGAAGCCGACTTGGCAAAAACTTAAACTCCATCGGTTGGGTAACATCGGACGAGAACCGGTCTCCGGGGCAATCAATGATATCAAAAGGCAGGAGGAAAACTATCGGAGAGATAATTGAATGGTGTATGAAGAATTTATTTCATTTCTATTTGAGGAAAATGCCAGGAAGAGTCTTATTTTATTGAATTAAGATAATAAGATGTTCGAATAATAAAACTTGTACTTGTGTTTTCAAGTGTTGTGATCAGTGATGTTACAATATTTGAGGGTTAATATAAAAAAAGTGATTATTCAATTATATAAAGGTAATAGTGCCAGAATGAAGTGTGGAAGTAACAGAGGCATTTGTTTATTGAGTAATAAATAAACTCTATGGTAAAATTATGATTGAAAGGGTAAGAAGAAAGACTGAAAAAATGTGTAGGACTCAGGGTACCTTTTTAAGTGGAAGTAAATGCATTGATTAGATTTTCTTTTTACGGATGGTTATAGAAAAATGTATGTCAAAATATAAGGAACTATACTGTGCGTTTGTAGACTTAGAAAAAGTATGTGATCAAATGAGGAAAAAGTATGTGATAAAAGATAAGAGATAGTATAGTATAAAAAATACTGAATGAATGTTGTATTGATTGTAAATTAATGCTTGGGGTTTCGTCATTATATGCTGAAAGTAGAGCATATATTAGAGTGAACGGTGTCTTAGTTGAGTAGTTTAATATTTCATAAGGGGTAAAGCAAGGATGTGTCATGTCACTCTGATTGTTTAGTATTTATTAGTATGTGAAGAAATTACAGAGGTCGATTGGAGACGTTCAAATGTCGAATGGGAATGTTTACGGATTGTTGTATGCTGGTGACATGGTAATATTAGCGGAGAACGAGGGTGAATTACAGTATAAGCAAATTGTATGAAATATGTAAAAATGTTGCAAAATATTATGCATAGTCAAGGTGATACAAAAATATGAAAAGAGAAGTAAATGCGATATATGGGTGACTAATGAAAGATTAGAGCAAATTGAAGAATTTTGTTATTTAGATAGTATTTCATAATAGAAGAGTTGCGAGATATATTTAACAGTGTGTAGCGATATGAAACAAAGTCAATGGGGTACTAAAACATTTATACTCTAACCGTACAGCATCAAAATCTGCCAGTATTTTATAATTATTTATTATCTGGTTGATTGGAAGAGACAATACGGTAAGTGTATACAATTAATAAATGCTGCTGAAATAAGTGTACTTAGAAGAATACAAGGGGTAACTATGTATGATATAATATGAAATGAAGGGATTAGGGATGAATGTGAACTAAAGATTGATGTGTTAAGCAAGATGAAGAATGTCGCCCTGAGATGGTTTGGACACATGAAACGAAAGAATGAAAAAATACTAACAAAACAAATATACAGCGCAAATGTGAGTGATAGGAGTGGTAGATGAAGACCGAGGATAGTATGGTTGAATCAAATATACGGAATTTTAAAAGAAGAAAATGTTAAAAATAGAGGAATCTTAGGAGCTGTATGAGAAGGTGTATTGATGTGAAATATGTGACTTTGATTATATTATCTTATGGTAACTATATGATACTTTAAGCAGTGACTTTTACCATATTATCATATGGTAACTGTACGCCACTGACCATATTATCATATAGCAACTGTACGCCACGGACTTCAAATATTATATAAGTGTGAAGTTAAAAAATCGACTGCTCTCTAATTAAAAAAAAATTCAGATGCAAAGAAGATAAAATAATAATATACTGTATTATGTATTGAAAACGCAAATTGCAGTTGGAATAGGATACAATTAAGTAAATAATGTATAAAACATGCCAAAGGGTTTGTCTCCTGATTTTCCTTCTTTTATTTTTTCTCTACCAAACTGGAAGTTATATAAGCATTGAAATTATAGAGGAAGAATATAATCTCCTAATTTTTGCAATGTAATTGAGCATTTTTATTACTACAATTGGTCAAATCTCACGAGCGGATGCAGCATTGCATTGTTACGTATATATGAAAAAAATGCAGGTAGAGAACTGGCAATGAGTAGTAAGACGGCTGATGTAAAAAATAAATATCTTATATAGAGTAAAATTATGTAAACATTTGAATAAACATAAAAAAAAAACAGATTGAAAAGAGAAGTTATACAAATATCTTGTCTTTTTCAAGAATCGAGAAAACTTTGTAACAAAAGCCTCATTTCGAAAATACGCTGAAAACAAATTGAATGTTTCTGCAACTAGGGATTGAGCTTACGACCTCATTCTTATCGGGGAACTATCTAAGTAATTGAACTATGGCAGACAAATTTTGTAAAGCCAATCTTCAATTAAGACAATCGGCTCCACATTAACTTAAGTTGTATGGTCTTATTTGATTAATTCAAGGGAAGGTTGGGAGTTAAAGAGACAGACGAATTGACTTTACAATATCAGAAACAGGATGGAAATAGGGATTCTGAATTATTTGGCTTATGATATAGAGATTTTGTTCAAGTGTCCGCAAATACCGGGGCACCTGATATGGTACTCGTAAAAGAAAATTTTGTTAAATGAGCCACGCAACGTATCCAACAATGCGGATAACGATGCGGTTATTAAGTGAAGAGTATCACCCGAGAGACAGATAGCTTTTGATTTCAAACTTTGTATATTTGTATTCAAACCCCTTAATGCATATTTGCATTGTATATACGAGTATGTCTGAAGGATGTTGCTTTGAGAGGGGTAAAATTTTGAGGTCGATTTCAACATCATCGAATGATTTGATTGTTCCAAATTGATCAAATAACATAGAACGCTTATTCTCATTTACCCAGAAATAAATAGTCTTCAACACTAGTGCTGAGTCCAAATTAATTCAGCTCAGCTTTGGTCTGCGCGGCTGTTAACGTCATCAAATAAAAATATTTTATGAAGTCACTCGTTTTTTTTCCATTTTTGCGGCAAATGTCAAAGTTATCGATTCCGATTGTTAAATATTCGTCGCATCTGACCGTTTGAGGAAGGATACTTCCTAGCAGTGATGTCACTTTATGAAGTGTGTGTTTTATTTGTATTTTTACCAAACTATTCAAACTACTCTAATACCATGAATCCATCTTTTCTCAACTTTTTTACGATAAAAAGTTAGAAGAGGAAAGATTGCTTTGATTAACATCTTTGGGAGTCAAGTGTTTTTTTCCAATTGATTAATACTCTATGAAAACAGTAATTAAAGATACATTTAAAATATGCAATCAACATATACTCAAAATATACAATATTATCAGAAATACATAGTTAATATCCACATTTTATTTAGCACAAGATTCATTCAAATATTGTGGTTACATAAGATTCAGTAGGCGACAATATATGACTTTATTGCCTGGTTTTATATTGAGAAATTTTAATATAATATATACCACAGTAACATATATTTTCCTTATAGTAATCGATTAAATACAACCTGAAAATCAACTCGAACGAGTGTCCACAGGAAGGTGAGATTTTAATGAGCGATCAAATCGCGGATATTATGTTATGCGTCAACTTATTGTTTTGCATCTATTTATTGTAATGCATCAATTTAACAATAAATATTTTGATTTATTGACAAAGCTACACGGTGGAACTCGAAGAATTAAAGCGCTGTATTAATGTAGACGTCGTTTCATAAAGCTGGCGCCAGTAATTTGATGGTTAGCGTGCCAGCTAAGAAATCCAGCATGATCACTGGTATTCCGCTTCTAAAGTAGTTTCACTTTCAGGCATTATTGAATCTTATTACATTCGATGATATGGATGACTTCTGTGGCCTAGTTGGTGAGATGCATGTATTTTTATTGTAGGCCTGCGGGTTCGATATCTGTTAGTACCCAATTTTATTTTTTAAAATATTCCAGTTTCATTTTCACTTAAGGCCTCTTTAACATATTTCTAGTTGGTTGGAAGATATTGTAAAATGACAGTAATCCATGCAGCGGTCGTGCTCCAAGCGTATGCATTCACGCTTAGCAATTGGTGCCCCAGGTTCTACTCCTGACGGATTCAGGTCTGGAATAGTTTTACTTTTAGATAAGGTTTTATCAATGGTGCTAAATAAAACTCTGTCTAACGAAAGACTGCAACAGATTAAACCGTTTTGGATTATTGATATCCTTGTTACGGAAGTTTGAGTTTGACCTAAAAAGCTCGTACACTATAATTCAATCCACGCAAAAGCATATTCCATCCAAAAAATGGCTAACAATTTACTTATTTCCTGTTTTATTAAATTTAAAATACTTATTTTTTTATTTGAGGAAGCTTGTTCTCTTTCAAAATAAGGCATCCAATCAAAACCCCGCCTTCAGTTAGTTAATGTTATATTTTTATTGCCTTTAAGATATATTTTTTTCTCCCACTAGTCTTGTGTTGTTAATTGTATAATATTTGAGAATTTTCTTGTATTTCAGTGTTGTGTTTTAAACACATTGGTGATTTCATGCACCTTATATGTTCTGAATTGTGTGGTAGGCTGGAAGAGATTGGAATTAAAGAATTAAATCTGGTTGGATGGAAGACATTGCCGCCTGGCAATTAGCCCAGGAGATAAATAAATAATATTTTTTAAAGTCATATGTCAAGGACACTCAAGCGACTTACATTTTTTCAATAAATAAATAAGTAATATCAATAATTTTGTATCATAAAACTCTATATAAATATGCTTAAGATAATCGAGATATAATAATGTCTATATGTTATATAATATAACAAGATATTACAAGTTGTTGGGTACATGTCAATCGATAATAAATCACATATCCGACGATTCCGAGTCATGCGAGTGGATATACTCGTATACCGACAAAGGGTAATTTACCCTGAATACTATAATTCCGCTGATGACGACACGCAACAGCCCCGCTTTTGCCGCGTCTCCTCTTTGAGGTTAGTTGATTTAACCCGCGTCCAGGGATGGAGCTATTCAGAAATATTGTATTGTACAACGAGTACAATTTCGTAATACAACCTGATCAACGAGTACAATTTCGTAATACAACCTGATCAACGAGTACAATTTCGTAATACAACCTGATCAACCAATTCTTCCAATCAATCAGAAAGATGTTAAAGAGCTTTTAGTGAAAACTATACAAGGACCCTATCTATTTATTAAACACTTCCTTGTAAAACAATTGTTGAGCTTATTACCAGGTGGTGATCTCTTCTAACCGACTAAACAAAAGTAAATAAAGGAAGTTATACTGTCACAAAAAAATAATCAAATGATTATCTATCTTGACAAAATTTATGAATAATTTATTTATTTATTTACCACTTTTATAGCAAATACAATCTGGTGGGCTTATGCTAGGCGGCAATCTCTTCCAACCAACCAGACAAAAGTAAATGAAGCAAGTCACGTGGTCGCATAAATCATTCAAATGACTATCCATCCCCACGAAATCCATAAACATATACATACGTGAGCCCACGAACCCCACAAAGACGGACAGTCACCCGAACATTATTTCTCATATAAAGTGAGATATCATCAATCAAAAGGAAAGGAAAGGATGGTGGAGAGGAAAGGAAAAGAAAAATTAGGAATGAAACACGTTATTTTACTGATTAGAAATTAAGAGTTTTTTCAGTCGCTTCTTAAAGCATGCCCAAGACGGAGCGAGTCTTATATTGGTTTGTAACTGATTCCAGAGTTTCACTGCATGGACAATAAAATACGACGTATTGCAATCCATGATTGGAAAGACGTTGAAAATTTTCGGCGAGATAAGAGGGGATGGTGGGACAGTTAAGGATATTATACAATACAGACAGTATGTGAACAATATACATAGTAAAAGTGAAATATCATCAATCAAAGGAAAAGAAAGGGATAGTGGAGAGGAAATAAAAATCAGAGATGAAACACGTTTAATTACTGACTTGAAATGAAGAGTTTTTTGAGCCTCTTCTTAAAGTAAGCCAATGACGCAGCGAGATAACCCTATTTAATAAAAACTGTATGTAAGGGACGATTATAGGATGCGGGACCTCCCGAGTCAGCTGCCGGCACCTCACCACATTTGAAATTCATACGGAAAACATAATCGAGTATAAATTCAACACTTTATAAATTCTACAATCAGCTTTCTTTTATAGCTCAATAGACTACGGTAAAGTATATTGGTAATCTCAGCAAACTGACATTTCAAACGATGCATTCTATACTTGTATTATATGGTATATAAAGGAATTTTATTGTTGACTAGAGGTTATTTGTTTCCAATAGAAAAATGTAGAGAATATAACATATCTATTGAGGGAACTTTAATGCAGGAAAATATAAGCAATTCAATACAATTTAAGTGCAAGTTGATGATTTTATCATATATATATATATATATATATATATATATATATATATATATATATATATATATATATATATATATATATATATATATATATATATATATATATAAAATGTAAATCATTCAGTATGTTACTCTTCTTTACCTCAAAGATTTGACAGAGGTAAGGTATGTAACTAGGTAACATTAATAGTATCTTTAAGTACAATGATCTTTATTAATATTTATCTCAACAGCGTTGAGTGGCAACTCAATAACCTTGAGCTGCCAGTCAACGCTGTTGAGAATGCTTACATAATGTTGGCATAAGGCTGACATAAAGTATTGAAAGTAATTCATATGTGTCAGAAAATATCTCTTTTTCATTTTATTATCCTAAGATATATTTTTAGTTATTTTATGTTAAGAATCAAGTAAAGAAATGCATAATACACAACTTGTCTAGTTATTGCATTAAACACTAGTATTTTTATTATTATTATATGATGTAGCTCACAAAAATCTTCTTCGAACCAGCGAAATGAAGGTACTCAGAAGTATCGCTGGCAAAACCCTTTGTGGTAGAGTACGTAACACAGAAATCCGAAGGACGTGCGAAGTTGAAGATATTGTCAGATGGAGACGACAGAGAATAAGGTTCTGGAACGACAGGTATCCAGAATGGCGGAAACAAGAGCCGTAAGAATGGCCAGGGACAGTATCCCCCAAGCAAGCAGACCTCCAGGACGACCTCCCAAAAGATGGAAAGACAGCTGGCAGTCGACGTCGCAAGAGGCAAACAATGATGCAGGACCATAACAGGCCAACAGGCCTTAAATAAGATGGTGAAGAAGAAGAAGATGTAGCTCACTCTGAACTTGTTCGAACATATAGAATTTAGCTCAAAGATAATAAATTCAACGTTTGTTTAATATATTTATATTTAATATTCGAGATAGTTATATTACCCCAAGATGTGTTACATTCGCATCGAAAGGTTAAACTATTTTGATAGATAAAGTTTTACTCGTAATTTTAACAGGTTAATGCTATAATATACGCATGGAGGTTCTACATTTATTTATGTTCATGCTGAGTTCTTCGAATAAAGAGTTAACTAGTTCGATTCTGTAAGCGCCGGTATTAAATTTGAGATGCTATCAGTTTATACAAGTACATCGTGTTTTCACAGGGGTTGACAATCGTTTTGTTTCTTGTACAATACGTTAATTATTTTCTACATAGGCCGAGAAAATATACCTCCATAATTTTCTATCCAAGTACATAAGCGTCACCTTCTCCACATTCATACATCTCGTCGTTCACATTTTTTTATTATTCATACTTTGAAAATCCGGTCCACGTGATCCAGTCACGTTTCCCTTGGTATATCTCTTCAATGCACTTTATATATATATATATATATATATATATATATATATATATATATATATATATATATATATATATATATATATATATATATATATATATATATATATATATATATATATATATTCGCTTAGTCGTTCATTCTTTTCACGTTTTCAAACATATTAACTCTTCTTTCTGCATCTTATTTTAAACATCCGTTTTGAACATGCGTCTTCACAACATTAATTTAACTGCTATGCTTCTTCTGCGAAGTTCAAGCTTTACTTTCATTCATCAAGATAGATGTGAAATGTGAACTATACTTTTCTTTATTGTATTAATAATATAACACTTTTGTAGTACAACATGGTGGGTCTTTCGTTTGTGGCAATCTATTCCGAGCAAACAGAAACATGACCAAGAAATTTTACATTTTCAAATTGTCTATCAACGGAAATCTAGCCCGCCCCCCCTACCCTCCGAGCTAGAAGACACGCGTTTTACCAATTAGTCCACGGAGTTCGTCATATATAGATGAAGAAAAAAGTTTGCGAGAAACGAATATTATTTTTTTCTTCTTTAATAACTGAGTAGTCAAATAAGAAAAATATCAAACATTCCTATTGTCAATTACATATGTGTTTTAACATTTCAAACCTATTCTTTAAACAAAAATCATCACGTTTTATTAAAATATAAATTTTAATAACCACAGAAATGTGCAAGGTTTTGCAAGGCTTTATATTTATAGCAAAAATCCCGCCTCGGTTCCTTCATTATAATTCTTCTCAATATATCCTACTATCTTCTAGTCACTGATAAAAGTGATATATTTGTTGTATTTAAAACATCAAATGACTCCTGTTTTTTTTTTCAAGTTTAACTCAAAATTCTTTCCTTTATAATTTTATTTTCTGTGTATAAAGCTCTTATGCAAATATTTCATACAGAACTGGAAACGAAATTGTTAAACCATTTTGTAATGGGAATCGAACCCGCACCCCCCGGATTGACACACGTCGTACCACTTACACACCGAGGTTGTTTATATGTAATATAATGTATAAATATTTTTTGAACTGTGTGTACGTAAGGTCATATTTAATATTGTTATCTGTGATATATGTCGCTGAGAGATTGTTAAAAATAGCTCGACGACGAATCCTTCGATTCTTTGAAAAAAAGTCCGCGGTAAAGGAGGCAGTTGGCTGGAAGAGATAGTTCTATCACAACGAATCAGCAAAAATGTACAATTAAGGCCGAGGCCCCACCAAAGTGCTTCGTTAGGTACTAAGCTAGGTTTTACGTGACTCATATACTAGGTTACTTCATCCTTGGCCACACTAAAGTGCTACGCTCAAATTCATTTGACAGTTGGGAGCGGTTGAGTCAACACACTATGCCACTCTCAAAACTAACCAATTTCATTACAACTTACCATCGTTATTTACTTCCTGTGCAACTTCATTCCAAAGTGATTTTATTACAGATACATTTTTGTATAATTTTCTCGATGGGTTCCACAAAGGCTCCCTTTTATACACAGCTGTTATTAAAACTTCCGCCATCTTGTAAAATCACTTGGTGACACAATAAAATCAACCAACACGTCTGTTCGCTAGGAGATTCACTCGGTGACTAATCGTCATGCAACGTAGCGCAAAGCGTGCAGTGTGGCCATTGCGATAGTATGCGGTGCGTTGGTTCGCTAGGATACGTCGCCTATCTTGCAGCATCTTTCTAAGCATCAAGCGAGGCTCCTACCTGTTTGGCAGAGGCCTAAGTGCTTAAATAAATAAATAAGACTCCTTTTCGTGGTTATGAATTTTATATCATGGCGGGACAACAAAATGTGGTAAGTAAATGAATTCAGATTGCATAAAAAACCTGCTTCAAGATTAAGGAAAATATTGTAAACCCCTGTTATCCTAATCACAGAGTCGCATTATAAATAATAGTTGAGATTATTACCACAGTGGAGTGTCTTGCATCTCAAGGCAGAAGGAGAGAACCGGTGGGTTAAACATACCCGACCGGCCGAGAAATTACCAATTTGTATCTGTAACATATATCATTTCACCACGCACTGTGTATTTTTTTTAATAATTATCCACAATAAAATATTTACAATTTAATTTTATTGGAAAAAAACAATCCGTAGAGTACAAATATACGATGATAATAATGTTAAAAATACAATTTAAATAACACCGTTTAGAGAGCAGACTCTCCTTAAGAATTCTCTTACTTTCGATTCGAACCCACTATTATTGAGATATTAAAGATATAAAATAAACATAAAAATTAAGTATAACGATAAAGAGATGGTGCCTACGGCCATTAGATAAGGAACTACGCCGCATCTGTAAATGTTTAGAAAAACCTATTTAGTAACAAAACCGCAGAAAACTTACTAAAGGAAGGCTAAAGCTGATTATATCACCCATATATTGAAGATGAAGCTGACAAAAATCGACCGAATTCAAATATTAGGAGAGAAAACGTGCGTTAACCAAAATTTGTATTTGCAATAAAAGTGTTAAATAAATAAATAAATATGTTTATGAAGCCTTAAGTGAAAGCCTGGCTGAAAAATGTTTTTTTTAAATCTGGGTACCTTCGGGTAAGAAGACATCCCTTTTATCAACAAGACCACGGATGTTGTCAAAATATAATACGACAGTATACATGACAGAAATGCCAGAAACGAATGATGTGTCTCAGGATAGAATAAAGTGGAGATCTTCTACTAATATCGCCTGCCTTGATAGATACATGACGTAATGGTGTTGATGATGATGATAAATATTCAAAAGAAAAATCAATGGAATATGAAACATAATGATAAAATCTAAACAAATATTTTTATATCTGTTTGAAAAATAGCACAATTAATAACCGGATAAATTCTTTGATGTGTTGATATACTCGTATAATAACTTATGAATAATTCATTATTAAAGAAATAAAAATTGAAATTCAGTTAAAATAATGATACAGTTAAAAATGTGAGTGAGAAATTAGAAATTTATACGTGGTTGTTATTTTGGTGCTAATAGAGTTATTGAATAAATATATATAAACATGTACTGGTATGCACATATGTTTTTGTGCATACTTTTGTACACGTATCGCCCCACTTGAGATCCGTAGAAATATTGCAAGTGTCACAGAAATAATGAAAAAGTCCAGGACCCATTGCACCCCTTAGATTAGATGATCAACAGCTAGTAATATTGAGATCAAAACGCAGGAATAGTTTCATGAAGAAAGTGCAAGAACTGATGTTTCCTCAGGATAAAGCGCGTTTCCTGACGTGGAAAAAACACTTGATCTGAAAAAATAGCACCTGGAGGCCAACTGATTTGGCTTGCTTACAAATCCCTCAATATACTCTGGGTAAGAGTAAATAGATGTAAGGTTAAGATGAAGGATCTTGAACGAAAGTAGCATTGAATGTGATAAAGGAGCAGAAAACGCGCTTTATTCGGAGGGATCGTCAGTTCTAGCGCTCTCTTCATGAAACTCTGAGACTACGAGTATATTCAAGGTGAACAAACAAAGATGAGGCTTCTTGAACTCAAGTAGCACAGACTGGGATTATGGAGATATATAGGTCTCATCATAACATATGTTAATTTGTTCGAACATCAAAACAGGACCTAATTACTATGAATGATATGGTGCTGTGATCTCTGATGGCTCCTATTGGAAACACGTGGTACAGTTAAAAATTTATGGTTCGGACACGTAAATGAATAAATGACGAAAAATCGAAAGTTATTAAAAAAATAAATTTATGTTAAGGTAGTGGGGAAAAATCATTTCTCAGAGGTAAGCTATGTAACATTCAAAGTATCTTTTAATATAATGATCTTTATTAATATTTTTCTCAACAGTGTTGAGTGGCAGCTCAATAACCTTGAGCTGCCACTCAACGCTGTTGAGAATGCTGACATAATGCTAGCATAAGGCTGACATAAAGTATTGCAAGTAATTCGTATGTGTCAGAAAATATATTTTTTTCATTGAATTATCTAAAGATATATTTTTAGTTATTTTATGTTAAGAATCATGTAAAGAAATGCATAATACATAACTTGTCTAGTTATATAATTAAATACAAGTGTTTTTATTATTATTAGATGATGTAGCTCAGTCTGAAATTGTTTGGACATATAGAACGAATGAATGAAGAATTACTAACAAAACAATTATATAGTGCGTGATGTGAGTGGAAGGCGTGTTAGAGGAAGATCAAGGAATGTATGATTGAATCAAATTAATTTTATTTTGAAAGATCGTAACGTAGTCATGAAATCGTAGGAGTTGTATGAGGTATGGAAGAGATGAATGACGTATGTTGAGATAGGAAAGTCTGCCACTCTGTCCTCTCTGCCTACCCCAACATAGAATTGGCGTTATGATATAAATGCATGTTTTATTATTTTTTGTTACTTTTGAAATCCTATTTTATTTACATATGACAACTATTTATTTATTTATTTATTAAAGGACGTGCCGCTTAACATATTTAAAAATAACATTTATTTAAATGTATATCAATAAAAAATGCAATATACAATAACAAATTGTGCCCAATATTGGTAACATTTCATGATCTTTTATTGTTGAATAAAGTGGTATTTTGTATATAAAATATAACAATAAAAAAGATATTAATATAAATTATAATTGTTTACTTCGAGTAAAAAGATAAATTAAAATGACAAAGTAAGTAAAACTGAACTTTTACAAAAATAAACATTATTTAAACTTACGTTTCGAAATATAAAGTAATTGCAAAATGTGTATAATACACTTTTTATTGGTAGTAAAACTTTAACTGTATTTTTTTTATTTAAATGTAAATTACAATTTGTATCCAACAGGATAAAGAAATAAAAAAGCTATAAAAAGTTAACGGTTTTAGTTAGCAATAAGTTTTTTTCCCTTTTTTAAGATTTCACAGTAAAGTCAACGAGAAAAATGTGCATTCTTTGTTTTATGAGGGATGCCTTGGAATTTGAAAATCAAAGATAACGTTTATATTTTATAAAGTTACATAAAAATAGTATTAAATATTTGATTGAAACTATTAAAATTTAAAAAATACTTATTATCAATTAACGCATTGATTTTTAGAATAAGTTTTATAACTTATCACTTAACCAAAACAGCTTTTAAGAATTAGTCTCTCAAAAAACGGAATCAAATGCCATATGACAATAAACTCGTCAGTATATGTTAGAAGGAAAATGTAATATTACAAAATGTTACCTGATACTGGTATGAGGTAACAGACGTCATTTATTTTATTTTTATAATATTGTGAGACTCATGTGTAAATATTAAGTCAACTGTATTTAATCCAGTAGTCACCAAACTTTTTCGGTTAACGGCACCTTTAGTGGATCACGATTGTTTACGGCATCTTAAGTCAGAATAAACTTGACAGTTGCAGTTATGTTGGTGTGGTTAGGTTAATAAATAAATTAAATATGTATTTAAAATTCACAACAAAAAATTGTCATAAATAAAAAAAATCCTGTCCTGTGATGTGTAACTAGTACACATTGCTTCTAAAAACTTTAATATCTCTATAAATATAATAAATTATGGGTTCAGATTTTAGGTATCCCTCCGTAATACATTTACGCATTGAATGAAAAAAAATACATTAATAATAATTAGCACTTATCGGCCGCATCAGAGATATTTTGTGAAAATCGGGAAAACATTCACCGATACTATCAAACGTGTGCCAGTGTGTGATGTAGGCATATTCATTCTAAAAATCCGTATGGGTGAGGAAGCGACGCTATTCACGTCTCACTCTCACTCTACTTCGGTATATGGGAACGCAAACAATAGAATCTCAGTTTGGTCGCTTATCTTGTTTAGTAGCCAGCCGGCTTTCGTTCGAGGTGGTTGTTTCGCCCGTTTTGTGAACGTCGTCCGATGTTTTTTTCATGTTTTCAGCAATTAAATTTCAATTAATATAACTTTTGACTTAAAATTTAATTTATTTAAGCAATTGGCTATGAATATTCTTATTTTTCCGATTTTAAATCGCTCATTTTTACATATGTATTGATGTGTATTGAATACACATCACCAGAACGGGCGGATTTTTTTAGCACAGGAAGGGAAAGGTTAAAGAGCGAGACAGAGATAGCGCGTCAAGTAGCATCTAGTATTAGTATTAAAAAGTTAGTGGTTTGCACAGTGCCTTAAGATATGACACAATCGCATCAGCACATCGATAGTCATATTAAAAACCAAGTAAGTCTCACTTCAGTGAAAATATTGGAATATGGAATATACCAGGGCACCCCTGTAATCTAGCCGCGTGCACACTTTGAGAATCAGCTATTCTTAGAAAAACAAAACGAGGTTTTTATTGATGTGATTCAATTATTTTTTATTTACTATTATTTTGTTTTAGCGTTCACTGTACTGTGCCTCATTGGAATTGTTCTCGTTTATAATTTACGAGTATCTCGACACAAAGCTTTAGATATTGGGGGGAAAATCCAATGTTTTTTGGTTTATTTACTTGACAACTATACATAAAACACGCATGATAATATAACATGTATGATAAATGGTCACGGTAATTACTTAAGTTCAAACCAAACAGTGATGCAATCGATTGAAAAAGTCTATTAAACATACGAAAAAATATTTGTCTAAGACTTCAAAACATTAAAAACTATAGTCAGGATTTGTGGCACCAGTTGAGTATTGGATGAGGATTTTTAGTCTATATTGAAGTTAGATTATTTCTTTGCGTGTGTTATTGAGAGTCTTGGCATCTAAAATATAAATATATTTAAGGGTCATTAAAATCGTTTATTAATTCGATTATTTTTTGTGGTCATTAAATTTATCTCAAAATATATTATATTTGAAAGCTTGTTATAATTAAGAGTTCAATTCTCGTTGATAATTTAAATATTTAAAAAGAGTTCCAGGTGGTTTTAATTTATATACTATTAAACATCTTTCTTTTGGGGAGAGATTGACATGTCAATAAACTCGCCAGGTTGTGTTTGGGGAGAGATTGACATGTCAATAAACTCGCCAGGTTGTGTTTGGGGAGAGATTGACATGTCAATAAACTCGCCAGGTTGTGTTTGGGGAGAGATTGACATGTCAATAAACTCGCCGGGTTGTGTTTGGGGAGAGATTGACATGTCAATAAACCCGCCAGGTTGTGTTTGGGGAGATATTGACGTGTCAATAAATTCACCAGGTTGTGTTTGGGGAGAGATTGACATATCAATAAACTCGCCAGGTTGTGTTTGGGGAGAGATTGACATGCCAATAAACTCGCCGGGTTGTGTTTGGGGAGAGATTGACATGTCAATAAACTCGCCAGGTTGTGTTTGGGGAGAGATTGACATGTCAATAAACTCGCCGGGTTGTGTTTGGGGAGAGATTGACATGTCAATAAACTCGCCGGGTTGTGTTTGGGGAGAGATTGACATGTCAATAAACTCGCCGGGTTGTGTTTGGGGAGAGATTGACATGTCAATAAACTCGCCGGGTTGTGTTTGGGGAGAGATTGACATGTCAATAAACTCGCCGGGTTGTGTTTGGGGAGATATTGACGTGTCAATAAACTCACCAGGTTGTACTGGAAATAAATATATCATATACTAACTCGTAGATAGTTCATGATTGAGATGGTATGGGTATGTGGAATGAATGAACGAAGAATGACTTACGAAACAGATATTTAGTGCAAATTTGAGTAATAGGCATGTGAAACGAATACCAAAGAAAGTATTCTTGGATCAAATGAATATTTTGAAAAGATATGTAGAAAGTTAGAGAAATCGTAAAAGTTATATGAGAAGATGTATAGATGTAGAAGAGGCTAAGGATGTATGCCGAGATAGGAAGGTCCGTGGCCTGGTGGTGAGACACTTGTCTGCCGATCCGGAGGTTGCGGGTTCGATCCCCGCTGGAACCCAGATTTTTTTTAAAAATAGGATTCCAGTCTGGTTAACACTTAGGGCCTAAAAAATATATTTCTGGTTGGTTGGAAGAGATTGCCAAATGGCAATAAACTCGCCAGGTTAAAAAACTTTCCTTTTTGTTTGCCCCGACAGGGAATTGGCGTGGTGGTATGTATGTATAATAGATTTTTCATTTTTTTTAGTGTTTCTCAATATATTGTATTCTCATCACCATTGCAGATATATTGAGAAGAAAATGTCCTGGAGACATCATTGTGAAAGAGTATTGTCTTTGAACCCTATCTTAGACCTTTCGAGTTAATAGCTATTGAAATAGTATTTTGAAATCTCGGAGTGGATGACAAATGTCTTACAAACTCGGTCATGGAAGTCACTATATTTTATTTATTTTTTCAAAACAGGCTTAGCCCAATTACTTTGAAAATACAAAACATTAAAAAAGAAGAAAAATTACATAGAGGATAAAAAAATAAGTTAAAAAATTATATAAAATAAAAAATAATGCATATACATACAAACGAGTATAAACACAAACATTTTACACACATACGAGTAAATTCATTTAGGTATGTTGATGAGTGCTTTCTAACGCGCTCAATCTAAGAAAAAAATTTACTAAGAAGAAAATTTTATCCACTACAATAACATAGTATCTATCGAGACAATACAATCATCAAAAGGGTTCTTTTAATTATAGCGGCTATAAAAATAACGACGAAAATATATGTCCATACGTCCATATTTCAAGGATTTCTATATTCTTGAAAATTATTTTTTATAGCCTTCTACTCCGTATAGAACTGTGGGGTAGATATAACAATAAAACACGCGTGTTCACAGATCCAATATATGATATTTCACAGAAGTTTTTTCATCTTAACAAATATATGGGGAGCTGGTTTTAAAAGCATTTTATTTCTTGAGTATTAATACATATTTTGTTAATATGCGATTAAGAACGAATATGAACAAAGGGTTTAAACAAAAATATCAGCAATAAAACTTGAGTAGTACACATTATTCTTCTTCATAGGGAAATATAATTATACCGTAGTATAAAATAAAAGTATCCACTACAATAACATAGTATCTATCGAGACAATACAATCATCAAGAGGGATCTTTTAATTATAGCGGCTATAAAAATAACGATTCAGGTATATCTCAATCCTTACTTTATGACTGTTATTAATGAAGAATAAATAAAGCGATTGTTAAAACCAAAAAAGAATAAAATATGACAGTGGTTCGTTTTTGACTTTTTTAATGAAAAATAATAAATTTGCAATCTTGAAAACAAGTCAACATTTTTCTTCATTAGTATGGTAACTTCAACAAATTTAAATTGATTATAAGACATATTGGAGTCATATCAGATTTTTTTATTTGTACACCTACCAGATACGCAGTATATGTCCATACATCCATATTTGTACACCTACAAGGTACGCAGTATATGTCCATACATCAATTTATTTAAACACCTACAAGGTACGCAGTATATGTCCATACATCCATTTATTTGTACACCTCCAAGGTACGCAGTATATGTCCATACATCAATTTATTTGTACACCTACAAGGTATGCAGTATATGTCCATACATCCATTTATTTGTACACCTACAAGGTACGCAGTATATGTCCATACATCCATTTATTTGTACATCTACAAGATACGCAGTATATATCCATACATCCATATTTCAAGGACTTCTATATTCTTGCAAAGTATTTTTTATAGCCTTCTACTCCGTATAGAACTGTGGGGTAGATATAACAATAAAACACGCGTGCTCACAGATCCAATCTATGATATTTCACAGAAGTTTTTTCATCTTAACAAATATATGGGGAGCTAGTTCTTAAAGTATTTTATTTCTTGAGTATTAATACATATTTTGTTAATATGTGATTAAGAATGAATATGAACATACAACGGATGTGTTAAGTAAGATCTTGAAGAGCACTCTGAGATGGTTTGAGCATCTAGAACGAATGGATGAAAAAAGTCTAACAAAACAAATGAATATTGCAAATGTGAGTAGAAGGCGTCAGAGAGGAAGACTAAGAAAAGTAAGTTGGATAAAGTGAATGATAGTTGGAAATAAGGAAACGTAGAATTGCAGTGATCATAGAAGTTGTGCGAGATGAAACATATGTAGAATATGTGTTTTAAAATAGGAAAGTCTGGCGCTCTGTCTCCTCTGCCCATCCCAACAGGGACAACAGGGTGATGGTATGTATATATGTTTGTTAATAGGTCCACATTTTAACACTTGCCACCCTGTGATGGATAGCGAGTGGCCAAGACTTATATTTTATTTGATTATTCGACGTTTTAATATATGATAAAATGATTTTTATAGCTACTATAATTACAAAAAATAGCTTAGCAGATTTTGCATAATTTTAATTTAAAATATAAATTTTTCATTGGACGCTTAGCGTCCAGCACCGTGGCTGTCGGAATTTTTTTAGCACAGTAAGGCAAGTGTTAAAGGCGTAAATCTTTTTTTCAAAGTGCTTTTATAAAAGCCCACCTTAGAATAAAGAGCTAGTTTGTCCAAATATCGGGACTACATGCTCTGGGAAGCACCTGATTGTTGTAAATGGTGATCTCTGTTGCTTCCGACTGGAAACACGTTGCATAATTGATAATTGATGGTCTGGATAAGGAAATTAATGAAAAGTTTATTTTACCATCTAAATTATGAAAAAAAGGAGAAATATTAAACTGTGTTACATGAAAATAATTTTCATTAATTAAAAATTGGATGTTAACGAACGTCAAGCAGTTAGATGTGTAGCAAAAAAATAATGAAAAAATGCTAGAAATGTTGAGGTGACACTTCTTTGACATCGCCAGCACGATGCGCTAGATTGGGCTATTCATATTCAGTATATCACCCAAGCATGAAAATCGAAACAGTTAAATTACTAAGAAATCTCCATTTGCTCCACTCAGCAGACACCATAGAGAAAGATCGTGGCTTCATTGTGTCCAAATTGAAATACGTTTTTGATTTGTAAAAAATGCACCAGTCGAAATGGCAATATAAAACGTGGAAGGCGTCAACTATGTCGATACTTTAGAAAAATTATTTCATGCAGTGGCATAGCGATAAATTTAACAAGTGGATAAAATTCAGCAGGTCATGAAATAATACTTGAAAGATTTTTATCTATTTTTTATACATGTTTGCTGAACACTCAAATTCACTATTGATGAATCATGCAAGTAAAATTTATTGAAATTGTTTATTAGGTCGTAGTATTTTCGCCTTACGACATACTGAAGAATATTTACGCACTTGCTACTTGTTAATTTATTTACATGTATAACAATTCAGGTAATTTAAAGTGAAATGAATATGAATCTGGGTCTGTTGCAGGCCTATATCATACATACATATCATAACGCCGTGTCCCTTGTGGGGTAGTCAGAATGAACAGATCTCCAAATTTTTCTATCCAAGTACACAATTTTTATTGATGACAATCTCCATGGTATAGTTGATAAGACGTCTGTCTTTCAACCCGGAGGTTACAAGTTCCATTTCCGTTGGAACTCAAATTTAAAAACAAAAAGGATTCCAGTTTGGTTTTCACTTACGCTTTCTGTAACAGCTTTCTGGTTTATGGAAGCAATTGTAACTTGCCAATAAACACACCAGGCTGTAATATATACAAAGTGTACTACAACTTTTGCCATCTTTCATATTCATACATCTCGTTAAGAACATTCTTATATTATTCACACTTTAAATTTGGTCCATTTTATCCAATCATATTCTCCTAGGTCTATCTTTTCCACACACATTTTGCATTTTTGACTTTGCACACACATTTTGCACTATTAGCCATTTTTTAGTTATTCATTCTTTCCACATGCCCAAACCATCTTATATCACTGTTCGTCACCTAACTTAAAACAACCGTTTTAATCTCAATCCACTGTACATGTATTTTCAGCATTTGATACCAAATTACCGGTATTCGTGATGGTACCGGTAATTTGGTATCAAATGCTGAAATAGTTGATGTAACTTTACTTTAATGAATAATGATAGTTGATTCAGTTTCCGTAAAGAGATGTTTTTTTGAAGTAAAAAATAAGCGCTCTTGAGGTAGTATTTTCACCCATTTCGAAGCATCTATTTATAATTATACAAATATACTAACGTCACGTCATGCCCCTTGTGCTCAACAGTACATATCTCCATGTCTTCCGTTCCGCACACGTATGGCTTTGTTCTCGAACAAACTCATAAATTTGGTCATATGTGTATATATCTCTTGTGGTCATATGTGTATATATCTGTTGAGATCATTTTTTACGGAAAATGAATTTAATATATAATCTGTATGATTTACAATAATTTTTTTGGTTTCTTCAAGTAATTATTTTATAGATCTATGTTTAATATATCTCTCGTTCCCTGTTATGTCTGGAACTTAATGCGCCACCTGTTTTTTTTTTCAGGTCCTGAGCACTGTAGCGCTTTAAAAAGATTTACTTTTTTATTTGATCCATTCATCTCGTAGGCCACTTCTTTTTGCCCGTATTTCCTCAGCTGTCCTCGTAATCACCAGCTTTTCTTTCTCGTAATATGTTCAAAATGCTTTAAGATCCTTTTTCTAGATGCTGTCGAAAGTCTTTCAGTGATCTCCAATTTTAGGATAATAGAGACATTGGTGCATTTTACCATCCACGGGATGTAAACTACCAGTCTCCAACACCATGTCTCGAAAGCAAATAACATGTTTTTTCCTTCTTTCTCCTTGTCCATGTTCCCGCTCCATATAGTGTTATGGAGAATAATAGAAACTAAATAAGACAGATTTAGCTTCTATGTAACATATCTGTCAATAGTTATCTCTAAGCAGTAGTCCGACTCCCGAGTGTGCCCTGCAATTCTATTATTTTCCGCTGTATACAAGAATATAATAGGGTATTTTACAGTTCCTTGTCCTTTCTTCTTGGTTTCTGATATCCCGCAGATGTCGATTTTGAAGAACGTTCTGGAACGAACATGTATCCAGAATGGCGGAACCAAGAGCCGTAAAAATGGCTAGGGACGGTATCCCCCAAGCAAGCAGACCACCAGGACGACCTCCCAAAAGATGGACATACAGCTGGCAGTCGACGTCACAAGAGGGAAACGATGTTGCAGGACCATAACAGGCCTAAAAGAAAAGGAGGAAAAAGAAGTGTCTGTTAATCCGTATCTTTGAAAAAAAAAAATTATCTGTTAAATATATCACCAACATCAAACCGCTAATGTTTTCAATGTTACACCACTGACTTTCCGTAATCATTACTCGGTGCGGGCAAAAATTCTATGAAGAGGCGGATTAAAAGTGGGACAAAGACAAAATGTTCTCTTAAGAGAGATTTTTGAACAATTCCGTTGGTTTTTAGCTTGACACCTGACACCGATACATTTAAAGCAGGGAGTTAGAAATACATACGGATTAAAATGAGATTAAGGTCTGATATAATACTTGGCAACTGTAAATGCAATAATTCAAAGTTTAAAGTTTAAAAAGTTAATAAATTTTTTGTTGACATTGTGTGGCGTTTAAAAAATAAGGTTTAAAATGTTGAAGAAATGCTTTGACATTTATTAATTCAAAAACGATAACCAGAAGTCTTTTTAAATCGCTTACTTGAGGTGGTATTTCCATAAAGTTTTTAATCTTTCGCATGTCTAGACAAACATACTCGTATGTATTGGGTGTTAAAATAAGTTGTGTTAATTTTTTCCAAATTTAAAAATGAGCATCAAAAGTAAAACAAAATGGTTAAGGTTGTACGTCATTCGAAAGAAAATTTTCTGCTCTATAAGATATTGTGTTTGCTTTTACGTTACATATATTATTTTATTTGATTACAAGTCTTCAAAATGAAATGTCAAGTAGACGAAAGTGAGCATTCTCGACACCTCATTCTGTTCGCGTTCAAACGAGGGAATACAACTGCCAAAGCTGCTCGCAATATTTGCTAAGTATACGGTGGAGATGCTATGAATAAAATGACAGATTGTCGATGGTTTTTGCGTTTCAAAGACGATAATTTCGACCTGAAAGACATGGAGCGTTCCGGACGACCAGTGGACTTCGATGATGACCGCTTAAACCATATTATTCATGAAGATTCCCTTCAAACCACCATAGAATTGGCTGATCAGATGAATTGTAGTCACATGACTGTACACCGCCATCTTAAATTAATGGGAAAAGTTCAGAAGTTCGGCGCTTGGGTTCCACATGTTTTGAGTGAAAACAACAAAAATCAACGTTCGATAATTGAGTTTTTCTGTCCTTTCATTCGTAGCATCTTCACCGTACACTTCGCAAATATCGCGAGCAGCTTTATTCCCTCGATTGAATGCAAACAGAAGGAGGTGTCGTTCGAATGCTCACTTTCGTCTACTTTACATTCCATTTTGAAGGCTTGTAATCAAATAAAATAATATATGTAACGTAAAAGCAAACACAATATCTTGTATAGCAGAAAATTTCCTTTCGAATGACGTATAATTTTTACCATTTTGTTTTACTTTTGGTGCTCATTTTTATATTTGAAAAAAAAAACGGACACAACTTATGTGTTAACACCTAATATTTAAGAATTTATAGTTCATGTTTTTTCTTGTTATTTGATGTTATTGGGTTAAATTCGTATCAAATGTAAAATAAAATTAAAACATCAATTAAATTACCGCGATTTAGAACATTTCAATTGATTCAATTAAAGTTTTCGCACAGAACTTCTTGATGGTTAATAAAACTTCTCAGGGACGTGTCTGTCAGTAATGAGAACGCCTGCGCCTCGTGATGTATTTTAAGGCTTTACAGATACAGGAAATTTACACAATTTGGCGGTCATTTAACGGTGGTACCTTACGTGATTGTATTATTGAAGCGTACTGTACAACCTGTTGGTATATATCTCTTCTTGTTTCAGCATTATAAAGGTTTTTTTTAATATGTTTCAGACTTTTTCAGAAAAAAATGTATGGTAAAATATTTTGAAATTTACGTGAAATTACGATTTTCAAAACATTGATTACGAACAAGGCTGCTATTTTTCATAAATTATTCCTTAAGTAAAATCGTTCTTAAGAATCAATAGCAAGTGTTGAGAGGTTATAGCGTAGTAAGGGAGTAAGAGAAACAAAACAAAGTGTAAAAGAAAATGCTTAGACGTATAGAAGGCAAAATAATTATGTCATGATAGGAAAGTTTGACACTTTTTTCTTAATGCCTACTCCAACTGAAAAATGACGTAATGGTAAGTAATAAAAATGTTTTGATATTCGACTTGTATTCGTATATATCTTACAGTGAAGGTGGATGGTCAGTGAACATCAACAATTACATGTGATTGTACACTTTACTAAAACAATCACTAAACGTGAGTTATAGTGTTAATTGTGCACATTCGCTAGTGTAAGTAAATTTTTATATTTTGTCGTTAGTGAACGTTTTATAATATAAACAACTTAATGCGTCTTGTTGTTTAGTACTGTGAAATGCGAGAAATTGACACTTTATGCTCGTCGAAATGACATTATTCTGTGATTTGCTGCAGTCAATAAAAAGTTAATAAAAATGTACATTACCGTCATGTTTTAAATTTTTTCTCTCTAGCTACAGATAGTTAATGTTAAAGTTAAAAATATCAAAGAGGGGTAGTAAATATATATTTATCATTTTCAAACGAATGATTTGCTTCATTCTCCTAAATTACTTTCTTGAAAGTGTACATTCTGTAGTAACAACTTACATTACCTCTATAATCCACTTTCACTGTGTGTATATATATACACTCTTATGTTGAATTAGTTTTTTTTATGAAATCGCATTGGATTGAAAAGTCTGAAAATAAATGATATCCACTAAGCAGGTTTCAAACGGCTACAAAGCGAGAAATAATGTTATCATTAAGATATAAATAAATAACGATTTATTGATAGCAACATATAGTATGTAGGATGTACATTGTATATACCATAAATACATATTTTCTGAAATCATATATATATATATATATATATATATATATATATATATATATATATATATATATATATATATATATATATATATATATATATATATATATATATATATATATATATATATATATATATATATATATATATATATATATATATATATATATATATATATATATATATATATATATATATATATATATATATATATATATATATATATATATATATATATATATATATATATGTATTTCAAGGTAATGGAAAAGAAAATACATTTAAAAAATAAGCTATCAAAAGGTTCTCTAGGGTTCAAAGGGTTCATTTCATAACATCCGCTCAGTTTAAATACACCTCCATCAGTAGAGAGCAAGCCCGGCCGCGAAGATGTACTTTCGAGGATATTAAGATTAATACTTACAATTTGGTTCGATAAGAACTGAATAAAAATTTTTATTTAATATATTTCATTTTTATTTTATGAGTAGAATTTTACATATTTTTTATGTTTTATTTCAATTATAATGTATATCACTCTCAAAAAAACTCAAAAAACAATTGTGTAAATATGGATAGGAGAAAAACAGAAGCTGAACAAAAAATACTTGAAAAAAAAAACAAGTATATTTTAACTTAATTTTATTTTAATTTCTTCCAATAAAGGCATAACTTTTATTTGATTTTTAAAACACTTAGGCAAAATTAATAGTCAATGAATTCAATTCGTGTTATCAATCTTAGTAAACGACAGAATTAAAACCATTAAAGTTCTATGCAATATTTTATTTTATGGGATTAACCATAAAACTCATAACTTAATGATAATAAGTGTACGCTTATACTGATATTCATAATATCGCAGTTTACATGCAAAACAGTCTGTAAAGTGAAGCAAAACAAATAATTTAATAGAAAAGGCAGGTAATTTTCTACTTAAGGTTGGAAATATTTATTGATTTTTTTACATAAATTATGCTCACTCGACTGAAACTAAAAACCACATAATGGATTCAGCGAAATTATATTTGATTTAGAAAAGCGCTTACTTATTTTTTGTTTATTATAAAAATATATCGAAAAAGTAAATTTCGTATTGATTAATGCTGTACAAGCCATTCAAAATTTGCTTGAGGCAATATCCGTTTATCAACTTTATGCCTTGAAAATTTTTCCAAGAGGAGTAGATCGTCAATCCATCTTATGTACTAGGTAAATTTCTAGTATATACGAACCGTGACCAACACGTCTTTCCAGTAATTCTAAACTGTAAGTTTCGATTAATGGAATATTTCTTTCTCTCTGCCAAATTTAATATCAAAAATACGTATATAACGATGATAGTTATGAACAACCTTAGAATAAAAAAACGAATCCACATTTGAACTATTTTGAAATATTTGAGAAAATGTTTCGTCGCTTTGTGTTGATATTTTTTTTAGTAGAACTTGTATCACACGATACACATTTTACAAGTTTGATTATGTGCACATTAAGAATTGAAGTGCACTAAGCAATATTTTAAATAAAAAAATAAAAAGTTTATGGGTTGGATCCTTTTTACGTAAATACGTTCATAACCCCTCTGAGTCACTATGGATGTTGTAACATTTATATAGTTGTGATCTTTTGGTACATGTCCATTTTCTATCCTGGGGTCTTGGTGTTTTTTTAATTTTTTTTTATCCATTTTGCACGGATTTCTCCTGTTACACAAATAGGGTCTGCTTCTAGCGTTATTTTATTCGTTGGAAAGAATATCAGTCAGGATTCTTCTCACATTGCTAGGCAGTGCCGATAACATATCCACAGTGTCATTCAGTTGGCTCAATATCTCTATACCACGCGTGACTGAGTGTTTAGCCCTGATATTCTTCCTGTAAGTTGGTATGAAGAACAGATGGTGATTCTTTGCAGGGCTATATTTATTGGGTACATATAAACTTAAAACCCTTCAATTACAAAAAAAATGTTGTATAGATCTATATACTCGTATAGGTATTTTAATATCTCAAAAAAATGCGATGTAGAAATGTTGACCCACAAAAATTCTTCATTAAAATAAGTTTTAGAAGTTTGTCAAGAGAATAATATTTTTTCCCCAAAATCATTATATGTACTTTGATATAAAACTTATATAAAGAAAATAGATGATTGGATCTTTTCTTTTACGATCTTTCTTATTAATAATAATAAGTTAAAATATCAAATTTTATCACATTTTTCAAAACATTATTGATAATAAATCGTTTAGTTGTGTAACTCTCCAGAAATAGTCGAGGAGTCATTACTTTAAGTTATTATGCCTATATTTCCCATCGTGAACCGTAATGAAGGTATTTATTACACAACAAATTAGACGCTGGAGCGGTTAGCAATTGGTCTGATTACAGCTTTCAGTCGCCCATTAGGAATCGATAGTGAAATGGAATCCGTACCGCTATAGCATTAACGCGCGGTCAAGAGGGAAACCTGATGCACTTCAGCAATCTCAATATTGATGGTTACACGGTATGTGAGTTTAAACCTCAATTGTGACCTTTTCCTGTCATGATCTTCGTTTTCATTTGGTATAACCATTTCCTAAATGAGAAATTGGAATAATTATTACACGACGTAATGTGAGCAAAATCATTGATCATTTTAAATGAAGCTTTCGTTATTTATTTTATTTACGGTGAATTTGATAGATTAGTATTATTTTCAAAATACAATTAAAATGCCGAATACATATATACGTGTTGTTACAGTAAATATAAAAATATCCAAAAACTGACATAATTATATAATTTGCAGTCAAAAATAAGTATTTACGTACTTTGCACACAAAATATTCAAGTTCAGAAGGCTTAGTCCCATACGCCACGAAAGAAAAAAAACAGGATAATTGCAGATCAAATACTTGGAGAGATAGAGTTAGAAACTCCAGTATCCCAGACATATGTCAAGTTAAGTATATTGTAAGATAGGGTAGAAACAGGAGAAGACGCTAACGAGGCCATTTGAGGAGGGTGGATAATACGCGGATTTCCTGTGGCAATGCATAAAATACCCACTAGAAGTCTTTCCTCAGAAAGACTTCCAAAATGATGGAAGTATAACTGTGAGTAAACATCTCAAGGAAGGTATTCATGATCACAGATTTAACTTAAGAAGAAGTAGATATAATAATCTATTAACACATTTTAATGAACACTCTTACATGCTTCTACTTTTATTATTTCTTCTTATTTACAAAATGAAAATAGCTTTTTCAAAAATAAAAACATCTTCACAAAAATATGCATAAAATTCTATGTTATAGAATATTTTCTTAATTAATATTTTGGTAAAATGAATTAATTAAACTCTGTTTGCCCGCTTATAAATTGTTTGATTAACAGCAAATCTTATGCATCAATTTTCAAACCATGTTTAAAATACATGAAATAAAAAAATTAACGTACACACAAATATGATATCAAACGAGAAAAAAAGGTATTTTATATTTATATTGCTTACTTTAAATTATATGCCTTGACAAAGAAACGGTAATATGATAAATAACAAATGCATTTTTATTAAAAAATAATAGCATTGCAATTAGATTTGTTTAAATAGTATAATATTTGGCAGTAAACTAATTAATTGCTTTTCAACACAGCTGAATTAGTTTTTGTTAGATATGTGTAAAAGTGTGGTCGGTAGACAACATTGTTTTCAGTCTAATTATTCGAGCCTTTAATTTTAGAGCAACCGCAATGGTACCTTGCACGTGTTGTAGTGCCCTGCACTTGAAGAGGTTACAACAAGGTAGCGCATGTGAGCATTTTTACGAACACCTTTACAAGACATCGGAAATTGAACCGGAATGGTTCGTGTGGAAGTCAAGCAATTTATCAACACCAGACACAGAGGTCGTATCATATAATAATGTTCCACGTGATATAAAAAGAAAATGCGTCCAATATAGGTAAATGAAATAACTCTAGCAATATTGCACAGGAAGTAACTTATTAGTTAGAGAAGTTGGAAAACAAGAAAATAAATATAAAAGATTATAGAAATGTTTAATATAAGTTTCAAATAAGTTTTTAGATCGCGGTTTAGAACAAAGATAGCGACACAATATAAAAATAAAACATAACAATTACAAATAGGAACTAAAAAAATAATTATTAAAATTTAATCATCAAACTGGTTCAAAAGTAATCTCTCAAATGCGTGAAAAAACATTTAAAGTGTCAAACGTCAAATTTGTGTGAAAAACATAGATAAGTCTTTATTGTAACTTCTGCGTGGTATCTAAGAGTTATAGTTAAACGAATTTCTTAAAAGCAAGAAACTAAATTAAATAGATTGTCGTGTTGTTCTTGTTTATTTAATTTAAACTTCACTGTATAGTGTTCAACATGATGGGCTTATTGTCAGATAGTAATCTTTTTAACTCAACCATAAAATTATTTGACAAAATCGTAAGTTAAAAGAGGAGTAAAATTTTTGATGTAAAGAAAAAAAAACAGTGCCAATGGTGAGGGTCAACGGTGAGCATAACAATAGTAATTTTTTCAATTTTCATCATTCACAATATATAATATAATATTTACATATTTTTAAAAGAAAGGTGAATCATGGAGTAAACGTACATAATACTAAAATCCACCAATTTTATGGATATAGAGAACTATTTCACTAAGTGAGATCTGTAACAATATGATCTCATTTATAAATAACACATTTCAAATATTTATACTAAATTCTAAAACATTGCTGAAACATAACAGTCTGCATTCATTTCATTACACCTACTTTGATCTTAAGCTATCACATATTTTAGATGCAAATTTGACATTCGCGTGATAAAGGCTTTTGATTGATAGCACGATTATAACTTCATAATTTGCACTCTAAAATAACTTATAGAGTGTGAGCACACCTTTTTCACACGAAAAAAAATGCACCTCCAAGATAATATAACAATAGATAACTCTTGCATACGGCTATAACAATGGAGTATTTTGATTAACGAACTCGGCAGCAGTAGTCATTTACATTGAAGATTAACGAAGCCGATTCGAGCTCTTCACTGTACCGCAGTGAAAGTGGTAATAAATTATTGTAAAGATGAAAGCACATTGCGGGTCTGTTGAATTGATCTTGAATTTAATGTAAGAAAATTTATATTTGTGAACACGACGTCTGATAACGCTTTTTCAGTAAAATAATAGAAATTTTACTATTAAATAAACATGAAAAAGAAAATTCATTATTGAAGGTAAGAAATTATACGATGTAGGTAGATAAGAGAAATAATTGTGGAAGGAAATATAGCTTGACACTTGACCAAGATTAAACCGAAAGCTGCCCGAGCGCTGCATTTGGAAACCGCGGGACGACAGCGCTTTCATAAAAAATCTGATTGCTTGTCAAGGCAGATTGATAAGTTGTCTGCTTGCATTATTTGTTAAACGATTAATTGATTTTTTTAATGTTAGTTTAAGGGAACTATCAATTCGTGATAAGAGACTGAATTACCACTTGCTCGCGGTTAAATTGATATTACAAATTAAACATGATACATTCAAAACAAATATAGTGCAAAAAATATACAAAGGTAGAAAATGGCATTTTTTGCTCGTACTCGTATATGAATGTGAAATGTTGAACCTTTTTTTAAAGATAACGGTATTTAGAAGTATTGGTGGTTTTGCTCTATACAGAAGTAATTTTAAAAAGCGACATTTGTTAAAAAAAAAACATTAAACATAAAAATTTCCAATAAAGACACAAAGTCTATTTCGAATAAAATTATTTTAAAATATAAAGTAAACCAATATGTATATACTCGTATACTGATTTTCCTTCATATTTCTAAAAAAATAATTATGATTTTCATGTATACATCCTTACGTAGAGTATAAATTAATTTTTTCAATTAGGTTACATTTTTATTTAAAAAATAATTCAATTCGTAAAAAAAATATATTGATATTTTCATTAATTTCTCTCTTACTAGTTCTACTTCCATTGCGTTCAAATTAAGATGAAAAAATGTATTATGATCATATACAGCGTTAACTAATCAGTATAATCTCTAGTGAGCGCTGCCCCTAATGACTTTATGTTTTCCGGTCTATGATCCGAAGAAAAATTCAACTTTTTTTGTCTAGGCGCTTAACCCGTTCGTATTTGAACGGTGAATAGTTTCAACTAAACCAACATTTTTTATTTAATTGAATTCAACATAGTCAACAAGAGCTTGGGTTTAAAAAAATTAAAAAAAAAACAAATTTATTACTTTATACCGTCGTGAGCAGGGACATCAAGTAATACATATTATTTATTTAAACACGCTTAAAACATATCTTGTTTGTGCTCCCCTGAAGATGTGGTGAAAGCCTTAAAACCGATAGGGTTATACCGTTACATTAAGTAGAATAAACAGTGTTTGATAAAACAAATTACATGTTTAAAACATTGTGTTGTCGAATTATTCCTTTTTTATATAAAAAAATCTGTGTTTTATCATTAATTTTCTTTGTATAAAGCTCTAATTTAAATATTTCACCTAACATTGAAAACAAAACTATTCAACAATTGTATAATGTTCGGAAGAGATTACTTTTTGACAGTAAAACTGAACACTGTGTTATGAAGCCTGTGCTTACCAAATTGAACATTGTGTTATGAAGTGTTTAAATAATTGATTAAACAAAGAATTCTTAGACATTAGAATAAAAGTTTACACCCACAATTTTGGTTTAACAAATTAAACCTGTAAAAATATTTGATCCAAAATTATAGAAATTTCAAAAACAAATTTGTTTGAGCATTTTGAAATTAAGTGAATATTGCTAACACATAAAAATCAGTGAATCTTTTGATATTTTTCCGCAGTTTTTTACTTTCAAAATAGTTTAAAAATAAAACATCTTTTCCAATATTGTTGTTTTAATTTTGTTGTTTTATATTTGTATTTCTGCATATTTTTGTTTTTATTTTTTATGATTATGTGCAATATATTATGGGATGAACATTTTTGGTCTTTCTGGAGTGATGATGTCTGAGGAGTTTGATTTCGCATGATGTTTCCAGTTGTAATGGAGTGTCACTGTTTGTCAGGTTGGTGAAAATGTGCAACGGGGTTTAGTTTTTGTGTAATCGAAAATTGAAAAAAGTATCGATTTATTTTTTCATACTAAATATCCTCAGTGAGATACAGGCAAAAGCTTAGTTTACTGGGGACACGACAAATGAAAGGCAACAAACCCAGATCTATTAAAATTGTATGTCCAAATTAAATAACCTGTTGTTTTTTCGCAAATTATGTATATTTCTTGTCATGTGTAAATAAATAAATAAATAAAAAAAAAATATCACGTAAAAAAACAAATTAGAAACACGCTCTCAAATTCCGAATTTGAATGGGTTAAGATACTGCGTATGATAAATATGAGTTATTCATAAGGTTATATTTTACGCGTTATTAAGTCGTTGTTACTTAAATTTTATTCCATGTAAAATTTAGCCTGAGTGTTAATTGAATTTTTTACT
The DNA here is from genome assembly GCA_949825065.1 of Odontocerum albicorne. Taxonomy (NCBI): domain Eukaryota; kingdom Metazoa; phylum Arthropoda; class Insecta; order Trichoptera; family Odontoceridae; genus Odontocerum; species Odontocerum albicorne. Next base: position 38,160,639 of record OX463848.1, read on the forward strand.
CTGCTAAATGAAATTGTATTAAAACTGTTGTTTATTGTTAAATTGTTCAACAAAAGGGTTTCATTTTTTAATTGAAGCGAAAGATTGTAAAACGGATAAAACGGTACTCAACTCACTGCGGTTTATAATTATATTGCACCTTAATTAACATTTTGTTTTAAAGTACAAGTATTTTTTTAATACAGCAAGTCACATGTAACATATGTATGTATTGTATTATTATCACATATCGAAAGGCTTATAAAGATTTTTTTGTGGTTCATCTTCCTTTGTAAGTTTCCTGCGGTTTTATTACCAAATATATTTTTTTCTGAACATATGTAGATGCGGGGAAGTACTAAATCTATGACCGCAGCCACTATATTCCTTTCCTTACGTTGAACATAAATACATTTATTTTTTAACATTTCCAATATGTATATTATGGTGGCCTCGAGTCGTCAGCTGGAGCACCCTTGAAGAAAATTTGCTTTCTGAATGACGCTTTATAAATTGTATTTATTTTATTATTATTTTGCGTATCTTAAAATAGTGAACGCGAAATTCTTTTGATATTACACCAAATATATTTAAAAAACATGTTTTTAGTCTGAGACAAATTGCGAGCTGTTAAGCGCATGCATTTAGACTTTTTTATTATACGCATATTATCTAGGCTTAAGAGACAAACCTATAAGTTTTGAGAACAGGTGATATGTGTTAAGTGGCACAATCACTTAATGAGATGACCCATCTTTGGTTGTAAGAGCAGCCTATAAAAACTTCAGTAAAAGTTAGAAGTTCAGAGATTGTCGTGTTACTTATTGATGATGCCACTTGACAGCTGCTAAAAAGCTATACTGTTTTATCACGTGCAAGGGTCTTAATAAATAGGACGCCCATACAATATTATACACCGGTGTTACGATAGAGCAACTAGCAGTACTGGGTTGTGAACTGACCTGGATGGAGGTTTTTTATGGCATCCTTTGTGTTCCTGTTGGAACATATGTATAGGGTGATAATAACTCATTGCTTCTTATTCAGAGACACATTCAGTGACTTGATAAATAATAAATATGTTGATAATAATCCAAGGTTGTTAACCACCTGCTCCAAATTCAACTTCAATTATAGTAGATAAATTGCTAACTATAACATATGTTTTACTTAATTATGTGACGTAACTACTTAAATGTAGGTTTTTTGAAAATAATGTCTACGGAGATTCCTTACCATAGTACAAGTTTTTTTGTACTATATGGTACATAGTTTATAATTTCATAATTTAATGTATGTAGCCAAAATATGTAATAAATTTGAAGTTGGAGTCGAATTTAGAATAACATTTCCCGACTCCGACTCCACAGCCTTACTAATAACAGATAATTTATTTAGCACCATTTTATGAGTCAACTCTCACTAAGATTGCATTGTATGATGCTACTAAATAACAACCACCACTTTTCTACCCTTACACTCAACTTATATATTTTTAAAATTTTCAATCTATCAATAGTAATAGGCTTGAGTCCTGTCTAAGAGCCCTTTTGAGCAGTCTCTGTTAATGCATGCTTGAGCGCAGCGCAAGTACTCATAAATGATAAGAGAGACACTTGCAATTTTCGGTGGTATATTGAAAGACGGTTGTTATGGATATTTTTATGGTTGCATTTAAAATGCTTCAATCCTTGTAGCAATTCTTTGCTGCAGTTTTGTTACCGAGTTCTTTGCTATCTTGGATTTCTTATATTTAATTATACGGTATACCTATTGGCAATTTCTTATACACCTATCCCTTGAGTTAGGTGTTTTTTACAAGGTTAAGAAAAATGCTTAGAAAAGACATAGTTTATAAATTATAATTATGTAGGACGTTTACTCGCCTCCTTAATCAGCGCGCTTGGAACTGGATGTAAGCCAAAACACGACAAATAGTTACATGTACAATAATTTTCAGTCACTACATTGTTTTAAAGTTATTCTCACATTAAATAAGCATTACCAGTGTATTAAACATTTTTCCCAATAAATAAAAATGTATTAATTTACCTTTCTTTGATGTTCATTAAGTTGGTAGATTCTTTTTGCACGTTTTTGGTATTTTTATTCAAAATTTATGAGTTCTGTATTTCAATTTAAGCGGACTTCAATATTTTCGAATTCATTTTCTTAATTCGTTGAAATTCATATTAGAAGTTGAACTGGTTGAACGTGATAAATAGACGCAAAATTCAGATAATATCGTATAATATATTCTTAACTGTCCTGCCACCTCCTCTTATCTCATCTATAATATTCAGCGTCTTTCCGATCATTAACTAGCGTTACGCTTAAACAGGGGTTGTTTAAAGGCTTTTCTAGTTAATCGCACTTTGTGTTTACTGTTCATACAGTGAAACTCTGTAACCAGTTACAAAGTAATATTAGACTCGCTCTATCAATGAAATGCTTTAAAAAGCGATTGAAGAAACTTTTTATTTCTAGTCAGCAATGTTTTATTTCTGATTCTTCTGTCCTTTCAACCATTCCTTCATGTTTAATTTGATTGATGATATTTTACTTTTAATTTTACGGTGTAAATTATTCATGAATTTTTGTACAGGTAAATAATGATTTAAATATTTTTTTTGCGATAGTGCGAATTCCCTTTTGTACTCGCAACAGTATAACTTCCCTTTTTTATTTTTGTCTGGTTGGTCGAAAAAGATTTTCGCATGGCAATAATCCCGCCAGATTGTTTTACAATAAAGTGTTAAATAAACAAATAAGTTTCATCTCTCAAACGGCACAATTCAGATTTACGTGAATTTTCCTAGAACATACTCGTATCTACCGCGTATATCGAGGGAAGGGTGTATTTAACCAATTTAAAATTTGCTTGCTGTCCATGAGATACAAAAGTTTATTGTACCCGTAAAATTATATCATATTTTTATTAACACTATAAATTTGAAGCTCACGAATTTGTTGAGGGCTATAGTATTATAATTATCCGAAATATTTCTCTCGTGTAAAACAACAAAGTGTTTGTACGCGACATAAACGTAATATCTTATGCGGTATTTTTATGTCTTAATATCTCCTAATAAATGTAGCACATATATATGTTGCCCTTACACAGAAACCGCTTCTAGTGTAATAAAAACAATGTTGTCACTAATTGGGAGAATAATTCAATATATGTGGAAGCATATTTATTCAATAATAAAATATTTTACTGTTTCGTGCTGATGGTTCTAAAACTTTATGATTTAAAAGCACGCACGACGGTCTGTATGGTAAGACGTATGTGTTTCAAGTGTTTTAAATTTAATACTTATAATAATAAAAATATTATTTATGTAGCCCCGTTTAGATAGCAGGCTCATCTCAAGACTCGAACTATGGACTCGAGAATCGAAACCATTATTATTGACAGATAAAAAATATTTAAAAATGCATATATATATATATATATATATATATATATATATATATATATATATATATATATATATATATATATATATATATATATATATATATATATATATATATATATATATATATATATATATATATATATATATATATATATATATATATATATATATATATATATATATAAATATACAGACGAGGACCCTCTTGCCATTCCAACGTTAATTTATTTAGAAAGCGAAGCTTGCCGTGGAATTTATGCCTCTGTCTTCTTTTTCTTATATTTAAATGAGTAAGTCGCTGCACACCAGTAAACTCACCGATCATACCCGCTGCACTGGATCCGATGGCACATCTGATGTGAGATGATCGGAGAACAAATGCATGTTTTTTTTCCTTTTTTTTAAATAATATACTCGTATATTAAGTCATAGGTATCCTTATATCCTCGAATACTAGACGGGAAAAATGCCTGTATCATTCAAGGGGAGTAGCATAGCACGGGGCTTGAACCGGCAACCTTCCGCACGTAAGTTTAGTGCGTTACCGCGCAGCCATACAGTGTAAAGATAAGAAGGTAGGGGCTGCGGTAATTATATTTGGTACTTCTCCACGTCTACGTGTGTTCAGAAAAAACATGTAGTAAGAAAACCGCAGAAAACTTACCAAGGGGTGACGAACTACAAAAAACCTTTTTAGATACTTTGCCCAGCGAAAAACTGCTGTAGATTAAACCTGCCGATCGTTATGAAGTGTAATTTCTTTGCCATCGTAACTTTAGGGGCTGTTATGTTAAGACTGTATGCTTGCTGACTAACATATGCACATGCTTTTTCCATTCACAAGATGGCTGACAATATTACTTGATCACAAGAAATAGCATATCACACCTATTTATTTCATTGTGTTGGTATAATGAACATTTTCTTTTAATGGTACTTCCAACGTATAATATTATATAATTGGGTATGTCACGATGAAGAGCGTGTCCAAAGACAAATGGTCTAATTTCAGTTATTGAGCCTTCGAGCTAAAAATCATTGAAATAGGCACCCACTTAAAGCTCGTTATTTACAACACCAAACAACAATCGCACACATTTAGCACGTGCGATTATTGTTAGCAAACAAAGTCTTTAAGCAGATTGGGACCGATTTGTTTTTATACCACCGTGGATCGAACCCGAAATTCCACATGGAACACATGCGTCTTGCAAATTAAACCAAGGAGATCGTTTGTGATATACTTATGATATATTTAAGATCATTTTATTGCACTTAACTCGAGATCATCCGGAAAAAAAATATATTTTGAAGAGAAATGATATTTTCTTAAAATTGACAATCTCTGCCAGTGATACACCAAAATGACGAAATATAATACAAAAGGTGAGAAGATCTGACCACAGACTGACCATAATGGCCTTACGATGTAAATGGGTCCGGCAGAGCCTATCAATTTGGTGCTGTAGTATCTGGGCTGGTCTCTCGGCGAGGATGGGAAAACCGCTTCCACGGGCATGACCGTATAATTTAATACACTTTAAATGACTGCTAATCGGTGAAATGGAGGCCCGAGTGGTTGCGGTGTGGACAAAATCTGAATTGTTTGACCGTAATATTTTACAAATCTACTAGAACTAGTTCTAAGTAGTATGATTGTTTTACAAATTTTGTTTTACAAATTTTACAAATTTAAACTAGTTTGATTGTTTTACAAATTTAATTTTATTGATATAAAATAAGACAAACTTCGTGGCCTAGTGGATAAGATACGTCTGAGTCTGGGGGTTGTGGATTCGATTACCTTTTAGTACCAAGATTTATTTTTTACATTCATACATATCATCAACTAATTTCTCAGTCAAGGCAGGCTAAGAAGAAAGAGCGCTATACTTTCCTATCTCCACACAAATCCTCTTCTACGAGTACATCTATGATATACACCTTCTCATACAACTTAGTCAATTTCTCTGACTTTCTACGTTTTCTTCTTTTAGTATACCATTCACTCGATCCAACTACACTTTCCTTGGTCTTCCTCTCACACGTCTTCCACTCACTTTTGCACTATATATCTGTTTTTACGTCTACCTTAATTCATTCGTTCTACATGCCCTAACCATCGCAGCGTACTTTACTTCGTCTTACTTAACACATCATCCTTAACTTCACATACATCCCTTAATAACTTCGTTCCGGAATCTGTTACACATTGTTGCTCTATGTATTCGTTACTCACCATTGCGAATACATCTAATCTTCTTACACATTTACTCATAAATAATCGTTTGATTATTTCCCTTTCAATTTCCTCGTGTAAAACTTATAAATTATTTATACATTCATCAATATTTATCACACGCTTACAGGTTTATCTTGAATCCACTCAATTTTCTGTATAAAAACTTTGCCGAATGTTTTCCATTTCCGACAAGGTGGAAATTTCACTTTTCATGCGCACATAACCATATATAACCGTTTAAACTCCAGTGAAATCGCTGATGCCGTAAATTATTTAAACAAATGCAAATTTTGAAATATTTATATAGTGAAGGAAAGTTGAGAGTAAACAACAAATGAGTTTTTCACTAATACTTTCCATCTTTTAAAGTGGCGTTTCGTTTTAGTTTATTGTTGATTACTAAAAAAATAGTAATAATGAAAGCGAATAGAGTAAAGTTATCAGACTAGATTTAATCATCAATTGATGATTCAAATGTTTTATTTTGGTTATTTTAAACCGTAAAAATGATACAATTTACATTAATTGACGTTAAATTTAACGATGAAAATATTTTTGGGATATTTCAAAGTTTATTTAAAACTGATTTCAGAGTTTGAGAATGAATAATGAAATATTATATAATACTATCTGTACCGGACAGGTACAAATACTGTAGATAGGCACGTTGGTTGCCGCGTAGCGCTCAGAGAATCGAGGTAGCGAATTCCGTAGCAAAGATCCAGCAGAATAAGAAGAAGAAGAGCAGGGAGAGATTCCTCTCAGGCAGTCGAAATAAGGTAGCGGGTCTCAAGTAAAAACATGGTAAAGTCGGTATTACTGAGAATTATATTTCAAAAATAAGGGGGGCCTCTATATTAATGGTCAGTCGGCCGTCACAAGCGCCCATTGCCCGCGAAATACAATAACTTTCGGGGTTTGGGCCCTGCTTACGCCGACTGGGCCTCGACCTACTCCGATCGCCCCGCCTCACCAGTCGCTTATTTCCAGTGCGGTCGCGAATGCGATCGGAGTCAAACAAACATACATTTTACATATAAAATATAGCAAACATGTACATATACATATACAATGATTATACAAATACAGGAACATATACAAATATTATAACATACAAATATAAGTTTGATTATACAGATCTACACACAATGTCCTTTTCATCATATCACATACACACACACACGGGTGACGGCACACGTCCGATACACTATCTATTAAAGTTGTATAGATAATGTGAGAAGATTAAAAAGACTTAGAAAACCGTGACATGACCGGATTGTTTAAATTGAATAAGAGAGAAGAGAGACACGCCTTTAAAATAAGAGCATGTCGAGATATATTTTATTTATTATTACACATGACAAGAAATATACATAATTTGCGAAAAAACAACAGGTAATTTAATTTAGACATAAATTATTTCAATGGATCTAAGTTTGTCGCCTTTCATTTGTCGTATCCCCAGTAAACAAGGCTTTTGCTTGTATCTCACTGAGAATATTTAGCATGGAAAAATAAATCGATACTTCTTTCCGATTTTTGATTACACAAAAACAAAAACCCCGTTACACGTTCTCATCAACCTGACAAACAGTGACACCCAATTACAACTGGAAACATAATGCAGAATCAAACTCTTCACACACCATCACTCCAGAAAGACCAAACTTGTTCATCCCATAATATACCGCACACAATCATAAGAATAAAAACAAAAGTAAAAATGAACGTGGCACAAGCGAAAGATTTACTAAACTCCGGAGGAATCGATGCTACTTTCGTTTACTTTCATTCCAGACCCCATATCTGCATGTTTACCTTGCATCTAGTCACCCATACTTGAAGTCGATCGAGAAATAGAAGTTTATCTAAAAGAATTAAGTGAAACTCTTAAAATAAAAAAAAATCAATTGACAAAAAATGTATTTATGAACAGTAAAATTACTTGTTACTTTAAAAAAATGTATATAGACGTACTTTTAATAGTAAATAACTTCCAAATTTCGTGAAATATCAATAAATCATAGACTTAATTTAATTTTCACATAATAATACCATGTAAAATGTGTCCATTATAAGATTGTCTCTGCACTAAATTGACTGCTACTCGTTATAAACGGTTTATTATACTTTCTACGGTTAGTTAATAACATATCTGACTGCAGTCAAGCAATTAGAATCCGTGTCTTTGAAGGCAAATACTTATGGTTCGAACATTGCGCATATTGAATGTCGCAGATTAGAAGCACAAACCGAAGATATTTATGACTAAAAATAAATGGAATATTTGCGATGAAAGTTAACTTTGAGAAATCTTGTCGCGCGGTGCAATCTGGAAACGGAACGAATTAACAATGTATCGAATTCGTTACACCAATGTGATTTTATGTGAACTGTGTCCTTGAGCAATAAAATACAATTAACGACGCCTGTGATTTATCGTTGACTTGGGGGGAATGGGCGGGGGTATTTTCTTGTATTTCGTTGTGTACAGTACTTTAGCTGTACACAGTACAACCTGGCTGGTTTATTGTCGTGTGGCAATATCTTTCAACTAACCAGAAATATGTTAAAGAGGCCTTGAGTTAAAACCAGACTGAAATCCTTTTTAAGAAAATCTGAGTTCCAATGAGAAACGAACCCGTAACCTCCGGGGTCAGGAGACAAGCGACCTTACCAACTAGGTCACGGAGGTCGTGTATTGCCATGCGGCAATCTCACTCAACCACCCAGAACGATTTTAAATAGACCTTCATTGAAAGCAAGTCTGGGTTCCAGCAAGAATCGAATCCGCAACCCCTCCGATTGGTAGACCGGCATCTTACCAACTGTGTTACGGAGGTCGTCTTTTGAAGGTTTGTGTTCTTCCACTTTAGATGTAATTGATACACATCGTCACAATACGATCATTTTGGGGTTGGTAGGAAAAAGGACAAATCTTCACACCTTTTTATCCATATGCACAGTATTCACGTTATCCAAATTAATAAATTCCACTATAAAGGCTCTTTTGATTTTATAAGACGATAGTGTAAAATCTGTGAGAATATAAAATTCTTATTTTTTTTTTTGAGTTTGACAGATTTCGAACCTGTCATTCTACCAAGTCGAACATTAACGTCTCCAGATATGACAACGGGATTTAAAGTTTGTCTTTTAAAATATAACGAAAAAAGTAATTACAATCAAAAACAAAATTATATCAATTGTATAAAAAAATCTCAATGAACTAGACTTGAACTTACGTTTGGGAGGAATAAAAAGGAACTCTTTTATGTACCCCTTAGCAAACCCTTAAACTCATTAATTCATACCTCTCAACATATCTGAATAGGCGATGCAAATATATTGAAGAACGTGGTCAGAAGACAGTATTTTTTTCGGTCCCATTAATCACCCTTCAGTTTTAGAAACACTGACGTAGGTTCAGTTCATTCATTATGTTGTGTTGAAAATGCTACCGTACGTGAAGTGGCAAAAACACTCGCACACGTCTAGTGCATGTAAGTGTTTATAAAACGAACAATACCAGACTTTAACTCAATCACCGTACCTAAAAGATGGTTGAGTTAAAATCTGGTAGTTTGGTTGAGTTAAAATCTGGTAGTTTAGTTGAGTTAAAATCTGGTAGTTTAGTTGAGTTAAAATCTGGTAGTTTAGTCGAGTTAAAATCTGATAGTTAATTACGTTTAATCGAATGACGGTGCCAATCCCAAGCCGGTATAAAGGAGGCGCGGATTTTTTTTTTGGGAGTTTCTTCCCTATTAATTTGTTCCGCATCTTCAATCCCCTAATTATTAAGGAGTATCAAATTCGCAATAGCCAATATATTGTGACCCTTAAATTTTGGTGGTTCATCCTTATGCACAATAACATCCAATATGTAAGTGTGCTGTCGGATCCAGTACAGTGGTGTGGCTGGAGAATTTCGGTGCACAATAGCTTACTCACTGTAAATAAATCCCACGGAAGAACTAAAGTTCCCAATCACACGAGGTTGCTATAAGAATGATGGGGGGATTTTAGACTCCAAGGCCCAGCATCGGCGACGTTAATCATCAGACTGGGTTGTCTTTTTTAAATATTATTTCAGATACCATCGTGAATCAAATCCGAAGCCCCGATGTAAAAGTCAAACGTTTTATCAACTAGACACGGAAATTGTCAAAGCCTTAAACTAGAAAGTGTAGTAGTAAATGAAGCAATCACGATGTCATGCTATTGATTAAAATTTCTACAAATTCCTAACATTTCCATTTATAACTTCTTCTTGAATTATTTGCGTAAACTCATATATGTATATGTAGAAGTATTCGTCAGTGTCAAGTAATGTCCACTTCATAGGATCTCATTACTTCTTTTCACATGGGCGACGTATCATCACACTTGAGTTGCAGCGCCCGTAGTCGATATTTTGAATATACGAGTACTTAAATCAACTCTGCCCGAAACTACTGTTATCCGGTGAGATACTGTGGAGTGAAAATATTTTACAAGTAAACTACATGATTTAAAACTAAATGAATATTTACAAAAAAAATTGATATGCAGTAAAATTGTGAATGATTTAAATTTATAGCTAAGACATTAACATTGTAGAGGTTTAAAGACATTGTAATTTGTTTTTATCAAACACTGTTTATTCCACTTTTTGTAACGATATAACCCTACCGTGTTGAAGACTTTCACCTCATCATCAAGGTAGCACAAACAAGACTTGTTTGTGCTTCCCTGATGATAAGGTGAAGGTTTAATCCTTAGATAAAACACAGATGGTGTCGTGAACTTGCCTGGGTCTTGTAACATTTGAGAAGTGTGTATGAAATTTATAAAAATGGAGTCGTGTATAATACAACAGCGCGTTCAAATTGTTGAATTATTTTATGTATTGTTATCTCCGGAAACGGTGGTGTAAATTGGCCACCAAGATCATGTGATCTGACACCGTTAGACTATTTTCTTTAGGGTTACGTGAAAAGCCAGGTCTATAAGAATGACCCCCAATAGATTTCTGAGCTGAAGGACGAAATTATTCGCGTTATTGGTGAGTTAGAACCGCAACTATGCCAAAATGTTAACAAAAGAGTGGACATCTGTAGAGCTGCAAGAGGTGGACATTTGGTAGATATTATTTTTCGTGTTTAATGACTTGCTTCAATGACCAATAAAAAGTTTTTTGAAATCAAAGCAAATTGTGTGTTTTATTCAAGAATTTAAAAAAATAGAAGTTAAATAACCGCTCAATTTGAAAGACCCTTTATAATAAATATTTTATTACAAAGTAATTTCATTTTGGTTTATAAAATAAATGTATGATGCTGTTAATGATGAAAGTTTTATTAAAGCTCAGCAGACGTAGGAGAGATTTGCGGAAAATAATATTTTAGGTTGTTTCTTAAAGGTTAAAGGAAAAGTATTTTGGGAACAGAAGAAAATATATGCTCGAAATATCTCTCCTACCAACCACACACAAGAAAGAGTCGTTAATGTGGTGCATAGAATCATCTTGGAACATAGAAAATATCAATACTTGAAGAATTAATTCTTGAAAAAAAAAAAAAGGTTTATTTTTTAAATTGATTCACAAATATGGTTTCTTGACTATTTTAATGACACTAAAATTGTCTCTTTGATGAAGTTCCATATCTACTACCTTGATGTCGGAACTCCTTGAATAGTTGAAGATTTTACATTATTTTCCTTTGACGTTTGCTAAATACTTTATTATCCCCCATAACCAAGACCACCAGTGTTGATGTCTGCATTGTAAGAAGTTGAATAAACTCTTATACGCTTCATAAAAATCCTCAACCCGCACACAAAGTTCTATTCAGGCACAAAAAAGGCTTTATGTATCCAGCATATTTGATATAGCTTCACTGATTAGTATCGACAAAGCCTTATCTTACTTTACACAATATCAGTCACGTTTCGAAGCGTGATTATGTAACATTTTCAGATTGATATATGTCGATGAAAATGATACCACATGAATAGGGTAGGGTTATGATAATTTTATTTTATTTTGAAATTAACATTTACATAACGTTAAATGGTTAAAATATCAAATTGAAATACAGTAAGAAAAGAAAATATTTTTTATTCCAATTGAAATGTTTCTTAGAATTTTTCCGTTATTGTTAATTTATACTCTTATTTATTTTACCAATTATATACAAGAACTTTATAAAGAAGGCTTTTATTTTTTTAGTACTTCTTTGGTTAAGGAGTCAGTTTGTTCTTTTCCTTTGATATCAAACTGGCTAGGTATCCTATGGTAGCCATACTTTTTTGTGGATTTTAACTTTAATTTGTAGACATATTGTCGTCGTCGTCGCTGGGCCTCGTAGTCGTGGATCTCCTCGCCAATGTCTCCTCGTGGATCCCGACGCCGGATTTCGTGGATCTCGACGACGCCTGGATCTCCTCGTGGATTTCGACGCCGACGTCAATTTAGTTGGAAAGCGAAGTTGTACCATAGAGTTTGTTTTAAGTGAGTGAACCGTTGCAGACCAGCAAACCCACTGGCCAAATCGCTGTACTGGATTTTATGGCACACTAAAGTGTGATGATCGGAGCGAACCGGCATGTAGACATATGGAATCGTCTGAATATATTAATGGAGACAATTTTAAATTATAAAGAGCGTTTTTTGTACCATTCAGTCCGTATAAAATGCCAGGACATTCAGTTGTAAATACTTTACATAAAAAAATACTGTTGTGTCGTGAGTTCCTTGGCATGCTTTAAGAAGCGACTGAAAAAACTCTTAATTTCTAGTCAGTAAAATAACGTGTTTCATTCCTGATTTTTCTTTTCCTTTCCTCTCCACCATCTTTTCCTTTCCTCTCCACCATCTTTTCCTTTCCTTTTGATTGATGATATCTCACTTTATATGAAAAATAATGTTCGGGTGATTGTCCGTCTTTGTGGGGTTCGTGGGCATGTTCTCGCGTATATGTTTATGGATTTCGTGGGGACGGATAGTCATTTGAATGATTTATGCGACCACGTAACTTGCTTCATTTACTTTTGTCTGGTTGGTTGGAAGAGATTGTCACCTGGCAATAAGCCCGCCAGATTGTATTGCAATAAAAGTGTTAAATAAATAAATAAAAGAAATTCATTAAACAAATAAAATAAAATACAGTTAAAAATTATGTCTGATCCGATTAATTCAATACTCCAGCTGCTTTTTATTAGTATTATTTTACTCGAATACGATGATAAAGAAATTGATTCATTATTACGTAGTTATGTATTTAATGACACCATTATATATTTTGTCCCCTTTTATTTAATGACACCATTATATATTTTGTCCAGCCGTCAGAAGACTGCCTTGCGCTCCAGATCCTTTTTGGCGCAAGAGGTGAACCAGGATATTAGGTTTAATGCCATAGTTTCCCCTGCTGCGTAAGGGAAGACACTGCAGCTGGCTTTCATAAAGATATTTGCAATACCATCTCCATTTTTCGACGATAGCTTTTTGCTCAATGATCATTGAACCAGTTTAATCTTCCTTCATTCAGATTTTAGGCTTGACGTTCTCAGTTAAATATTAAACTTTTTGAAAAATATCTTAAGTCACAACTCTTTTGAATTGCTGCTCAATTTCGTACATATTGATAAAAAAATAAATTAACGCGTACGAAACATTAGTTTATTGAAATGAGTCGAACTTTTTCGTACAATTAAAAAAAGGCATGAATAAGCATCTTGCGTTTCTATTTACAAAGGATATCACAACACTCTGATATTCGATATCTCAGGATTGTCCGAATCCCATTTAGAGCACAATAACAATTTTCCGCCTTAAAAGTAACGATTAGAGTGGAATTCCTTCACGCGTGAGGCGGTAAGGACTCTTCGGAATATAAATAGGAGTTTAATATTGAAATCTAATTGAGCAGGATTGGCAACACCCTTCAGGAAAGTGCAAGTGGGCATTTATAATAAAGGGTACTTAAATATATTTTCTAGAAAACCTGTGAAATGCAAAATAATAATCTGCATTAAATAATTGAACAAATGATTTGTTTTAAATACTTCGGAGATTATATTTTTAGCCATAGTGACTTACATAATGAAGTAATAGGACAAGTGGACAAAGCTCTTACACATTTGTAGAAAAGGCCCTTGAAATACATGAAAAAATACGTATTTGTCAACATAATGAAAAGTGATTCATAAAACATCCGTTATACCTGCGATGATATATCACTAGTTGCAACCCGTGAAATATTCACGGAAGTAAAACAAATTCTACATTTATGAAAATTTGTTTATATATCATTTATACATCGTCCCCTTTTACACCGGTTCAAAAATTGTTAGGTATTTAAAATTCGTTCAGTATCACGGACCCACCGAGATTCAAATTTCGAATTACTTTCGAAGATAATCCAAATATTCCTCTCTCGCTCTCTTGTATTCAAAATTCAATTCTCGTATTCTTTCTTTTGTGACAACCGTCGTACGGGCTTTGGCCTATGATATATCATATGCTATTGATACTAGAATTAATCCCACGCGAATGAAGGCGATTTTTTAAACATTAGAAAATAAATATAACAGTTATAACATTTTAAGATATGATGAAAATACATAAATAAGAAGAATGTGTGAAAGTGAAGACAAGGGTCACGTTTCACACAGAGCCACGTTCAAACAGTAGACGAGACTCGGATTACCCATGTAGTTAGTTACTCATGGTTATCCATAGGAAATGGACCAGCAGATAGAACCCCCGAAGAGATGGAAGTGTAGCTGGCAGTCTACATCCCAGGAATATTGCAGAAAAAATCTATCCATAATCTACAGCAAGAAGAAACGAAGAAGATTGCACAACGTTATTAGTTGTTTTTTTTCGGAATTTAAATATTGTTTATAAATTCCCAGAAATATACGGAAAAAAGTGCGTTTATAAAATACAAATTGAAAATAATACAGGAAAGATATTTTAATTGTTGGAAAAGTGAGAAATATAAGAAACAGGAAAGTATGTATGACGAGTTGCATGTATGTGGATGAGACGAGATCTACGCTTAAATATATTGATAAATGTGTAAATATCTATTTTCTCTGTTTTCTTTAAACAGGATATAATGTGATGGTATGTATGTATGTACGATAAGTTGATCTACTTCCAAGTGGAAGTCAAATGTCTTACCAACTATTTCATAGAGGTCGTCGATCCATTCAGTGTAGTTAACTCATTAAATGGTGGCAAAATGTTTTATACCGGACCTGCATAGAGGACACGCTTTTCTCTTCTCGAGTCTTGTACAGAATAGCTAGAACGAGATAGGAAGTCTAGTCGATTTATTGTCCGTATTTAATAATAGTAGAATCCAGTTCTGATAATGCATTCTCTATACAAACCCGATTGTGGAACGAACTTGTTCTCTTAAGAGATAGTGCGACTACTTGGTGATTTACACGTACGCAAAACATGGGTGATAACCATTGTTATACTCGGATGCGGTCTACTTTATGGTTAATCATTTAATTCTATCTCAAATATTAAATCTAATATCTTAATTAAATTATAATTTATAGCTAGTTTCACATTTGGACACATTTTAACTAAGGGCTCTAATTAAATTTAAATTCGTTCTGGCATTATTGTAGCTGGCAGGCGTGATTTGTTCTTCTATGGTTTAATTTAAGCGAATTATTATTGATTATATTTTTGGGTATTTAGGTTATCTTGAACCTGAGCACAATACTCCATTATACTATTAGGTGTACAAATAAGTTTCCGCCGTTTTTTATAAAAAAATGGGCATTTATTGTGAAAGAACGGAACCTCATGTTTTATTCGAAGTAGTACCCATCGCTTGCCACTACTTTTTCCCATCTTTCTGTCAGCATACGAATACCGCGTCAGTAATCATCATCATCTTTTGAGGCTATCCACGAATCGACTCAATTTTTGGTATCTTCATATGATGTGAAGTGCTGCTCAGACAGGCCATGCGTCATCGATCAAAACAAGTGGTAATCAGAAGGAGCAATGTCTGGTGAATACAGCGGGTGGGGTAAAACTTCTCAATTGAGTGTTTCCAAATAGGTTTTGACCGGTGCCGCAACATGTGGACTAGCATTATCATGCAGGAGAATAATTTTGTCGTGTCTGGCGTAGTAGTGGGCGCGCTTTTCCTGGAGTGCTCGACTCAATCTCATCAATTATGTTCGGTAGACAGCCCCAGTAATGGTTTCATTCGGTTTGAGCAACTCATAATACACGACACCAAGCTGATCCCACCAAATACACAACAAGAGTTTTTTTCCATGAATATTTGGCTTAGCCGTAGATGTTGAAGCATGACCAGGGGATCCCCATGATTTCTTCCTTTTTGGATTATCATAATGGATGCATTTTTCATCACCAGTGACTATATGGTGCAGAAAACCCTTTCGTTTATGCCTGGCAAGCAGCATTTCACATGTGGAAAATTGGCATTCAAAGTTTCACCGTGTCAGTTCATATGAATCCCAATTTATTTGTTTTTGAATCATTCCCAATGATTTCAACCTATGTGAAATTGCTTGTTGAGTCACTCCTAATGTAAGTGCAAGTTCTTCTTGCGTTTGGCACGAATCTTGATCCAATAATACTTCCAATTCCGCGTCTTCGTACACTTTCGGCCTTCCGCTACGTTCTTTGTCTTCGATGTCAAATTCACCGTTCTTAAACTTTTGAAACCACTCACGACAACTTCTCTCACTTAAGGCAGCCTCACCATATGCTTCTACAAGCAATCGATGCGCCTCAGCTGCAGATTTCTTCAAATTGAAGAAGTAAATTTAAAAGTTCCCGCAAATGACGCTTATTCGGCTCAAAACTTGACATTTTCGAACACAAAACAATATGTTATACTGATAAAAATTCAATAATATTTCAAGGTCATGTTGTTGACAGATGTCCAACCTTACGATAATGACATTTTACATCTGACAATTTTAACCATAACTTACTGGTGGCGCCAACTTTTGTCAAACGGCGGTGACTTATTTGTACACCCAATATATTAACGTGTTCCCCGCGGGAAGCACAAACGCCTGTGATTTGACGACAATCCAAGTTTCAAATCACAAATACTTAAAAAAAATGACACAAAACCGGAATAAAAATTGAACTAAAATTTAAAATAATCTTTATTCTAGCGACATCTCTGAAAACCTTGTCAAATAATATATTAGTTTATGAGATATTCTTGAATAAACAGAGCGCCGAATTTTTTTGGTTTCTCAATATTTCCAGCATTAACGACCTGTCGCGCGGATCGAGTCCTGCGATGAGTCTCTCTTACGTAAATAAACATTACTAAGTCTCTCTTACGTAAATAAACATTACTAGTGCTATATGCGTTTGATTGGGTGAGTGTCATGAAGCATTGATTTGATCGTAGCATTCCTTTGTTTATTTTACGTAATGTTTAGTTTATCTCCTTTATTTAATGAGTCTCCTTAAGAGTAATGACTATTATTTATTATCAGAAAATTACTTAAGTGTCATGTTTACTTGGTGTTGTAATAAAATATCAGTGGTTCTAAACAAAATATGTGTTTAAACTGAGAAATTAAAAAACGCTGAAATTGTGCCGCGCACAGGATTCGTGGAATTTGATTTTTAACGCGGTGAACAGGTTAATTGATTGATTATAATCGATAAAAGTGTATTTTACAACTTTAAATAAAAAAAATTGCTTTTAGTCTATTTTTTAAAGTAATTAGTGATTTATGGTATTTGATTTTTAGCTATTTTGATGTTCCATAATCTGTTCCAATATATTTATATGATACATACATACCATCACGCCATTTCCCTGTCGGGGTAGGCAAAGAGGACCGAGTGACATGTTTCCTATCTCGATACACATCCTTAGCCTTCTACATCTATATAAAATTACATTTCTCTGATTTTCTATGTTTGCTTCTTTCAAAATATCATTCACTTAATCGAACTATACTTTCCTAAATTTTCTTCTCACACGCTTTTCACTCACATTTGCATTACATACTATATCTGTTTTGTCAGTTTTTCTTCATTCATTTGATCCACATGCCTAAACCATATCAATGTATTATTAATTGTTAAGGCATTAACATTGTGGAGGATTAAATATATTGTAATTTGTTGTAACAATACTTGTTTGTGCTCCCCTAAGGATGAGGGGAAAACCTTGAAACCGGTAGGGTTATACCGTTATATTAAGTGGAGTAAACAGTGTTTGATACTCTTGGCATACTCTTGGCTTCTCTAATACTTTTAAGAAAATCGACAGAAATGTCGAAACTTTTGTAGTGTAATTTTTTTTTCACATTTTGTCATTTTGGTTAACAGAAGTTAAAAGCCATCGCAACTGGGGTAGTTATGGACCTTATTGTGGTCCTTATGCTTATGTCAAATTCACTATGGTCGATTTTGATTTCTTTCACTTTATAAAATACATATTATGCCAGTGAAGTGAATCATGCCACTTCGATTCCAAGTAAGATTGATCGTGTGAATATACGGCACATGTGAAAAATGTGACAATAGCGTGTTGCATTTCTAATGCATTGGCAATTGGTATTACCATCATTGCTCTTAGCATGAAGCAGAAGGAGGCTCGACACGGACATAAAACACGTCTGTTGCTATTCACGTTGTCACAAGTAGTCACCTGTGTTCAGACCAGATTATCAAGTAGTTGTATTTGTCTAAGAATTGTTGGTCATATATTAAGTGTTAACATAAGTTGTGTCCATTTTTTTCAAATTTAAAAATGCGCACGAAAAGTAAAACCAAATGGTAAAGGTTATACGTCATTCGAAAGAAAATTATCTGCTCTACAAGATATTGTGTTTGCTTTTACGCTACATGTATTATTTTATTTGATTACAAGCCTTCAAAATGGAATGTCAAGTAGACGAAAGTGAGCATTTTCGACACCTCATTAGTTAGAGCGCCCTTGAGGGAAGTCTGCTCGCTAAACGACGCTATACAAATTGGCAGTTTATCATAGTATAAATAGGCCAAAGTGTCAGTTTATCATAGTATAAATAGGCGACAGTTGTCGCCAAAGAAAGAATACGAGAATTGAATTTTGAATACAAGAGAGCGAGAGATGAATACTTGGATTCTCTCCGAAAGTAATTCGAAAATTGAATCTCGGTGGGTCCGTGATACTGAATGAATTTTAAATATTTAGCTAACAATTTTTGAACCGGTGTAAAAGGGGACGGTGTATAAATTATATATATAAACAAATTTTACATTTATGAATATATATTTTCATAAATGTAGAATTTGTTTTACTTCCGTGAATATTTCACGGGTCGCAACTAGTTATAATTATCTTTCAATGATACAGTCATGCGAAAGTCTTAATTAGTTCAATACAACCTGATGGTGATTTCCGTCATCCTCTTAACAAGCCTATTCAGGCTAATATATCCTATTGCATTACACTTTCGCTTTAAACCGTTGGTTGTAAGACGTAAGGGATTGTTTTAGGAAAGATTGCAGTCTGGTTTTCCGTTACGGTACCTTAACCCTTTCAACCCCACGGGGCCAATCATCACCCCTAACTGGTGTATTGGAAAAATCTCACGGGGCCGATCATCGGCCTCAAAGTTTTCATACAAGTTTTTATGTTGAATATATATTTTTTGTAACTTTGAGAATCATTAACTTTTAAAATAATGCATTTAAAACTTAATATTAACTGAGACAAAAAATAAAATATAAACTACTGTTTTTTTGTCAAAATATGCTAGGATTAAAAGGGTTAAATCACTTTCTGGTTGGTTGTAATATATTCAGATGATTGTCAACTTATGATAAATGCAAAAAAACACGTTAATCCTACCTATACATTATTGGTATGCTTAAAGAACTACAAATGGACAACAAGAAAAGACATTAAATTATTTTATTGACATTCTTTCTTCTGAACTATTAACACATGACGTAATTCTCGAGTGTTGTCACACGGCGCGACAGCTTGGCAAGGTGCCGTCACGCATGCAGAACAACCAAGTACCGCAAAGCCAAGGAGCTCGACGCGCTTTACATTCCACGCAGCACTTGGATTGATTTATTTGGCTTGGTCGTGCCCAGTGAGACAATTGGTTATGGTCTCTTCTACTGCCAGCGACGCGTCTCCCCTCTGTCGTTAGATACCGCTAAGAGATAAGTGATAGGTATAGAATCGCTATTTGCGAAGACCGTAGTTTTTGAAATACCTTCGACGTACGTGCACTTTTACATTTTTGCTAGTTGATATTTTATTTCATTCGATTTAAGAAACGTTCACACGTTAATAAATCGTCCACACGTAACAATTCGTTACAAGTGAATGGTAAAATTAATTTAACGTTTAAGAAACTCAATTGAGGGAAATTCAAAATATACACTACAAAGGGATGAGAATGATTTTAAAATGAAGCAAACACATTAAAATTAAGAATGCTTTGTTAACTAGACATGTGCATGGTAAAACAATCTATAGTTTTAAATGTCAAAGTCTTTATTTTAAATTAACATGTCTCTTAATTGACTCCAAACAGGAATTGGCAGGACCAAGGACAATATGTCAAAATGGAATATGTTACGTGATGGATCGAGTTTTAGTATCTGCGATCAGGAGCAGTCCACGCAATACCTGCTACAGTGCCCGAGGAGTCCGGTGTTATGCACTGAATAATATTTGATTCGTAGAACACCCAGTGCTGCCCAGGTGGCAAAATTCTAGACGGAATTGTTAAAGTCATTTACGAAGCACTTGGAGACAACCTTTTTGAAAGGTCCTATCAAAATTTATGATGTTATATGAACACCATACACATACCTACTCTTCACCTTCTTCTTCTTCCTGGCACTGTCCCAAGTCATTGCCTAGGTAGGTAATGAGTTGGGACAGTGCCAGGAAGGGTGTTGGGGTCGGCTCTTCTCGTTCTCAGGATGTATATTCTTCGGTTCTGGGTGTCGCTTTCATCTAGGCCGTTTCTCTGCAGAATTTTGGAGCATTGAGTCATCCAGGAGTTCTTTGGTCTTCCTCTGGACGGCTGTCGAGGAAGATCCACAGACATTACCTGATTTACAGTATAGTCTGGTGGTCTCCGTCTTATGTGCCCGTACCATCTCAGCTGTCGCTCTTCCCGCTTACTATTTATGTCAGTGACTCCCACGAATGCGTGAGCTCTTAATTTTATCTTCCAGTGATACTCCTGCCGACCACTTAAGCATTCGCCTTTCTGCTGTTTCAAGTTGCCTAGAGTAGGAGCTGTACATAGTCCAGCATTCTAAGCCATACATAATTGCGGGTCTAACGATAGTCTGGTATACCTTTCCTTTCAGTTTTATAAGCATTTTTGGGTCACACAAGACTACTCTACACCTAAAACTATTAAATAGTAGTTCGTCGACCTTTAATAAGTTTTCTGCGGTTTTGTTATGGAGACGCGGAGAATTTTCTAATCTAATGTCCGCAGCCACTACTTTCTTGTCTTTACACTCAACTCATAAATGTTTATTTTTAATCTGTCAATAATAGCGGATTCGAGTCTTGAGTAAGAGCGCCCTTCAGGAGAGTTCGCTCCCTAAACGACGCTGCATAAATTGTCTTTTTACTATTATTACCATTGTAAAATGGAGTGATGTCGAAAACTTCCCTCCATTAATTTATATGATAGATACCCTTTAACTTATCTCAATTGATGAGTCAGATATATTGAAGACCGCGGCCGGAAAATAACATTATCTTCAGCCTCATTAATCCCGCACATCTTTCTCAATTTCTTTCAGAATTCCGCTGTCCGTAGAGTTTGTGGCAAATGCGGGCCCGTAGCATTCTTCACCTGTTCGCTCCAGCGCAAAAGTGATCTACCTTTGCAGCTACGATCCTTTACGTTCTCAGTAATCATGAGTTTTTCCAGTACCTCTTTGTCCAAAATGTGACCGAAGAATGCGCCGAGTACATATTATTGATAGCATCTCTGAGATGTCAAGTTCTACTAATATAGAATAATTTATTCGTTGTTCTATCAATGAAACACCCAGAACTACAGTTCGCAAAAATCTATCCTTGATCTTTCTCTGGACTTTATTGCTAAAGTTTCTGAGGTATACAGGTACATTGAGAAAATAAAGGCTTTAACAAGACATATTTCCTCTCCTCGAGAGTCTGTTTCTCTAGCTCAGTCTTATTCTCAATAAGCATTTTTCGCAGTGCCTAGAGTAGGAACAAAGTGAGGCGCTGACATCTGGGCAGTCGCCAGGAGTACCGATAATACGAGAGTGCCGTTAGTACCCTCGACACCGTTTAGATTCCTAATTCCAAATATTGAGAAAGAACTCTGAAAATATTCCTGAAAATGCCAACAACAGTGGCTACAGCTGAAATGAGTTTTAGTAAATTAAAGCTTGTTGAAAACTATTTCAGGTCTACGTCAAGGCAACAGAGTACATAATCATTAGCTTTTCTCTCTATCGAATGTCAGCTTACTTGTGTAATAGATTTGAACAAAATAGTAACAAATTTTTCAAATGTTAAGTATTTTTTTATTGGTTATATTATTTTTATATTATTATTCTTATATAAGGCTGTCTCGAGGTAGGGCATAACCGATTTTTTTTTGGTTTAATGTTTGTGTTATTATCTTTTTGCATATTATGATATAATCACTTATTAAGAAAGCAAATTATACAGTAAACAAATGCGAAAAATATACCATATTCATTTTAGATATTTAAGGGCGTCACGAATATGTTTATTGTCCTGGGTCTTGCATCCCACTAGAGACGATCTTGTTAATTTATTTATACATTTTTTGTTATTACCTTTCAAGTTTATGTATAACCTGTAATTTTAAGTATCAACATTTTTAGTTTTGTTTTTTATTTGTTTTATGTGTATGTATGTGTTATTAAGTTGTCAATATAATAAGACTTGCAAATATTTCTCAACTATAAGAATTCTCGTTTATTTTTCTCATTCTGTATTATAAACTTATGTTCAAAAAACGACCACCATAACTATTTATTAGATTGTTATAATTTACGAATTTAAAAAAAACGGCGACCATTCAAGAATTAGCCCAAGGTTAAGCCTCTAAAACCTAGTTAAGTCTCTGACCTAGAATTTCAAAGGAAGATAAATTATATTCAAGTTCCAGGCAAACTTTTGATTGATTTTCTCAGCACAAAGAAAATATAGCTTAATGGGTAAACGCTGAAACCGTGAACTTGGAAGTTGATGGGGAGTATGGAAAGCTAATGGCGGTATCAAATATGTGGCTGTTCGTTAGCTGTCAGACGCAGAAGGAAGATGCGCATCTAAGAGCACCATTAAAGTGTCACCTCAACGATGTCTTTGGTGGTGAAACTCGACTGCTGGATGTTCAATTGGCAGACTGATGACGTTTACGCATGAACATCACTTGAATTCTCATTAATGCAATAAAAAAATTTAACTTACGTATTATATTATTGAAGATCTCGAATGAAAACATCCGAATTATATCGATGCGAAAATTTTCTGAAAGTTATATATGTATTTAACAATTGAAGCTATCATCCGTATAATGGTATATTTCAATGACCCTTCATATGACGATAGACCCTTATACGGGTGATAGCTTCCATTATTTGATTGATATATTTTATAATTCATTCATCCCTCATTCCATAATCCCCATCACAATAAGAAGGGTGAGTAAAGTACAATAAGATGTTTTGAGAGAGATTACAATCACATAACTTTTATTTATTATGTTTTGAGTGAGTGAGGGACCATCATTACAGAACTCTTATCTCGCCGAGAATATTCAACATCTTTCCGATCGTGAATTTGCGCCACGTTCAAGCATATATTATATGTTATTGTTCATTGACTGATTCAGTTCATCGTCCTCTTTTTTACGTTGTTCTTCAATTTCCACGCAGTGATACTCTGGAGCCAGTTACCAACTAACATTGGACGCGTTCCATCACTGGTACGTTTTAAAAAGCGCTTGAAAAAAATCTTCATTTCAAGTCAGTAATGTAACGTGTTTCATTCCAGATTTTCCTTTCCTCACCCCCATCCCTTAATTTTTCCTGTGATTGATGATATCTGACTTATATTTTTATTATATATATATATATTGTTCATAAATTTTCTTCAGATGAATGATGATTTAAATTTTTTTTGCGTCCATGTATTTTATTTAGTTTCGTTTGAATGGTTTAAAGAAATGGCAGCCTAGTAATAAACTCGCCAGATTGTTTTACAGTGAAATATTAAATGAATTTCACATTAACTAGATTTTATCGTTCCTCTTCAGTAGCATTTATGTGGGATGACAGAATATGGTTATTGACTTTAGTAATAAATGTTTAGGATATTCAATGTTAACAGATTTATGGCCATTAATGTAATTTATGAGAAGATAAACTTAAAACCATTTATTAATTTTGTTTTTTAAAGTTTTTTGCACATTACAGGGTTTCAATATTGTTTTTTTAGTATTTTGCCCATTACAGGTTTCTAATTTTGTTTTTTAAAGTATTTTGAACATTACAGATTTCCCTAATCCGTACAATGAACAATTCTAACAAGTACATAAAAATACGTTTTAAAAAATTCAAAATTTTATGACTTATTTGATGAAAATCCATAGTGAATATTTTACACTAAAACATTATGACATGTTAAATAATATAAAAATTAAATTATTTTAAGTATGGCATTAAAATGAATAGTTTTTTCCTGAAGAGCTGAGCGATACATGAAACACGTCTATATGAAAGAGGACACACGATTAAAAAGTGTGATTGCTCTACCTACCGGCATTCCCAAAGACAGGTTGGTTCAGCTTATACTTAGTAGGTTGATAGAACAATTTATTGGTTCGTGGTTCTCAGATAATTATCCAGAACATACAAACCATGACTGTTCAAGACGGATGGATTAACTAAATTATCCCAGAGCAAACAAAAATAAAAATAGACACCTTATTAAAGATATTTCCACTATCTAATGATCTGTAACTAGGCATCATCAATAAGAAGACTCAGCAATAAACTAAGACAATCAAACTCGGTTTGTTTCACGATACAACTTCAATCATACATTAGACGCCCTTTTTCCGATCTGAAAATTCAATTTTCGTTAAAACTCAATTTTATTTAAAAGGTATCCAGGCTGGCTTTTATTTAACGGCTAATTAATAACTTTCTAGTAGGTTTATAGATATTGTAACGTGGTAATAAATCCGCCAGGTTGTATTGTATTAAATAAAACATCAGTGTAATAATAACAAAAAATATATAAAATAAAAGGTTCACCATAAAACTTTATCGATAATATTGTTAGCAATCTGTCACAACTATATATATAATCGATTCATTCATGTCCTCTGCGAAGGCACAGCAGAATCCCAATAATCCTACCTTTGATTATTTGAATTTCGAAATTATACGGTCATAGTTAAAATGTAAAAAAAAATAATAATATAAAATATCAATTTTAAGATTATGTTTCTTAGATACATTTTTTTAGTAGATAATAAGACTTTAGTAGATAATAAGACTTTAGTAGATAATAAGACTTTAGTAGATAATAAGACAATCGAAGCTGTTGATGAATACATATACCTCGGACATAAAATCAGAAAAAAAGAGAACCATATAGCGGAAATACCCAGAAGGATTGGACTGGGCTGGGCAGCATTCGGAAAGTTCGACCACGTTCTCAATAACAAGGAAGTTCCCACCAATCTAAAACGAAAAGTCTTCGATGCATGCGTCCTTCATGTACTAACGTAGGGCTTGAAAACGATGACATTAACTGCCAATACCATTCACAGACTAAAATGCGCACAACGGTCCACGGAACGACGAATGTTGGGCATAAGTCTAATAGACAAAGTCAGAAATGAAGAAATCAGGCGACGGACTAGGGTTGTCGACATAATGGACCGTGTTGCTGGCATGAAATGCCAATGGGTGGGTCACGTTGCAAGACAACGAAATGAAAGATGGACACCTAGAGTCCTGAAATGGAGGCATTTTTTTATTATTTTCGATGCAAAGGTATAATATACCATGTCAATATATATTTTTGTTCAGTAGACACATATTTTTAAGTTACAAAACTTTATGTTTACAGTTTAATAAGTTTAATAGTTATCCATTATTCTCGATTATCCGACCCTCCCGCAATCGTGTTAAAGTCGGATAATCATGACTCTACTGTAATAACAAAAAATAACCTAAGTGATATCATTGTCCGACAGTCCAAGCAATAAATCACTGGTCTTCATTGATAATTTCTAAGTTTCTTTTCTGTTTGCAATAATTACGCGTTGTTTTCATCCGTTTATTTCTCTGCCTTATATGAATTTAATTGAATGTGATATGCCTGTTGACCGCGTCGCAATTTTCTTATAATTGCTTTCCGAGTAATAAAAACATGACGTGTTAATTAATTCCTTTTAAGATGTTTACTTTCTCATGTAAAATACGTCAAAAATGTCACGAGAAAGAATATGATGCGAGATCTATGCATGATTTCTTTGATTGATCAATATACAATTAAAGAACAATTTGAAAAATGCTAGTTATTTTGTGTTTACACAATAAAAATGCGAGTTATTTTGTGTTTACACAATAAAAACTGATCAAACCCAAAGTTCCTATGGCAAGATTAAAGTTCCAAGACGATTGGATTATTTAATTAGCTGCATCGTTTCGATGGGAAGTTTCTTGTAAGAACGCTACTTTTACATTTAATTACATTTTGTGGCCTAGTTGGTAAGGCGCTTGTGTTCTACGTGGGAGTTTTAGGTTCAATTCCAGATGGTACCCGTAAAAAAGGAAAATTAAAAAGATCTGGTAAAACTATTTTTTCTGTTAACTATACTTGCACGTGGTATATGGTATGTGCGTGCTGTTATTTATTCACGTGTGGCCATATTATCAAAGACCTAAATGTTTTAAAAACAGAATGATTGATTAATAGAGCCTAATACAGCTTTGTCTCCCAGCCGCGCTCTTTAATATGCCCGCATTGATGATTCGGATATATTGTGGGGTAACGTACGATTGAATGAATGAACGAATGTTGCTTAGTCACAATTTCCTCGTGGGGTCGCGGGAAAAGAGTAATGTAATAACCTTTATCTTTTTAAAATAGTTTTTAAACAGGCTGATATTCGCTAATACGGAATATGAGAGTGGAAGGCGGGAATGAGGAAGATTAAGAAAAGGATGATGGAACGTGGGAAGTCAGAGAAATCGTATATGTGAAGGTGTATGGATGTATATAAATAAATAAATATCGGTATTGACAGCAACATAGGGTCTGGGCTCATCTCATAACGCCCATCAGCCAAAATACACCCCTCCAATATAGGGCGAGCCTAGCCGTGAGGACACCAGATGTTAGAAGAGGCTGAGGATGTGAGCCGAGATAGGAAAGCTTGGCGCTCTGACCTATGTTCTTCGCAGCTGTTTGTACATATATAAATTATCAACATGAAAAATACAGAATCCCATGTTGATTAATTATATTTTGATTCAAGTGATGTATTCACAAAATGAGCAATTAAAAGCGTTGATACTCGCACAAGGAATGCCCTGTTGAACGAACTTTCATATATAATTTTTTTTCATATCTTGCTGAACAAACTGAGGATTGAGCTCTTAAGTAAACTTTTTAGATATAACTAAGCCACTTTATAGGGAAGCATGGGTTATTATGGTTGCTTTTGTTATAATTTTTATATTTAAATGATTTCGCATGATATATATGATGTTTAATTATATGAAATCTGTATCAAATGTAAAGTAATAAAATAAATGTTTATATTCTGGCTGAGAAAACAACCAGCGGCGGCTGGTCTCGAGGTGGGTTGGTGCGCTGACCGGAGAAATAATTCGCAATATAGAGAAATAGTCTCACGGTTTACTGTGTGTCTCTGTCTGCCCTATATGAATCTGCGTTTCCGTCCGGTGCATATTCGAGATCGATCCAGTATGAATGGGCAAACTTGGCCGGTCAATTTGAAAGAAATATTGTTTTAAATTTCACTTAAATTTTTTTTTAATTCTCACTTAAATAAAAATATTCGTATTATTTGTCAGTATTCTTATACATATTTAATCTATATAAATATTTAACATTTTCGGAAGTCATGTTTGCGAATATATAATTTAATTATTGCGAATTATTTCTCCGGTTCAGCGCACCAACGCACCTCGAGACCAACCGCCGCTGATAAGAACTGCAATACGGCCTGAACGAAAAAAAATTCCTGCACAGTACCATATACATGTATTAATCTGCTTTTTTTTATTAGAAAATCGATAAAGTTTTTAAACGAGAGTAAAAAACAATCATTATTGAAAATCTGTAAATAAAAAGGTATCCCCCCGTTCAGTGTTTTTATTTCACATCATAAGCAATAAATTAATTTACTCCGAACAGCAAATTGTCTCTACTTAAGTTATAAAAACCCAAGCATCCAGATTTATGATGGGTTTCAGGGATTACATTCCCGGTATCGTAAATTGAAGTCTTGACTCCCGGGATCAACGTTTCTAACTTACCGAAAGATATTTTGGAATTTAAGAAATAAAAATGTTATTACTGTTTCATGTTGATATACTCGTATGACTTCCCCTAACCTATCTATTTGTTTGCTATTTTACTACGATACTGTCACATTTCAAATTATGACAGAAAATTATTAAAAATAAACATTACTTATATCGATCATATTTTATCCATAACTTATATCGATTATATTTTAGCCAGTAACTGACTGAATAAGAAGGTAAAACTTTTTTTGTTACAAATTACCAATAATATTTAGTTCTTAAATATGTATAACATTATTTTATGAAAAAAGTTTACTTGTGACATTATTGCATAAGACATATTATGTATAATAATTTTGTATTTATTAGGAATAGACCTACTTTTACAATAAAAGTATCATAAAAGCACGTATGTGAAAATAACAATTTTACTATGGTGACCACCGAAAATCGATACCGAATCTCTCGGACTAGATGACAAGTGTTCTACTACGAAAACTCTATTTAAGTGAAATCAGATGTATGGAGAGTCACATGAAATATACAAGGTAAAATTATTGTTTCTGTTTTTTTATTGTGATTTGAGTAAGATTGGTATTTGGATTTCCTTTTTATTGAAATTTGAGTAAGATTGGTGTATGGATTTCCTTTTTATTGTGATTTGAGTAAGATTGGTGTAAGGGTTTTCTTTTTATTGTGATTTGAGTAAGATTGGTGTATGGATTTCCTTTTTATTGTGATTTGAGTAAGATTGGTGTATGGATTTCCTTTTAATTGTTTTTTTTTTCTATATACGAGTATATTTCGGGATTTTAATATTTTGAGTTTTACAACTGTTAATTATATAAGTTTTTGTCCTTTAATCTTTCCATATTATTTATTGATATTTGATTAGGGGTTTGATTCATATTGTTTTGAGGATAATCATGTTTTTATATATCTATTGAGTGAATGGTGTTTGTTTTGTTTTTTTCTAAATGGATTTTAGTGTATTGTTGTTACTTTTTTAGAGTTTTTCCATTCGTAAGATACAGCCCTAGGTCTCGGCCTGCTGTATGCTTGTCTGTATGGTGGTATGTGTGTGCTTTTTTTGTTTGTAATTTTGTATAAATCATATTGACGTTTTATTGTTTATGCTTTATAGAATCTTACACAAAGTTAGAAAATAGAATAAAATAAAATAAAAGTTGTTGAATTCCCAGAAAAAAAATACAAATCCGGATCTCCCGAGATAGGAAAACAGACATTTGCACTCCCTGATGGTTCTGCATGAGTCACTTGTAATACCGAAGAGTTGAAGTGAAGCACGCGTCCTACGCTAACAATCGCAGGACAAAAACCCTGACAGCGGTGCTAGAGGATAGAAGAGTATGGCGAAGTGCGGCAGCCGATGGGAGACTGGTATTGTCGAATCATATCGTATTAATTGTTAAAGTATAATCGTTAAAGTACTAACTCTGAATCTCAAACTGTATTTTAATAAATAAGCAAACTTCTAAGGTATTACAACCCTGAAAACCAGATTTTTTTTTACACTGAATCAATTGATTAAAGCCAACCCCTTGATATCCAATATGATTATAATTAGTCATTCTGTGGATGCAAGATGACTGGGCTAGAAAGGTACTAATGATGGGTGTATTGCTCTACATATTTTTTAAAGGAGTTTCACATATTGTGCCAATTGTTGGTTGAGAGGTTACAACGTTTTTAGGTTATAAAAAGAAATATTATTATAAAAATTAACAGAAGTTATAAATTATATTACAAGTAGAGTACAAGATTGTATTTACACATTGAACCTATAGAATAAATAAGATTCTCTCTTAAATATATTTTTATTTCCATTATCTTTATCTACAGGATATACGAGATTTGATAAAAAAAAATACAAGATTCTTTTTACCAAAATGTTTGTGTTTAATTGATACCTATGACTTCGGTCATATCTATTCTTAAAGAAAAAGGGAAAAAAAATGTCCCATTCAAAGTAGTCCCCATGGAATGAAACACACTTTTGCCAACGTTTTTTTCTAATCCGCAAAACATTTGTGTAACGTAATTTTTGGGATAGTTTTAAGCTCACCTAGCGATCTTGACTTGATCTCCTCTATGCTCGTAAAACGTTATCAATTCAATATCCTCTTCATTTTCAGGAATGTTGAGTTTATAATTGTATTAACTACAAGGGTGTAGGCTGAAAATCACCTGATGTTCTTGCGGCCGAGATCATCCTCTATGTTATGAGATTAGTTCATGCCTTTTCTCTTAAATGTGTTTTATTTTCCATTGCCTTAATATATATGTGTAATTTCAGGACACACGTGTATATATGTTCATACTATATTGTTATCAATAAATCTATTTTTATTTGTAAAATGAAAAGATTTTTTTCATGACTTGGAGAGAGGAGGGAGAGAAAGAAAAATAGGATGAGAAAAGGCAAAGACATTATTTATTGAAGAGAGATACATAAGTAATGATTTTTAAGTCGCTCTTTTTAGTAAGCCATTGATGATGTAAATCCTACATAAGTAGGCTCTATCATACAATTACATAAAACTGTTAAAAACCTAGGAGCGCTAATAGATAACACTCTCTCATGGCGAGATCAAATAAATGAGGTAAGCCGAAGGATCTTCTTCAGCCTTCATTCCCTTAAAGTGTTGCAAACATTCCTTCCAACTAAAACCAAAATTTTACTCGTACAATCTCTGCTCTTTTCGATTCTGGACTATGTGGACGTATGTTACTTGGATGTTACAGAGGAACAGCTGGACAAATTACAGCGTCTTCAAAATGTGTGTCTAAGATTTATTTTCAACCTACGAAAGTACGATCATATAACTTCATACCAGAAGGCATTGAACTGATTGAATGTTAGAAATAGACGCCAAATTCACATACTGTCTCTATTGTATAATATCCCTAACTGTCCCGCCGCACCCTCTTATATCGCCGAAAATTTTCAGTGTCTTTCCAATCATGGATTAGCGCTACGCTCAAACAGAGATTGTTTATTGGCCTTTCCAGTTCACCGCTCCTCTTTCTTTACGTCTTCCTTTACTGTCCATGCAGTGAGACTCTGGAATCAGTTACAAACCAATATAAGACTCGCTCCGTCCTTGGCATGCTTTAAGAAGCGACTGAAAAAACTCTTAATTTCTAGTCAGTAAAATAACGTGTTTCATTCCTGATTTTTTTTTCCTTTCCTCTCCACCATCCTTTCCTTTCTTTTTGATTGATGATATCTCACTTTATATGAAAAATAATGTTCGGGTGATTGTCCGTCTTTGTGGGGTTCGTGGGCATGTTCTCGCGTATATGTTTATGGATTTCATGGGGATGGATAGTCATTTGAATGATTTATGCGACCACGTAACTTGCTTCATTTACTTTTGTCTGGTTGGTTGGAAGAGATTGCCACCTGGCAATAAACCCGCCAGATTGTAATGCAATAAAAGTGTTAAATAAATAAATAAGCTGGAAGATGGTTCCAGATTCTAACGGAATGGACAGAAAACGATGAAGTGAAGAAGAAAGAACTATGAACTAGTAATGCCAACAAGCATTTTTGAATGGAGACCAAATAATTTTTAATTAAAACTGGAGTTAAAAAAAAATCTCGTCCGACCCAAGACTTATACAAATAATAAACAATGTATAAAGATAAATAAATCGTCATTGATCGCTTACTTATCAAACAACATACGAAAGTATATCAAAAAGTTTGAGAACTTTCAATCGTGATTGCTAAGCATGTCTTTTTTAAGCCGGCAAAAGAGCTTATACCCGAGTTTATTGACAGTAATTGTGACTGAAGACGCGCGTGCATCACCATCCCGTCAGCCGGTAGTCCAGCAGGTCTATGGGACGCCTGTAGGAATGTGACCTTCACAAAGGATCATGTACTATTAACTATTTATTATGCTTTGGCTATGGTCAATGTTGTTGAATATTGAAAAAGTAAAAAATCACTATTCAAATTGTTATAAGAAATTTGCTCAATCAATTGAGCATGACTTTCGAAAATTTATGAAACCGAGGAATATTTTTTTGATCAGTTTTTGTTGGTTTTAATTATAAATATTTATTGTCAGTTTGGTGTCTGTTTAGATTAGGAATTTATCTGTAGGTAAACTACAAGATTTTTTTTGTTAACTTGGTTATGTAAATATGTGTATATCTGGTAGATTTATTGCCTCAAATCAATTTCTTCCTATCAACAAGCTTTTGTTTTAAAATTATTATTAGAATTCATGACCGTGTTTTAAACTTACACGGCAATGAAAATATTATTTAAATAAAAATAAATCGATCCAATAGGGCGGGGTATTATGATAAAAAAATATCGTTACTGGTCCTGTGGCATGGAATGGTCTATCTCTTAGTGTTAGATATACGGGTGATGTGTATAGCTTTAGGAAGTATTTGAAGACACCCTTTTTTGGAGGTCTTTTAAAATTCAAGATGATATTTGAACACTACACATAATGCGGATTACATATCCAAAAAGGTTTCATTGGTGTTCATCTTCTCATGGTCACCTTACCAAATGTGTTTTTACGAAGATATACGGATGCGGAGAAATATCTTATATAATGGCCGCAGCCCTTACCTTCATATCCTTACACTCGACTTATCTATAATATATTTATTTTGTAATATTTTTAATTCATTAAAAGTAGTGGGTTCGAGTCCCGTGTTAGAGCGTTCTTGAGGAGAGTGTACTCCCTAAATGGCGCTTTATAAATTGTCCTTTTATTATTATTGTAAATAAAAGAGAAAAAAACAAGGAAAAAAGAATAAGGACGGACATTATATAAGAGTTAGGAATGGGGAATAATTTGAAATAATACACAAGAAGAATAATAAAAATGCCGGTAATTACGCAGAAATCAAATAATGAAAATATTTACTGTTTCCAATATTGTAATCCAAAGGTATCCTCTCGTATTTCTTATCTAATCGAGTATAAATAAAAAAATACAGGTTTATTGATAGCAACATAGTATGTACACAATACATTTAGATATACTCGTATTACAAGAACACATTAAAATGAGAATACATAAAAAAAACAGAAGCTATCAAAAGGTCTGGGCTCATCTAATAACATCCCCCGGCCAAGATATATTCATTTTTACATTAACAGTACGCACTAACAAAGGCTTCCTCTCGTATTTCTTATCTAATCGAATATATTCATTAGTACACTTACACTACGTACCAATAAAGGTATCCTCTCGTATTTCTTATCTAATCGAATATACTCATTCATACACTTACACTACGCACCAACAAACGTATCCTCTTGTATTTCTTATCTAATTGAATATATTCATTCATACACTTACACTACGCACCAATAGAGGTATCCTCTCGTATTTCTTATATAATCGAATATATTCATTCATACACTTACACTACGCACCAACAAAGGTATTCTCTCGTATTTCTTATCTAATCGAATATATTCATTTAAATACTTACACTACGCACCAATAAAGGTATCCTATCGTATTTCTTATCTAATCGAATATATTTATTCATATACTTACACTACGCACCAATAAAGGTATCCTATCGTATTTCTTATCTAATCGAATATATTCATTCATACACGTACACTACGCACCAACAAAGGTATTCTCTCGTATTTCTTA
Source organism: Odontocerum albicorne (assembly GCA_949825065.1). Classification (NCBI taxonomy): domain Eukaryota; kingdom Metazoa; phylum Arthropoda; class Insecta; order Trichoptera; family Odontoceridae; genus Odontocerum; species Odontocerum albicorne. Next base: position 38,194,527 of record OX463848.1, read on the forward strand.
TCTAATCGAATATATTCATCCATACCCTTACACTACGCACCAATAAAGGTATCCTCTAGTATTTCTTATCTAATCGAATATATTCATTCATACACTTACACTACGCACCAACAAAGGTATCCTCTCGTATTTGTTATCTAATCGAATATATTAATTCATCCACCAAATAATTACCAATTAATGCTCGACTCTTTCCGTCATTGGGATGTTTCAAAAAGCGATTGAAAAATTTCTTAATTTCAAGTCAACTTGTGAACTATTATATAAGTAATTTTATTTGTATTTTCTGGTTGATTGGAAAATATTGTCACTTGTCTATAATCCAGCCGGATGATTACATAACGAATGAAAAAACATATCTTAAATAATATTAGAAATGTATTATTTTTGTTATTTTGTTCTATACTTTCGTTATTTTGTTCTATCTTCTTCCAGTACATATCTTTTTCTAATATCATAGTTCTATTTTTCTTCTGTACATTGTTTTTCTACACATCCCACACACCACTATTATTTAAACTAAAGGCTTCAAATTATTTTAAGGTACTATATAAAATAAAAGATTTTTTCTGACTTGAAATATTTAACTGTTGAGAACTTTCCCTTTTGTCAAGTTGAAAAACAAAATAAAAGCATTTCATTACATATTTTGATTCGGTCTGACGAAAGGTATAAATAACCACGTGAAATGAACATCCATTTTCCAATTACAGCTTTAATTCGATATATTGAACCCGGGGCATTGAGTAACACGCGATCGAATTCACATTATAACCGAATTAAATAATAACTATTCTTAAATATACTCCAAGGTACAATCACTTCAATTTTCACGCTTGTTATTAAATTAGCTTCTAAAATTACCTTATAATTGTATGTCGAAGACTTGTTGAATCGGTGGCTGAGTAGTTTGAGGCAGACAGAAGACCAGGGTTCGATGCCCGATGACAGGTCTGACCACACAATTGATCTGTAATTATAAAACATTTCGCTTAGTCATTTGAACATATGCAAATCCTTTGATTATGTATGTTTTTTTCTTTCTTCGTAAAATGGCACATGCGGTCTTTGGTGCGTGAGGGATACCACAGTAGCTGCATATTTAAACATAATTATTCAATTATAATACTTGCGTCATGACGGGGGGATCAGATAATTTATAGGACGTCTCGTTAAAAAGTTAACTAGGTAAGGAGTTTGTTACGGTTCGGACAATGTAACTTCTTTCATCATTTCAATAACAGTGTTTTTATTGTACTTAACATGTTAATTTCACATGTTAATAATAATATTTAACGCGTTTTTAATTAAGGTTATTTAAATTTGTCTTTCATAATACGCTATTTCATTTCCCTCTAAACATCCACGCTTATTTAGTCATTTGTTAACCATCTTGTTATTTGTAATAAAAAAAGTATTTTGTTTACATATTTCACGCATGGATAGTATCACCAACACTTAAGATGACTAACCGCGAGTTCCGTGCCTACACAAGTGGTTCTAAATCCAAAATAAATCAGTCAATGGGACCTAAGACCTTTAACATGCCCAAAGCTGGTAGCTATAAAAACGCTCAAGCGTATTATGTATAACAATTTCTTTGTATACAGTGCAACCTTAGGGGATCATCGCCATGCGACAATCTATTCCAACCAACCGGAAAGATGTTTATGAGGCCTTAAGTGAGACCAGACTGAAAACATTTTTTTTTATTTTTTAAATCTGGGTTCCAACGGGAATCGAACCTACAACCTCCGTGCTAGAAAATAGGCGTTTTTCCAACTAAGCCACGGAGGTCGACAAACTCTTAAAAAGATTGCTAGGTGGATTGCTTATTTTGAAAAAAATATGTAATGTTTTTTGTATTTATCTATTTTTTTTATTTTAAATGTTCGTAATGTGTTTTATCTACTTATCCATTTTTTTATTTTAAATTATTGTATTGTGTTTTTCTACTTATCGGTTTTTTTATTTTAAATGCTCGTAATATAACGTTTTTTCTACTTATCTATTTTTTTATTTTAAAATATCGTAATGTGTTTTTTCTACTTATCTATTTTTGAATTTTAAATTATCGTAATGTGTTTTTTCTACTTATCTATTTTTGAATTTTAAATTATCGTAATGTGTTTTTTCTACTTATCTGTTTTTTGAATTTTAAATTATCGTAATGTGTTTTTTCTACTTATCCCTTTTTAAATTTAAAATTCTCGTAATGTATTTTTTCTACTTGTCTATTTTTGAATTTTAAATTATCGTACTGTGTTTTTCAATTTATCGATTTAAAAAAATTTAAATGTTCGTAATGTAACGTTTTTTCTACTTATCTACTTTTTAATTTTAATTGTATGTCTTGTATTACATCCCCCTTTCGTACACATTGGCTGGAATAAAGGCTTTGTTATAAAATATTCAAGTTATATCGTTGAAATGAGATGACAGTTTTCTCATTAGCATCATCATCATTATCACACCATGCCCCTACTGGGGTAGGCAGGGAGAATAGATTTACTATTATAAATAATTTTATTTTATTTTAATATTATTCATATAACATAGTCATGCCTCGTTTTTCTACGTCTCCACTTAATTCTCGTACCTTCTATGCTACTAAAATAGATTATTTTTCTATACCTTTCATAATGTCTTCTTTCTAAGTGGCTGGACGAATTCATAGTTTATTTCTTTACCATTATCACTGCATCTTATTTCATTCATTATTTTTTAATCCAGTCCTCATTTCCAATTCTGATATTCGCTGTTCTCCACACATTTTACGCAATACTCTCATTTCTACTACATTTATCTTACTTTTATCTCATTTATTCTTCGTCCAAGTTTGTCTCGCATACCGTTATGTAACAACTAAGACTATTATAAACAGCCACTTTGCTTCTTTGAAATGCTCTTGTCAATAAATACAATACATATTAGTAAGGTTGAGAAACATCAGACAAAATCATTGGAGCACTGAAACATATTATATTGGAGCACTGAAACATAGTATATACTCGAACCGGACAGTATCAAATCTGCTAAGATGATAGTCCACAACATTATTTAAGTACCAACTTTGATGTACATGTGAGGAGGTAATATTAAAAAAAGAACAAGTCCACCAAATCAGAATGTTGGGAAATCGTAAAAAAACCTGTTTGCATAAAAAATATATGACATAATAATTTATTGTAAAAATATCTGAAATCGCTCAAGGTGACTTGATTTGTAGTTTAAAATCGAATCATAATAATTAAGATAGTTATTCTAGTTTAAAATATGGACATGATCCTTTTTGAGTGAACAACTCTACTTTAATCTTTTTTGATTAAACAGGTCTGGGACATGATGTTTTTTGTTCGATTTCAAAAATATTATACAGGTGTTGCAAAAAATAATTGGGTCGAGTAATTTATTTTAATTTTAATCAAATAAAATACGTGAAGTATTACAAAATGAGAAGAAATATTACTTTAAAACTATACATATATGTAGGTAGATAAAGCTGTATAATATGACATTACACTGCACGTACGATTTAAAACTGACAGTTGCTGGTGAACTGGTATGAAGTTAGACACAATCGGAAAGCTATGATTGGTCGATTCGGGTATGATCTTTTTTGATTGGTTTGAAACCTGGACAAGATTCTTTTTGAAAAAAAAAACGATTTTTTTTATTATGATTTTAAAATGATTTATGTGCTTTTTTTCATTGAAATGAAAATTTTAAACGGCTCTGTACCATCGATAAGAAAAAATCTGCTTTATCAACTCATTTTTTGTATCAGACGGACATGATCTTGTTTTAATGTTACCTCCTCATGTGGGAAATGAGGATGTATGAATATGGTGATAATGTATCACACAGTACAAAATGAAGGATTAGGGATGAATGCAAATATAAGGCTAACGTGTTGATTAAAATGAAGAAGATAACTCTAAGATGGTTTGGTATACAGTCCAAATGTGAGTGAAAAGCGTGGTAGAAAAAGACCAAGGAAATATGGTTGAATCAGGCCAATAAGATTTCAAAAGACAGAAAGGTAGAAAATCAGAGAAATCGTAGGAGTTATATGATGAGGTGTATTAATGTAGAAGAGGCGAAGTATGTGTGTCGAGATCGGAAAGTCTAGCTATTTCTTGTCTGCCTAAACTGACAGGGAAATACCGTGATGTTATCTATGTACGAGGGTTATCCAAGTAAGGTTACAACATTTATGTAGGATCGCAAAATACTTGTATTTATTTGAAATTCACCAGATTCTTTACAAATATATAAAACTATTTTTCAACGTAATTGCCATCGAGATCGAGATATTTCTGTAGTCGGGGCCCCAGCTTTTGTATGCAAGTGTCATAGACCTCCGCCGCCAGCTCTTTCAGCCACTTCTTCACAGCTTCCTCGACCTCCTGATCGTTGTAAAATTGTTGGGGTGTAGTGACACACCCACGTCTCATTCCCCGTCACGATAGAGTCCAGAAAAGCTTCTCCCTCCTGTGCAAAACGAGCCAAAAATTCATGCGCGGCGGTCACGCAATTTTGACGGTGCTCCGGTGTGAGCATTCTGGACACCCATCTCGCACACAACTTCTTGTAACCAAGTTTTTCTAACATAATATCACCAAGTAGACTTGAAAAAATATCAGGAAAATCTTCGTGAAGGTCGTCAAGCGTCACACGGTGGTCATTTCGCACTTGTTGTTCGATTTTTTGCACAAGTTCGTCAGAAATCACTGCCTTGCCTCGTCGTGAATATCAGTACGGCCTTCTCTGAACAACCTAACCCACTTCGTGACATGTTGTTGACTCATCACATCACTACCATAAACTTCCACGAGCTACCGATGGATATTCGCGGCGGTATTGTTCTGCAAAGTCAAAAAACGGATGACCGGGCAGATCTCGCTCGGACGAGAGGTGGCGGGAGTGCGCGACGACCTCTCCATCGAAACAAATCACTGTGACTGAACAAAATGGCCGACAAACACGCGGGACCAAACAAACTGACCGTTAAGATTCCCCCTACACGCCAGGTGCGCCAACTTTGAAACGAAAAAAATTCCCCCGGCCTCAGGAGCCCTCGTAATTTTAGTTTCTGGATGACCCTCGTATTATATTTGAAACATCAGTCAGTAACTACACAAGCCGTCTATCAATTATAAAAAAAACGTATTGAAAACATAATGTGTAACATTATTAAGATATATTATAATCTAAAATGAAATTAAAAGTTGATATTGACTAACAAATCTTGTCGAAACAATAACCTACAAATGCGGAACAAGTAATATCAAGAACAAGGAAATCATCATGATCTGTTTGAACGTCAGCTGTTGAAGTGTTGTACTCAAAAGCAAGACAAACAGTGTTGTTTTTTTTAAGAATCCCAACAAATATTTTATCTTCGTATCATCAAAATCAAACAATACGGACCACCTGAAGATGTTTGTCTTCAAGATAGAATACTAATGAGGATTTTAAATATACGGCGTAGTTTATCCAACGTTATCCAAAACTTACTTGTACCTAACAAGATTACCTAATTCTTAAGTTGAATATGGTATTGTAATAAATAATTCTTCACTTATTCATTCAAATTTAAATTCAAAGGATTATAAATGGCAGTTTAGAGAGCAAGAGAAGAGATCGTCACATATGTTAGCAATCCTCCTGTCTGGGGGTTACCAGTTTGATTCCCGCTGGTACCCGATTTCTTTACATAAAAGGGATTCCAGTCTGGTTTTCAAACAAGGCCCCTTTAACACTTGCCACCCTGTGATGGATAGCGAGTGACCAGGACTTATATTTTATTTGATTATTCGACGTTTTAATACATAATAAAATTATTTTTATAGCTAATGACAAAAAATAACCTAGCAAATTTTGCATAATTTTAATTTAAAATATGCATCTTTCACTGGACGCTTAGCGTCCATCACCGTGGCTGGCGGAAATTTTTAGCACAGTAAGGCAAGTGTTAACACCTTTATAAATCGTTGGAAGAAATTTTTACGTAGCAATTTCTGTTTGTTTTTGTTTTTTATTTTTATTCTTGTGATTGTGTGCGGTATATTGTGGGATGAATATTTTTGGTCTTTCTGGAGTGATGATGTGTGAAGAGTATAATTTCGCATGATGTTTCCAGTTGTAATTGAGTGTCACTGTTTGTCAGGTTGATGAGAACGTGCAACGGGGTTTTGTTTTTGTGTAATCAAAAATCGGAAAGAAGTATCGATTTATTTTTTCATGCTAAATATCCTCAGTGAGATACAGGCAAAAGCCTAGTTTACCGGGAATACGACAAATGAAAGGCAACAAACCCAGATCCATTAAAATTGATGTCCAAATTAAATTACCTGTTGTTTTTTCACGAATTATGTATATTTCTTGTCATGTGTAATAATAAATAAAATAAATAAATAATAAATTGACCTGACATGTTGTATAATGTATACAGCCAAAATGTAACACAAAATAATATAACCGTTGGAAAAACTTGATCAAACCATGTTTTCTTTGTTCTTCCTCAAACACGCTTTCTACTGTATAAGGAGATTATGATTGAATCAAGGTATGATATTATGAAAGAAGGAAATGGAAAAAGGTAGAGAAATCGTAGGCGTTGTATGAGATAAGGTGTATGGATGTAGAAGAGGTGAAATATGTGTGTCGTGATAGGAAATTCAGGCGTTCTCTCCCCTCTGCCTACCCCGACGTGGAGACGACGTGGTGGTATGTATGCGCATTGAAAAATCGTTTTTGTGCAATGGCAAAAATGTTTTTTGTGCAATGCGAAAATCAGGTATTGCTAAAAATCAACTTGCAACGTGCAACAACAGGTTAACTTAATTGCAGCAGGTATACGCCGAGTTCAGTCTCCGCAGTGCACTGTGATTTATTTAATGGGGTAACTTATGCGTTTACCTGACACTGCAATTATGTAAGGGAGATATTAAACACCTTTACCTAGGAAGAATGACAGTAATTACGCTTTGTACTTAATATTATGTTGGCGTTAAAACCCATCAAAAGTCTTATTACAAAAATGATACGAGTACATTAACATTGTGGAAAGTGATTTATTTGTGGAAAGTGAAACTTGTTTGTTTCTTACTGCCTATTCTATAGAAATAATGCCTTGTTTATACGTGCAAGTACATGATCGAGTACTGGTGGTCTGTTTGGATGAAAAGTAAATATTCATTGTTACATACATACTCGTACGTGTATATCCATAACATCAAGCAATTTACTTGCTGGGGTAGGCTAAGAGGATAAAACGTCAAACTTTCTTATCACAAATATACTTCATCCGCATTCTCCGCATCCATATACGAGTATATTCTCCTACAGGTTTTTCTGTTTCTCTTCCCTCATTTCAAAATGTCACTCGTTTGATATGTTATTGCTTATATATTTATTTTCATCAATCGTACAATGCACCTTATAACAATAGTTAAAAAATACAAGAAGTTATGTTTCATTTGATACGTAGTAAAATAATACTAAAATTAAAAAAATAAATAATAAATAAAAATTACAGTAAAATCAAATAACACAATTATACATAAGCAATCAAGTGTACAAGTCAAATTTATTTAAAAATATGAAAATAGTTATCGATATACTCGTATATACAGTTGATTATAAGATACGGGACTGCCTCGAGTTAGGCTGCCCGCACTTCTCCACACCGAGCGCCACTCATGACATTTTTACGGAAAGAAAAGTATAATAGATTCAATATTACGTAAATTATACAATCAGCCTTATTTTATCTCTGCAGACTGTTAAATATATCGACAATCTTAACAAATTGATTTCCTAAAAGATGCATTCTATATATTGGGGAATTTTAATGATAGTTATTAAAATTAATTATAATTAGAGGTACTTAATTTATTATGGTCGCATTATAAAATTCTTAAGAAATTTACATACAAATAATTACGATATTTATTTGATGTGGTAGGTAGAGAGGGCAAAGCGTGAATTTTCCCATAACGACAAAAAAATCGCCTTCTTCACGTCCATAAATCTTCTCATAAAATTCCTTCTATTTCTCTTCCTTTTTACGTTTTCGTCTTTTAAAATTTAATTCCCTATGCCCAACCACACACTTCTCGGGCTTCGTCTACCACGACTCTCAGTACATTCACTCTCCCTTTTACACGCTATATATAGGGTGTTAACATAAGTTGTGTCCGTTTTTTTTCCAATTTAAAAATGAGCACCAAAAGTAATTCAAAAGAAAATTTTCTGCTCTACAAGATATTGTGTTTGCTTTTACGTTCCATATATTATTTTATTTGATTACAAGCCTTCAAAATGGAATATCGAATAGACGAAAGTGACCATTTTCGACACCTCCTTCTGTTCGCGTTCAATCGAGGGAATAAAGCTGCCAAACTGCTCGCGATATTTGCGAAGTGTACGGTGAAGATGCTATGAATTAAAGGACAGTTTCAAAGACGGTAATTTCAACCTAAAAGACATGGAGCGTTCCGGACGACCAGTAAACTTCAATGAGGACCGCTTAAACCATAATATTCATGAAGATCCCCTTCAAGAATAATATGGTTTAAGCAGCCATTTTTAAATTGGAAAAAAACGGACACAATTTATGTAAACACCTAATAAATTAGCGTTTATACGTGTGCAGTTAAGTACTTGGCTGAGCCACTTAGTAATAAACTCAACAGGTTTAAATATCAGTCTCATTGTCTTGTAATCGTAGAATATCTTTTGTTTGTATTTAGTATAATCTGGTGGTTTTATTATATGAGGCAATCTCTTCTAACCAACGAAATATGTGCTAAAAAAGTCTTAAATTAAAGGAACTGGAACATAAAACAAATTGTATACCAACGTACAGTACCCGAGGGTAAATAATACAAATCGTCTCTGTCATTCATACACGTGTTCCGTCACGATTTGTCAGTCTTTCTACCTAACAACCCTTTCTAAACACCGAACTGTTAGCGCAAAGAGCTGTTAGATAGAAAGACTGACAGATCGCGACGGAACACGTGTATGAATGACCGAGACTATATGTATTACTTACCGCCGTGTACTTATAATTCAATCATGCAACGTCCGGATTAGAACACAGTCGAATTATAATCTAAGCCATAAAAGTCGTCCATTGTTATTCTTGTAAGTATACTAATTGTCGTATATTTTCTTATTATTTCTTTATTCTCTACGTTTAATATGTAATTTTATTCATATATGATACTCTACTTTAAATTAAATTCTTATACTTAACTTTTAATGTATAATTTTCTTCTTAAACTTTACTTTTAATTTGTAAAATTACTCTTTTACTTTACTTTTAATTTGTATTTTATTTTTATATTTTACTATTGAATTTTGTAATTTTATTCTTATACTCCTTTTAATTTCTAATTTTATTATTACGCTCTTCTTTAAATTTGAAAGTGTGTTATGGTCTTTTGCAACGAAAACACTTTTAGAATTTTTTAACTGTGTAATTTTATTTGTATAATCGTTGAATTACATTGAAGTATAATATTAACAGTATTATAGAAGTAATAATAACGATGATGTTAACATCGTAGTGGCTTTAAGAATATTGCTTGCTGCCTCAAATATGGCGTCCTATTTAAAGCAAAGATAACCATACGCACGACCCCTTGATAGATTAAAAAGGAAGCCCTTAAGGTCAAATCGATATCAGGCGATTTATCTCGTTCGCAGTTTTCTTCCATTTAGTGATACCAAATCTTTATTGAATTTGAATAGATAACCACCAACAGATAATAAATTTAAACATAATACATTGAGTTAAGTTTGACATACACGTGATAACACTAATATTTATAGGTTCTAGATAACATAGTACAGATATGGTTAACATCGATAAGCTTAACATTGGTTTGCATGATAACTTATAATATTTATTGGAAGTGGACAAGAGTATATGATAAGATTAGCATATTAACATTGGTAGGGATACATTACAAGTGTATTCTTATACTCTACTCTTAATTTGTATTTTGGTACCAACTTTTTGAAGTTTTTTTATCTGTTTGTATGTACGTACACCTATATAACTCCTGTCTGAAAGGTAAGAAGAAATTGCTATAGAGACAATAAAATAACCGATTATACCCCACGGAGGTAGTAAAAGTATACGCTGCCCATTTTAAACTCATTGTTTAAGGAAAACATTAAATTGATTTAAATGAATTTCGCAATAACGTGCCATTTAGATACTAGCTGATTGCTGCTCTACCTGTTTTTGCACCTATAGTAGAAGATTAATTACCTTTGTATTATTTTGCATCTACTCTGTACATCCAGTACAGGAACGAAAATAGTTTATATCCATAGTAATTAACACGCGAATCTCTTGTGCACATTAATAAAGCCAACTTATGAAGTTAAATAAATCAATTTAAATAATAACAAATAGACATGGTTTGTTTAATCTATCAGAAATGACTATGAATATTATTTATAATATAATTCTCTTAGAAAAATAATTTATGGGCACGATAGAGAAATGCTTGTCTTTATATGTCAGGAATATTAATTATACGCTCAAGCGCTACTGTACTGTACTGTCAGGCGTAATATATTCTTGTATACTTGAAATTTTCAATTAAATTGTGATTTATAAGTATTTTAGCTTATTAGGTATTCCTGTGAAAAAAAGTGAAAAAAACTATATACCTCGGAAGTATCCTAGTAGAAGACCTCGACCCAGAAACCTAAGTCAAGTGCAGAATTGAATCATCTCGTGCGGCTTTTAATAAAATGAGAAGCGTATTCTGCGATGATAATCCAAACTTGAAACTTCAACAACGATACGTCAAATGCTACGTTTGGTCAGTGTTATTACATGTAGTGGAATCATGGACCCTCAAAATTGGTAGTATAAACCGACTGGAAGCATTCGAAATGTGGAACAAATCCCTTTTTGCAGAACCATTTGTATATACATGCTAAAATTGTCCAAGCCAGCGATATCGTCTATTTCTTAAAAGTTCGCTAGACTTATTTTGCTATAGCCATAGGTTCATCTCTCTGGGTAGTTGTTATTTGTGTGACTCTTAAGTCACACAAATAACAACTAACACAGGAGGAGATCTTCGAGTTCGGATAAGAGATTGTCGAGACATATGGTTATGAGACAGTGCGATATGCCATTGACTTTTTTATATCAAATAAATCTACAGCGGAGAAGCTAAGAGCTCAGGATCTTGGCATATTCAGCATTCCTATGACTGATGGCTGTCAAACTTAAGTCATTAAAACATCAATCAGCAATTTGTTAGTCGCATCATAATTTCTAAGAACTCTTTTGATAAAAGACTTCAGTTATCAGAAATTCAATACATACCCTGTCATATCAGTTGGAAATAAGATTGATCAAGTATCACGTAACTGCAACAATTACGTGTTGCCGATCGCCAAATGGCGATTTTATGCTTTGCCGGGTATTGAACCAGTGTGTGTCTATATTTCAATTTTAATTTGACAGGTTCATCAATTGTTCATCTTAAAATTAAAAAAATATTAAGTTCATTCATTCGTGTGGTATCTTTCAATGTATTGGAAATTGGTGAAGCGGACATGCTACCAATCATGATCGGGATCAAGTATTGATTTCAACCCTTATAATCGAGCCTTTGGATTCAAAACCACTGAAGTGGAACTATCAGTTCGTCATCGTTCATTTTGAAAATAATACCGCACACAGAAAGACAACAATATTTGGACACGAACCACAAACTATTATCAAAATAACTTTTAAACCGGATTGGAACCCTTATTTTTTATTTCAGTGGGATCCATCGGGAATTGAACCGGAAATCCCCGAGTGGAACAAAAAGCATTTAATCAACTTGGTCATGGAGGCGTTTTTTAAGTGAGACGAAATTTATTTATATTATTAAGGAACCAACAGTGTATTTTACGGTCAAATGCACATAAGATAAGTTAATACAAATACTTAAAATTACTAACAAAATTACAATACTTAAACTTAAACTAACACTTAAACTAACACGTAGATAAACTAACACTTAAACTAACACGTAGATAAACTAACACTTAAACTAACACGTAGATAAACTAACACTTAAACTAACACGTAGATAAACTAACACTTAAACTATCACGTAGATAAACTAACACGTAGATAAACTAACACTTAAACTAACACGTAGATAAACTAACACTTAAACTAACATGTAGATAAAATAAAACAGTTGTAATAATTACGAAGTAATTGTTTAAAATTATTTATATTTCTGTGATTTATTTTGCTATCGTCATCACCATCATAATTGGAGTAAGCAGATAGAACAGACTGCCACATCATATATCTTTTCGTTCCTACTAAAGGGTCTTTCAAATTGAGCGGTTTTTTAATTCTTGGATAAAACACAGATGGCATCGTGAACTTGCCTGGACCTTGTGACATTTGAGAAGCGTAATGTATGAAATTTATAAAAAGGGAGTCGTATACAATACAACAACGCGTTCAAACTGTTGAATTATTTTATCTATTGTAATCTCCGGAAACGGTGATGTTAATTGGCCACCAAGACCATGTGATCTGACAGCGTCGAACTATTTTCTCTGAGGTTACGTGAAAAGGTCTATAAGAATGACCCTTAATCAATTCCTGAGCTGAAGGGCGAAATTATTCGCGTTATTGGTGAGGTAGAACCGCAATTATGCTTAAATGTCATCGAAAATTTTGACAAAAGAGCAGACATCTGTGCAGCTGCAAAAGGTGGACATTTGGCGGATATTGTTTTTTGTGTTTAAATGTCATGCATTATACTTCAATGAACAATAAAAAGATTTTAAATCAAAGCAAATAGGGTGTTTTATTCAAGAATTAAACAAAATTGAATTAAAAAACCACTCAATTTGAAAGATCCTTACAAAAAAACATATTTCTTAATCCCCATTTATTTTCAATGGACATATTTGCTCCCAAAGGGAATCATTATAAATTTTTATTAACATTGAAAAACTTCCTTTTTTTACTGACTGATATTCACATGCAGAAATTATTTCTTTTATATTATTATTAACAATAATCAAAGGGCAATTTGTATAGCGCCATTTAAAGAGCAAAATTTTCTCAAGTGTGCTCTAACTCGGGACTTGAACCCACTGTTATTGATACATAAAAATATACAATATAAATACTTATAAGTTGTATGTACCGATAAGAAGGTAGTGGCTGCGGCCATTAGATAAGATACTTTTCCCCGTATCTGCATATTTTCAGAAAAAAAAAAACATCATTGGAAAGAAAACCGCAGGAAGACGAACTAAAAAGAAACTTTTGTAGATCTTCCGATATGTGGTAGAAACAAATTCGGCTTTAGATGTAGTGTCGTGTATGTATGTAGTGTTCATACATAATTAATTAGCATTCCTTCTGCCAAATTAACAAATGACTCCTAGTAATTATAGAGAAAAGATTTGCTTCTTTGTATTATATTATGATTTGCTTGCTGTATTATATTATTATTTATGTCAATTTTCAATCCTCATAAACGATGTTTTTATTAGTTTGAAGATCATTTAGAAGTTTATTTACATAAATTTTAGCGGCTACTTAAAACTCAAAGGTAAAAAATTCAACGGTCTGGTTTATTAAAAAAATTCTCACGAAGTTAGTAATTTTCATGCTTTCTTGTTAAAAAAACTTGTTTATGTTAAATGGAAGCAGTTACATAAAAACAGCAAAGTATCTAACGCAAAATTACTTATGGCATTTATTACATGTTAATAAGGCGATAAAAGTTCAGTGGCGCAACGAAATATTGTTTTGAGATTAAAAATAAATGGTTTTACAGCCTGACTACTTTAGTAGTCTAGATCAATGGTATCTAAAATTTTTTGATAGAAGAAATTTATAGTGCGAACCCCTGAATTTATATAGGGGTTCGCGTTATAATTTTTTACATGCACGTGTTTATGATCGTATAATTTAAAAATACAAATTAGTATTTGTTCACTTTAAATATTTAAAAAAAAATTTACTGTCACTTGGCGTTCCCCCAAGTATCGACTCGCGTACCCCTTGGGGACAACACTGGTCTAGATTGTAGAACGCTTATTTTCCACCCGGTTATTTTGGGTTGAATATCCATCCTAATGGTACTAAAAAAATGGACAATTTTTTTGTCATATGTAGATATGTAGACCGTCTTTGGCATGCTTTAAGAAGTGACTGTCAGTAAAATAAAGTGTTTCATTCCTGATTTTTCTTTTCCTTTCCTCTCACCATCCCTTCCTTTCCTTTTGATTAATGATATCTCACTTTATATGAAAAATAATGTACTGGTGCCCGTCTTTGTGGAGTTCATGGGCATGTGCTCACGTATATTTTTATGGATTTCGTGGGGATGGAGAGTCATTTGAATGATTTATGCGACCACATAACTTGATTAATTTATTTTTTTCTGGTTGGTTGGAAGACATTGCCGCTTGGCAATAAGCCCGCAGATTGTATTTGCAATAAAATTGTTAAATAAATAAGTAAAAATAAATAAATAAAATCTTTCAACATTGTTATTGTATATTTGACGTGAAAAAATTACAAAATGCTAAAATGGTTTTATTGTATGCAATTGAAATCTAATACGATGAAACTATACCATATAAAGGACTCGTATATAGACACTATTTATTTTTTATTTATTTATGACAAGAAATTTTGTAAATATATAATTTGCGGAAAAAAACAATGGGTAATTTAATATGCACACGCATTTTTAATGGATCCGAGTTTGTTGTCTTTCATTTGTGATGTTCCGAGTAAACTAGGCTTTTGCCTGTATCTCACTGAGGACATATGTTACAACGTGAAAAAAGAAATCGATATTTCTTACCGATTTTTAATTATACAATACCCAGTTACATCTTCTTACCAATTCGATAAACAGTGACACTCAATCACATACATATTATGTATATATCACTCGAATCAAACCCCTCACACTTGATCATTCTAGACAGACACAAAAGTTCATCCCGTAATGTGCCACACATAATCACCAAAAACACACCACATTCAAGAGCTTACACAAAATGTTGCAACAAGTCATTCCTCCTGCAAGCCCAAGACCTCCGTGGCCTGGTGGTAAGACACTTGTCTGCCGATCCGGAGGTGGCGGGTTCGATCCCCGCTGGAACCCAGATTTTTTTAAATAGGATTCCAGTCTGGTTAACACTTAGGGCCTATAAAAAAAATCTTTCTGGTTGGTTGGAAGATTGCCACATGGCAATAAACTCGCCAGGTAAAAAAAAAAGTATTCAAACTCCTGTCACAACAACAACCACTCTCCAATCGACTGCCTAAATGTGTTGCCCCATATATATTAAAGGTGCTAAGTGCTACACTGAGGCCAGAGTGCGTATCATCGCAGAGTGCGCAAAATATACTTAAGGTGGAGTGAAGTTATGTTTTTTTTGTCTAGTTCTATGTAGCAAAACATGTTAGCAAAACATGTTAAGATCTGTTAAGATGTTAAGATGTTAAGACATGTTAAGATGTAGCAAAACATGTTAAGATCTTTCGGAGTTTAAACTGTGTTTTTGTGACTCAAAGTACCAACGTTTCGAGAAAATTAGTGGTGGTTGATTGTTAGCATCGCTGACTTAAAATAAATTAAAAACCAACATGCCTTGAAGATGAGAGCTTTAACGGTTTAAAAACATGTGGACATAAAAACGATATAAACTCTGATAATAACTACAAAAAGCCTACGAACTTAATTTATGGAAAATTATCATATAAAATAAAAAAAAATCGATAACAGCGGAACTTCAACATCCCTTCAATGTGTTTTTATTTAAAAGGTACCTACATTTTTTAAATCGAGGCAATTTTCTTTCACGTCAATATAAACTATTTTCCTTAAGAACTGATACACTCAACCTAGCACTTCTTACAGTATAAGAAAGAGATTTTTTAGTGAGCATTTTCAGTCCAAATATGTGTTATAAAAATCTTACTTGAGACTTTTTTTATTTCTTCTACGGTGTCAAATCTTCTCCTCTTTCAGCCCCACAAATTTATTTGGGAAGCAAAAATATCGACACCTTGCGAGTATGGATGGTTACGTCTTTATTGCTCCGATTTATTTTTGTTCAAGAAGCGTTTGTACTACTCGTAAAACTTTCAAGACCCCGGGATTGTTATGCCACTTCATCGTCTTCATCGTCTTCATCGTTAAATTTAACGAGTAAATGTCGCACCAATTTAAAACGGGTAATTAATTATAAATTTCCACTCAGTGTTGCAGGATATCGGCCATATCCTCAATAAGCTTGTTATATACAAGTATTATCCATCTTCAACACGGTTGATTAACAGAGTTTATTGATGGATTATTAAATTTAAAAAATCTTGTTATATCAACCGCATAATTTGTAGCTGAGACACTATTTTTTGTAGGTTTACTTATTTCTTTTAGTAAAGTTAAATAATATCAGTCCAAAACGATGGAAAAGAAATTGATACATGATTATTTTACTAAACGTTAGTACAGGGTGCGTTTTATGTTCCAGATTGATTTTATTTGGCCACCATTTTGATTTGGCTGTTATTTGTCAGTTAATATTTGACAGTCATGGAGAGTGGTTGATAACAATTTATAATGGAGTATCTAGCTCCGCTACAACGTGTTGAAGTTATAAAAACATTTTATTTAATTAATTGTACAATTATGAATACTATTTGTAATTTGTAAATGTTGTATAGTGGATAGTAAATAAATAAAAAAATAATATGACGAACATAAAATTTCTTTTTCTTTTCTATTGTATTCACCACAATTTTATTTGAGTTAGCTACCGGTTTCAAATACCTCTTTGACGAGGAAGACGGAGGTCTTTGATACTGGTAGTGAACTCGAATAAAACAGTGGTGAAATAAAAAAAGGCCTAGCAAATTTGGTTAAACTTGCCTTAATAATTTTCTATTATTAGCTTGTCCTAAAACGATGACATGAAGCCTTGATACCAGTCGAGTTCAATAAATAAAAGGCGAAAAACAGCGTTTCAAAGGTTTAATTTATAATAATAATGTTAAAAGATGATGTTATTATAATTTATTTTGTAAACAAATAAATTTAAAAAATTATGTCACCTTTCAAAACAGGTTCTGGTTTGATAAACCTTTGTTAAATAACAATACAAGAATTTGGGCATGACTTCTATGGCAAATATGTGATATTGTTGTAAGAAAATGAATTATTTCATTGTTATTGTTAAACTAAAAGGTCAACATGGATAGTGTCAGAAAATTACAAATGTCTCATCAAACTTGAAGCTTATAAAATTAAAAATAAATATCACTCCCATTGGTGTTGTCATAATTGATTTTAAATGAAAATTCACATACATTTGTTGACGTCATATTGTATTAAAGTTATTAACCTGATTTTCGTGTCAAAGACACTTGACTTCTTCCGTTCAGGATTCTACAATCTGGATAGCACTGGGCGTTCCACAAATCATGACCACTTTGTTGCAAGACACCGGGTACCTCGGTTACTGCAGCAGGTGTCGCATGGACAGCTCCTTGCTGCAGATATAGAGAGTCAATCCATTACGTATCATTCTTTATTGAAACATGATGTTCTAGGTTCTCATAATTTCTGCACGCCATGTGTTAGGTTCTCCGTGGCAGTTTAGAGCTAGGTGGCAATTCTAAGCAAGTTGTATTATATTTACTTTTTCAATACAACTTGCCGGGTTTACTTCCTATATGGTTATCCCTTCCATCTAATTATAAAGGTGCTAAAGAGGCTTTAAATGAAAACAATACTGGAACCCACAATTAGGAAGTCAGGTGTCTTACCAACTAGATCACGGAGGTCAGAGCTTGAGATTGTCTTCCTGACCGATTTAACTTGCAGTTTATTTTTCGTATCAATACTGTTTTCCTGTCACTTATTAGTCTACAATATTTTTGGAGTCCTCATTAGATGACTTGTGCCACTAAAGAATACTTAATAATTTTTGTTTTTTTTTTCACTGTATCTACTGTAGAAATTATATTTATTCTTCAAAACGGCTAGCTCTAAAAACTATGGAGTTATACTTATTTAAGGTTCTACATGCGAATATTGCATGGTTGCTTGCGTCAGCTTCTTAAATTGGTTAAATAAAAACCAATTACTCGTATATTACATTCATAACAAAATAATAAGAATGAAAAGGGTTTTATAACATATTGTTAAAAGTTATAGTGTTTGTTAAAACAAATTACAATGGTTTTATAACAATTGAGTGCATTCAGTACAGCACAATCTGATGGTTTACGAGTATTATGCCTTATTGCTGTTGGTTTATTTTCCCCTATCAACTAACATAGAACTGTATCAAAAGGCCTGAAATCAGACAAAAAACTTCGTTATGGGTTCCATCGGGTATTAAACCAGAAACTCCTGGTATGAAAGGATAGTAATCTTGCAACTAAGCTACGGATTATTGTTTTGTTTTAAGAAGTGTTTTTTTATTTATGTAATGTTTTATAACCTTCATAAAATTATTATATATTAGTTATGTAGGGTTTGATTAAAAATACGTGTTTATAGTATTCAAACTGTCCTAAGTTTTGTAATTTATTAAATTGAACTTTTTTCCACTTTAGACTTCTATTTTATGTGGAAAACAGTGTTTTATTAAACAAATTATAATACAATATCTATAAACGTCTGCATTGTTAACGCCTTAACTATAAATAATACATTCTATATTTATTTTATATTCAGGATTATCAACAATCTTTTGATTCTTCTGAAAGAAGGGAGGACTTCATAATAGGAGAGTATGCATTATGAGACGTATAGACGTTTGAGAAACTAAAAATGTGTGTCAGAATATAATAAAGTGGAGATCTGTTTTATTTGCCTTTTCGATAAACTATCATTCACAATCTAGTATTGTCGATGGAAGATACCAGTGCGTTTATTGGTTTTTTGTGTGCAAATTGTGGCACTTCAGTAATCACACAATCTTGACAAATTAAAATCAAAGTTCTGCGGGCAAAGATATCAAATTTCCATGGCGATCAGGTTTAATCTGCTGTACCCTACCTTAAAAAAGCCATTGCGTGATGGTATTGATGATGATAATTTATAAACTCATTTGTTTTAATAATGCTTAATAAATAATGGAAGAAAATACATACAAAAATAGGCTTCTCGTTAAATAATTATAATTAAATGTCAAATTGACATATTTAAGGAAAGGATAAAATTATACGGACCAAAAAAGAAATATTAACTAACAAAAAAAGACTATTATGTGTATAAGATACTTCTCACATGTGATGGTATTATGCCTTTTGTAACTTGAACAGTTGAATCTCTGCCACTACCGCGCTTGAAAGATCCAGATGAAGATATCTGATTGTCGGCAGTATCCAGCTGGTCTTCTGCCAAGTCCATCCATCTCTCTGAAGAGTTGCCCGCATAAATACTGGTCATGATTAAGAGCTGCTGTCGAAGGAACCTTGACTAACAACAGCGCTGGCGCAGAATGGCTGAGGCGATGCTCGATACGAGCTCTTTACAACTCTATCACGTCTGAGGAACTCTTGTTTTGAATAAATCATGAACAGCTTGGTCCGTTGCAGTCAGTCGTGGCGGTGTTATTGACTCAGTTGTACTGAATGATTGTTCTAAAAAATTATGGATGTGCCACTTGGAATCACTTTATATGCCGCCTTACAGAATTATATTGAGAAAGTTTTTGATAGTTTACCCAATATATTTATTTGGTTGGATTTAGTGTGCAGAAAATAATATTTCCGTTTAATATAACACTTAAGTTGTTTCTTTTTAGAGAGAAATGTTATGTTTAAAACTAAAATCTAATTACTTGAATCTTAGAAAAAAAGTTTGTTTCATTTTGTGATGCCATGTTTATAAATTTTTAATAAAATAAATATAAAACAATTTTTTAAATTTTGTATTCATCACTGTTTAATTTGAGTTCACTACCGGTTTCAAAGATCTCCGTCTTCCTCGTCAGGTGAAAATAAACTTATAACATCTAAAGTTTTTTTTTCTAATTGTAATAGGTACAGAAAACGGGAAGTGGAGTAGTGGCCAATAAGAGAGGAGAGTTGGTAGATGACAAAAATAATGGCCTTTGAACGGGAAACATATTTAACACTTGCTTTACTGTGCTAAAAAAAATCGCAAGCCACGGTGCTAGACGCTAAGCGTCCAGTGAAAAATGTATGTTTTAAATTAAAATTATGCAAAGTCTGCTAGATATTATTTTTGTAATAAGCTATGAAAACCATTTTATTATGTATTAAAACGTCGAATAATCAAATAAAATATAAGTCCTGGTCACTCGCTATCCATCACAGGGTGGCAAGTGTTAACAGAAGACTGTTATTGAAATTAACTTCAAGTTATTTTCAATAATAACCCTCTGCTTAATATGTTTTCCGTTTAAAAGTCATCCTTTTGACGCCTACCTATTCTCCTGCCCTTGTTAGCCACTTTTTCCCTTTCCCTCTCTTGTACCTATTACGATTAGAAATAATATATTTAAGATATAATTAAGTTTATCTTCATCTGACGAGGAAGACGGATGTCTTTGAAACCGGTAGTGAACTCAAGCAAAACAGTAGTGAATACAAAATAAAACAAATAGGGGTTGATTTATTGCATTATATTTTTTTTAATCTAATTATTCTTTAATCTAATATTGACAAAATAATTGAACCATCATATAGTTGGGTTTTTATTTGTTGTTTAACCAATTTAATTTTCATATAATTTAAACTTTTCAATGAACCTTTTTGCCATTTTTCATGTCTTACCACTTTTTCCCCATCTTGCCAATGTTTAAGATATGGGAGAATTTTAATTTCCATTTAAATCTTGTCAACAACACCAGGTCTTTGTCATGTCAGCCCAGAAAATTACAACTATGATGTCATTGGGACCTCACTTCTACAGATCCTGGTCAGAGCAGATGACAGGCAAAGTGGCTAAACCACCAGGTGCAATATTGATAGAATGTCACCACCCATACATAGTGGTGGGACAGTGCCAACCCTCCATCTGAGGAGATTCTCTTTTGATCTATTTATGTGTAAGCGTTTAACAGATATCCATACGACCCACGGTAGGTGGTATTCTTTCGGTAGGCTCCAACTGCTATATCAAAGTCCTCAAGCTTTTAGTTCTAATCTCCAGAAATCAACACGCTCACATTTCGGAATGCTTTCGAAGGGGTGCTTGAATGGAATGCTTTCGAAGGGGGGGTCTCAAAGCTCTTGTTTGGACTCAGAATTCACTTTGTTGGTGTTTGGTTACACAAAAGGTGTTTGAGATTACTATATTGTTTTTGGTTTTAGCGTTGACATGTAATATTGCAGCGGATGTCAGGTCCAGATATCCCAGCAAGTATGTAAACTTTTAAGCGACATGCTTCGTTAAACGGAATATTCATTTGCTTTGCATGGGTAGATATAAACTTATACAAAATAGTTAAATCACGTTTCTTGATACAGGTAAACCGAGCGCGGATAAATCTACGGAATTCATAACGATATTTTTTAGAATCTTTATATTTTATATGGAGTCACATACAAGTACCTGGCGGTAAGTAATACACATCGAGCTTAAGAAAGAGACTGTCGGTCATAATCGGCTAACTTCGGTTTCTGTCGCACAACTACACCCTGAAGCTTGACGACTGATAAATCGCGACGGAACACGTGCATGAATGACAGAGACGGCGCTCTACGAAGCCGAAGTTAGCCGATTATGGCAGACAGTCTCTTTCTTAAGTCCGATGTGTATTACTTACCGCCGTATACTGCACTTGATTTATGTTTCGTGATATCAACATACATGAATACAAATCATCACGCCGTTGCCCTTGCGGGATAGACAGAGATAACAGATCTCCAAACTTTTCTATCCTAACATACATCTTTCACGTCCTCCACATTCATACATCTCGTCATGCACAATATTATACTATTCATACTTCTTTTTAACCATCTTTCAAAATCTGGTCCAGTCACGTTTTCCTCGATCTACCTTTTCCAAACACACCTTGCACTTTTGATTTGTATACTCGTTTAGTCACTCTTTCATTTTCCATTCTCTCCACATGTTCAAACCATCTTAAAACTTCTTTCTTCATCTTACTTAAAACATCCATTAATCCATACACTAATTTCAGATGTCTTCTTGATTTCCTCTTTTTTCAAACATTGATACTCTACAAATGTTCCTTAGTTCACGCATTTCCATAGCATTCGTCTTAATCTTATCCTTCTGCTTAGTCCAAGATTCCCTTCCAAACATCAAGGTGGGTACTAACATGCATAGTAATTTTGGCTAATTTTGATATTTCGTGTTTATTGTGTATAACATTTAGTGCTCCGTTTACCTTATTTCCTGTCGATAATTTTCTTTCAATATCTCTTTCAACTCGACTATCATACATCAACATACTACCTAGATAACAAAACTCATTAATCTGTTACAATTTTGTTATTATATTGTAGGTCTAAAATGATACTGTAATTTATTTTTATCAAACACTGTTTATTCCACTTTTTTGTGACGGAATAACCCTACCGGTTTCAAGGCTTTCACCTCATCTTTAGGGGAGCGCAAACAATACTTCAGGGGAGCGCAAACAAGTCTTGTTTGCGCTCCCCTGAAGATGAGGTGAAAGCCTTGAAACCGGTAGGGTTATACCGTTACAAAAAAGTGGAATAAACAGTGTTTGATAAAAATAAATTACAATCTCTTTAAACCTCCACAACGTTAATGCCTTAACTATAAACAACATAAAATGATACTGTTTATTTTTTTTCCAAGAAAATACGAAAAATTAATATTTCTTGAACGTTATTCGAGTATATTAATAATAATATAAAGATAAATTTTCATAGAATAAATAAAACTGAGAAATAAAATAAAACGTATTATGTTAGAAATATTACAGTTTTCACTCTGCGGGAGTGTATTTGAATCCATTATCATTGGTTGTCGATCAATGCACCGGATCAGTCTAAATCGCTAGAAGTCGTGTTGTTTAGTTATTTATGCGCATCTGCGTGTTAATGTATTGATAAGGATGCTGGATGCAGAGATGCAACATCCGAGATGGATCCAAGAACCAGACTAGCGGCGTCTGTCGGTCGTTTTGCATGCCCGCCCATACAAGTTGATCGAGCTGTACCGTGCTAGATCTAGCTAGGGCTGGAGATCGCAGACACGAGGAATGCAAAAACCGAAGGCTAGAAACCGTTTATATTTTGGATTTTTTATTTCAGAAAATACAAACTAACAATGTGAACATGTAGGTGTGAGCCATGGTACGGGAAGACTAGAAAAAGTGGGATCGTTGTGCTCTAAGATTTTTTTAGCGCTGTTTGTAGTTGTAGGCTTGATTCATGCTGGAGACAATTTTTTTAAACTAATTTCAGTCTGGTTTTGACTTAAGACCTTTATACACACACAAACACTCTTCTGTATGGTTGGAAGAGATTGCCATGTGGCAATAAGTCCACCAGGTTGTACTGTATACAATGAAAGTGTAATACAATACAATGCAATAAGGTGCAGTAGGTAGGTAAGCTTAAAATGACAAAACTGACATATCTTGTCCTTATACAAGAGTGAAAACCGTAAAAACCATTTAGGTAGGTATTTACTCATTAATGGGTAGCATTGTATTATACTTTCATTGCAACTTGACGGGTAAATTGTTATATCGTATTTTCTTTCAACCATTTAGAAATATATTAAAAAATAACACAAGTGAAAACCAATCTAGAACTGTTTCAATAAAATTTGAACACCGACGACAATCGAGTCTTAAAGAGTAGGAAGATAGGCGTATTGCCAACCAGGCTAAGGAGGTAGTATAAATAATATTACTTTATGTTGTTTATAGTTATGTATTAACGACATTGTAATTTATTTTTATCAAACACTGTTTATTCCACTTTTTTGTAACGATCCGAACATCTGGTGAACAGTTATATCCCAAAAATCTCTCCGATCTTGGCCAAAATCGTCCCATTCCTCCCTCACCCCTCAGCCTCCAACCGTTGAAGCGTGTATATCGGTACCAGTTCGAACAGCATTTAGTCTTGTTTGTGCTACCCTGAAGATGAGGTGAAAGCCTTGAAACCGGTAGGGTTATACCGTTACAAAAAAGTGGAATAAACAGTGTTTGATAAAAATAAATAACAAATATTACCTTAAATTGATATAAAATTATACACTAAGTTGCTCTTTATTGCTTAAATACTTAGAGATGACTGAAAATGGATTAAATATATGAGTATACTTTTGACTTTTTATTTAAAGTTTCTGTTTTATTGTTTAAAATAATTTAAACTGAACAAAATGAAATATATAGGTATCACTTAAATTTTTTATGTCAAGTTACCGTTTTACTGCTTAAAATAATGGAATAAAATTAAAATTGAACATAATGAAATATGAATAACTATTTAATTTTTTTATGTAAAATTGCTGTTTTATTGTTTAAAATAATGGAATATAATTCAAACTGAATGAAATGAAATACGTATAACACATACAACTTTATTGTCAAGGTGCTGTTTTATTGCTTAAAATAATGGAATATACTTTAAACTAAACCTAATGAAATATGAATCACACTTATGATGTTTTATGTCAAGTTGCTGTTTTATTGTTTAAAATAATGGAACATAATTTAAACTGAACGTAATGAAATAAAATTAAAACTGAACCTTATGAAATATGAATCACGATTCAATTGTTTATGTCAAATCGCTGTTTTATTGTTTAAAATAATGGAATCTAATTGAAACTGAATCAAATGCAATACGTATCACACATACGATTTTTTTGTCAAATTGCTGTTTTATTGTTTAAAATAATAGAATATACTTGAAACTATGCCTAATGAAACATGAATCACACTTATGATTTTGATGTCAAGTTAACCGTTTTCTTGCTTAAAATAATGGAACATACTTTAAACTGAACCTAATGAAATATGAATCACGTTTTTAATTTTTTATGTCAAATTTCTGTTTCATTGTTTAAAATAATGGAATTTATTTGAAACTGAATCAAATGTAATACGCAACATATAATAAATACGATTTTTTTTGTCAAGTTGCTTAAAATAATGGAATATACTTTAAACTAAACCTAATGAAATACGAGTATGTATCACACTTATGATGTTTTATGTCAAGTTGCTGTTTTATTGTTTGAAATAATGGAACATAATTTAAACTGAACGTAATGAAATATGAATCACGTTTTTGTTTTTTTTTAAGTCAAGTTGCTGTTTTACTGTTAAAATAATGGAATATAATTGAAACTGAATCAAATAAAATACGCAACATATAACACATACGATTTTTTTGTCAAGTTGCTTACAATAATGGAATATATTGTACTTTAAACTAAACCTAATGAAATATGAATCACACTTATGTTTTATGTCAAGTTGCTGTTTTATTCTTTAAAATAAAGGAACATAATTTAAACTGAACGTAATGAAATATGAATCACGTTTTTGTTTTTTTTTTATGTCAAGTTGCTGTTTTACTGTTTAAAATAATGAAACATAATTTAAACTGAACCTAATGAAACATGAATCACGTTTTTTTTATTTTTTAAGTCAAGTTGCTGTTTTATTGCTTAAAGGTATAGATTATAATTGAAATTGAACAAAATGAAAAATAAATCACGCTTTTGATTTCTTATGTATTTACCTCGAACCATTATCCACAATGCAATGCAAGTATTTTTGTACTAAGCTCACGATTGCCTATTATCATTTATTAGCCCTGATGATCAGCGATTGTGGGGTGCGATACATTATTGAGTTGTTTACTACTGTTTCGTAAAAAAAATAACTCAGGATATAGGCATGTAAAGATGTGCCTTAGGGAAACAAAGATACAAAGCACAAGAACTGATTGCGGAATTTAAAAAAATGTTTTATGGCTTGTAAAAGAAACAAGAATGGATGACATAGTAAAGAAAAAGATTCACAGCAGTTGATTAAGTGATAATGAAAGGAGAATGTGTTTTTTTTTAATTAGAAAAGAGTTTTGTGCTGATCAGATACACCAATATAAAAGGTCCATAAAAATAAACTGATGACTAGAAAAATAAAAGTTTTTCTTCGCATTAAATGATTTAAACGTTTCTCATGCTGTCGTCGTTGCAGGACCTCGTAGTCTAGGACCCCCTCGCCATTCCAACGTCAATGAAGTCAGAAAGCGATGTTGTGCCGTGGAGTTTTGTTTCTTTTTTTT
Organism: Odontocerum albicorne; assembly: GCA_949825065.1. Lineage (NCBI taxonomy): Eukaryota > Metazoa > Arthropoda > Insecta > Trichoptera > Odontoceridae > Odontocerum > Odontocerum albicorne. Next base: position 38,220,856 of record OX463848.1, read on the forward strand.
ATTCATATAAGTGAGTGAGCCATTGAACACCAGCAAACTCACTGTATCCGATGGAACATCGAAGTGAGCACACCAACTACAGTTTTTTTTTAAATAACAGATATGACCGAAGTCATAGGTATCTTCTTACCCCCCGAATCTAGGTGGATAAAATGCTTGTATCATTCGAGGGGAGTAGCACAGCGCAGAGTTCGAACCGGAAACCTTGTTCACGGTAATCCAGTGGGTTACCACGCAGCCATGCACCTCAATATAAAAGGAATATTAAAAAGGAGCTAATAGAGAAATAAAAGCTCGGCTTAGCATGAAATGTCTTTAAATGTTTTTCAAATAATAAATAAAAAACAAACCAAATACTTAAAATATTTTTATGCCATAAAATTTAATTTAGTCAGATTATACGGTTATCGTAAATGGAAAACCTGTGTTTTAGTTAAATCACTTAATGTCTTAAAACATCCACAGATTTATCTCTTTAAATATAAATAATATCGATATAGTGAAAGGAGAGGGAACTAGTTGATACAACCATAATATTGAGCATTCCCCATACTGCATTTAAATTTTTTTTAAAACATCCACAGATGTATCTCTTTAAATAAAAATAATATCAATCAAGTGAAAGGAGAGGGAAGTAGTTGATGCAACCATAATATTGAGCATTCCCCTATATTGCATTTAAAAAAATGTCTCAAAACATCCACAGTTTTATCTCCTTAAATATAAATAATATCGATATAGTGAAAGGAGAGAGAAGTAGTTGATGCAACCATAATACTGAGCATTCCCACATATTTCATTTAAAAAAAATGTCTTAAAACATCCACAGTTTTATCTCCTTAAATATAAATAATATCGATATCGTGAAATGAGAGGGAAGTGGTTGATGCAACCGTAATATTGAGCATTCCCCCATATTGCATTTAAAAAAAATATTTATAGAACAGATATGACCGAAGTCATAGGTATTCTTATGTCAACGAACACTAGGCGGAAAATGCAGCTGTGTCGTTCGAGCAGAGTAGCACAGCGCGGGGTTAGAACCTACGACCTTCAGCACGGAAGTCCAGTGCATTACCGCTCGACCATGCCTCTCTCGATTGTATTACATTTTAGTTGTATACAGAACAACCTTGCGGGCTTACTGCCCTGTATCAATATCTTCCAACCAACCAGAAAGATGTTAAAGAGGTCTTAAATAAAACTCAGACTGGAATCCTTCTAAAAAAAGGGTTCCAACGGGAATCGTACCCGTAACCTACGGGCTGAGAGACAAGCGTTTTACCAACTAGACCACGATGGTTACCCATAATGCATTTGTATAAAATCATATTTTGTTTTAAAAGAACTACAATAAAATAATGTTTTTAGGCTTACGCGGCTCTTCGTATAATTTGGAAAAGGTTTTCCGGAGAGTTTTACCCTGTGTTTTGGTATTAGAAAACTGGCGAATTTGACTAAGAACAAACCCTGAAAATTATAACTGAAACATTTTTGAAATGTTGGCATAATGAGTTAAACCACGCGGTAAAACATTCCGAAGAATCTTATCTAACTGATACAATAAAAAAACTATAAATTTTTAATATCCATAATAAATAAATTTAATATCCATAGTAAATAAATTAATAAATTTTAATAAATAAATTAATTAAATCACCTGTGTGCGACCTATCCTCACATATGGCATCGAAGCGAGGGCGGACACTGTCAGGACAAAAAGTAAGCTAAGGACAACGTATATGAGAACTCTGCGCACTATTGCTGGAAAGACTTTGCGTGATCGTGTAAGGAACACCACAATCCGAGAGGTCTGTGAGGTCCAAGATGTGGTCAGATGGGGACGACAGCGTCGATGATACTGGTACCAACATGTACAGAGAATGAATTCCACAAGAATTCCATACATAGCTCTGCATGGGGTGCCGGATGGACGGCGTCCGCCAGGGAGACCCCCGAAACGATGGAGAGATAGCTGGAGCTCAGCATCACAGGACAATCCTGCAGTAATAGACTCTTGAGAGTCTACAGAAAGTTTAGGAAGAAGAAGAAGAATAAATTTTTAATATCCATATTTTTAATACGCTCAAGTACATCGCGCCATTTTTGTCATCCTTTGTAATTAATTGTATGTATTTCATAGTAAATTGATTTTGAATTTTTTCCGTATTTTTAGGATTCCCTAAAATTTTGTTAATTTTTATTAACTGTCAACTTTAAAAGACATCGTTTGGTTATTATAACATATAGCGGTATCGCTTTAGGCGAAATCGTTAGAGAATATGCTGCGATTCGCAATAGCTAACTAGACCACATCAAAGGTGTAATTCCCCAGATCAATTACTATAATTTACCACTCGAATCACTGTAATTGCTAAATCGAGTCGTTGAATGTTATAAACGTTGAATTTAGTTGAAGTCTTCACCTTAGAATGGCCGAGACTTATACAGTCAATTAGAGAAGAAAATAAATTGCTCAGAAGTAAAACATTTTTTTGTCGCCTTTCATCTTTTGAAAGAAATTCAGACCACAACGTGGAAAATATTTAATGAGTTGTTATATGGTATAATATACTTGGGAAAAAACTACAGAAATACATTTTTTAAAGAAATTTAGCTAACAAGGGAAGAATATTAGAAAACTTTACTTGCATGCATTCCAATACAAAACAGGTTTGAAAGACAAATGTGAAATGACTTTCATACTCGTAGTTTGCTGGTACACAAAAGCTCAAAGAAAAATATGGAAGAGCTGAACTATCATCATCAAGACGAAAATACATCTATTTAAATCTCTCGTCTTTGCAATATTCCTGTATGACGCGGAGAGTTTGGACTCTGAGAGCAAGCGAGAAACATAGAATAGATGCATTTGAAATGTGGTGCTGGAGAAGGTTATTACGAATTCCATGGACAGCAAGACGAACTAACGCCTAAATACTCGAAGAACTGAGAAACACCGACAGATTGTCGACAGCATGCCTTCGACGAGTTCCCCAATTATTTGGGTATATTGCTTGTGGCCAAGGAGACAGTTTGGAGTGGTTTGTGATTACTGGAGACGTAGAAGAACGACGCACAAGAGGAAAAATCCCAATGCGTTCGACTGATCAAGTAAAAAACACAACTGGGCAACCCTTAATAATTATCCTGCGAGTCGCGCAGCGCAGGAATGGATTGAGAGGTGTCGTCAGAGGTCATCATGAGAGTTACGATGCTCAATCATGAGCTACACGACAGGATGGTGGTATATAAAACTTGAATAGTTTAAAGAAACCACCTTTATCAGACCAGCTTTTCTTTACGGATCGGATTGCTGGAACACATACTATATATCTCTTATAAGAAGGGAGTGCATACTGCAGAAATATAATTATTGCTTCTATAGTCTGCGGGAGCCACGCTCATAGATACATTTAAAAGTTCACATATTCGGAGGAACTTCAATGTTACTGTCATTGAGGAGAAAATAAAACAAATATTGATATAATGGCATGGGTACATGATGACAATACTTGAAAGCCATATTTTTAGGCAGCTTATTAACATGAACCTCCTTTAACCATAAAATCGACGAAGACGTCTTAAAAATATATGAATGCCACAAAGATTAATAACGCTTTAAGTCAATAAACTTAAAAGAAACATTCCAAAAATAAAGGACAACGTCAATTTGAGGACGAGAAGAAGATTTGAGATAAGACTAGAAAGCAAAAATATTCAAATACCAAAGAGGGGTAGATTTGATAATATCTTGCTAGATTGCAATTCTGGTGTCGATAGTTCGATATCTAGCAAGTTGTTTTCCATCTTAATTTATTTAAGTATTGTAAATAAAGAGAATACGCGACAGTGGTATGAATTTCTTAATGGTGCTGCATAAGTCGTTTAGTTTGAATAAATGTCTGTTTGTGCTTCATTTACTTTATTTTCTGTTTCAACTCGCATTTCAATATCTCGTTCCACCTTTCCGTCGTCTGATAATAAATACACTATGATATACTTTCCACATGGTAAACTTTTTAATTTGTTTTATATACTATATTTTAGTTCACTATGTTTATTTTCATTTTTAATTAATCGTGTTGGATTAAAAGCGCTATGGATATTTTTATTTTTGATGTATTTGTGCCACATATAGTAAAATATATGTTTTCTATTTGTATATACATAAATGGTTTTCCGTTTTGATTTTGTGTTCAAGTTTTGATGTTTTACCCTTTTGTAGTTTTTTTTTTCTTTTTTTGTTATTTGATATGTTTTGATGTTTGTTTGATTGCTATTTAATTTGATTTTTTTGTGTATATTTTCGAATATATGAACAAAAATTTTATCAAAAAATTTCATTTAGTCGGATCTTGATTCTCATAATACAACCCCTATTTACAAATGAGCTCATCCTGTTTTTCATCGTATTAGTGACTGATTTAATGATTGCAATATTGGATGCCGACATGTATATACCATAAATTTTTCGTATATTTTTTGTATGGGTCAAACCTCACACCGCGATCTCGAGTGCGGTTAGATTTTTTCTTTCTGTTAGCCAGTTTTCAAGAGAGCACGCACACTAACAACCCCCCCCACCCCGCAGTCTATGGTGCAAAATTTAATATTCACTTCCCACAAAAATCAAACAAGTAAGAAATTCGAAACTTTATTCGGCTTTTTAATGTCTTTTGTTATTCTGAATGCGTTGTTTTTATCTGTTAATAAAAGAAGAACGAACGAACGAAAAAGAGTTATATTAATGTTGCAAGTAAGAATAACGTGTGATTTAAATAAATAAATAAATATAGGTTTATTGATAGCAACCTAGTATGTTCATAATACATTTAAATATACTTCAAGAATACATAAATTATAGAGAATACATTAAAGACAGAAGCTATCAAAAGATCTGGGCTCATCTAATAACATCCCCCTGACCAAGATATACCCCACCAATATAGAGCGAGCACAGCCACGAGGACAACAGATGTTTTTCAGCCCACACCCACATGTAGAATAAGGAGAGAAAATAAATAGATAGCAGAAAAATAAACAAATCCACAAATACCGCCTCAGATCAATTCAAACAAACAAATAAAGGTTCCCTGACAGCAACACAATGTGTACATAGAGTATAAGGGAAACCCCGCTTTCACGTGCCCGGAATTCACGTTTTCCCGCTATTTGTGTTCAATTTTTACAATCCCGTTTTCCCAATTCCCATTTCATGGATTAACTTTTCAACTGTCGTGTCAGCATAGCTTTGTTGGAAGTTTTGGCAAAGCCACGAAAGCTTTATGAATTATATTGTAATTTTTAAAATTTGTTAGTTAGCAAAATGACGATGTATACAATTCATATTCTTATAATTCGCATGTTGCACTTAACTAATTTATATCTGGAGACGATGCAAATGCAAGTGTTCATTTTTTATCATATCAATCGATGGAAATACGAGTACATTATTATGTTAACATATGTCTGTCTTTCTAGCACATTGAAATATACGTCATCGTATTTTACCTTTTGAAACTTGGGAGTGAATCCTGTGCATTAGCATATTAAACATTGTACTAGATATTGATTGGTTATGTAAAAATATGCCAGCCATCACACCCCTCTCATTAAAATATGCCAGCCATCACACTCCTCTCATTAAAATATGCCAGCCATCACACCCCTCTCATTAAAATATTTTTGCATGCTTTAGATTTAATATTTGTAATAAAGGGTCTTTCAAATCTTTCAAATTTAGCGTTTTTTTTTATTCTTGGATAAAATACAGATGGTGTCGTGAATTTGCCTGAGTCTTGTAAAATTTGAGAAGTGTAAGGTATGATATTTATAAAAATGAAGTCGTATACAATACAACAACGCGTTCAAATTGTTGAATTATCTTATGTATTGTAATCTCCGGAAACGATGATGTTAATTGGCCACCAAGATCATGTAATCTGACACTGTTGGACTATTTTCTCTGGCGTTATGTGAAAAACCAGGTCTATAAGAATGACCCCCAATCAATTCCTGAGCTGAAGGACGAAATTATTCGCATTATTGGTGAGTTAGAACCGCAATTATGCCAAAATGTCATCGAAAATGTTGACAAAAGAGTGGACATCTGTGGAGCTGCAAGAGGTGAACATTTGGCGAATATTGTTTTTTGTGTTTAAATGTTATACACTATACTTCAATGAGCATGATGACGTTTTTGAAATCAAAGCAAATTGTGTGTTTTATTCAAGAATTAAAAAAATTTGAATAAAAAAACCGCTCAATTCGAAAGACCCTTTATATAATTTATTTTTGCTTTATTAGCAAGTAAATGGTGTGTTTTATTATTTTTTGTCAAAATGAACATGTTATAATAATGAAAAAAAAATAATGTACTGTTTGTCGTTGAAAACTGTATTTTTTTAAGAGTATTTTATGTTGCTTCTTAAAGCATGCCAAAGACGAAGCGAGCCTAATATCGGTTAGTAACTGGTTCCAGTCTCACTGCATGGATAACATAGTAAAGGCCGATGTGTAAAAAGAAGAGCGGTGAACTAAGAAAGCTAATAAACAATTCCTGTTTAAGCGTATCGTAAGTCCATGATCGAAAAGACACTGAATATTTTCCGACAAATGAGAGGGGCGGCGGGACAGTTAAGGATATTATACAATAGATACAGTATAATAATCTGAAAAGTTCATTAAGTAACAATAATAGCACGCTCTAGAAGTGTGCGAGTGTTGTTGTATTTTAATGTGTGCTAATATTGCAACACGTGCAATTACGACAAACAAGTTCAGGGGTTTTAAACTCGAATATTTGATTAATGGGGCTGAAGACGACATTTTGCCCCGGTCATGCTTTTCAATATGTCTAAATCACCAATTCGTATAATTTTAAGGGTGTCATACGAATAAATTGATTGAGTCGCCATTTGTCAGTTTTTCTTCGTAGATCGACTCAATGATAAGTAAGCAAATATTTTTAATTGCAGTCAAGTATTCAATGACGATATGGTAAATATGAAATGCTTTTTTAAAAAAAAATAAAGAAATCCTGGTAATTAAAATGTTCGTTTAGAATACATTCAAAAACTTACAATACACTTCAACCGGTTTAGATCTTTAATGTGATACGATGAGGTAACATGCTACTCGTATGCAACCTCCTTTTCTTCATTAGTAAATAGACAAGTTTTATCCTTATCATACCAATATATATTATAATAAACTCCTGAAGTTTATTTCGCCCATGAAATCGAATATACTCGTACGTTGGATTCCATACCAATAGTCATTACATTTCACATAAGATATGGAAGATATAAGAAATTAACAATAAAACTGATGTCATCTTGAACATGTCTAAAAAACGGCCTCCATGGCAAACTTGGTACGACGCCGGTATTCTACCACGAGGGTTATGGGTATGATATCTCTTCGAACTCAATTTTTTTATAAAATGGTTTTAAATCTTGTTTTCACTTAAAGTCTCTTAAGCACGTTTCTGATTGGTCAGAAGAGATTATGGTATTATTGTACTGTATAACACTTTCACTGTATACAGTACAACCTGGCTGACTTATTGCTATTTAGCAACCTCTTCCAAGCAACCAGAAATATGTTCAAGAGGCCTTAAAAGAGACTGGAATCCTTTTTTTTAAATCTGGGTTGTAGTGGGATTTGAACCCGCGATCTCCGGGTTTGGAGACAGGCTTCTTACCAACTAAACCACGGAGGTCGTCGAGATTACTATATGTTTATAAACCACTCAGGTAGTAATGTATATGGTATAAAAAAAGTAGTTATTTATTAACTATTCATTGAATCTGACTGGCTTACTGCCAGGTGGCAATCTCTTCCAACTAACCATACAAAAGGGGTTAAAAAAGGAAGTTATAAGGCTGCAAAAACATTCAAATTACCACCCATCTCCTAGAAATTCATGAAAATATATGTTACATGAGCATACACTCATAAATCCCTCAAAGACGAACAATCACCCAACTATTATTTTTCATATAAAGTGAAATATCATCAATCAAAGGAAAATTAAGGGATGGTAGAAGGGAAAGAAAAATTAGGAAGGAAACACGTTATATTACTGACTAGAAATTAAGAGTAAGTAATATATGAAACATCTAGAAGTATCAGAGAGATATGGGAATTCGGAATAACAGATATGTAAGACAAGAGAGTGAGGTCAAAATTTACAAAACATTTGTGAAAGCAATCATGACGTAACATACAACAAAAACAAAAAGTACTCGTATACTCAGAATAAGCTAAATGAAAACCCTTCGATTCATAGCAAGTAAAACGCTTAGATATTAAATTGGAACGTTTCGTACCAGGAAAATATATGAAGTGGAAGATATTATGAGATGGGGTAAAAATTTCGAAAGAAATTGTTGAGGCCATATGGAAACAATTGATACGACAAGAGTTCCAAAGACGAAAATGTATTGAATACTCGCTGTCAGTGGTCTCCAAAGAAGAGCTCCAAAAATATAGATAAATGGAAATCACTATTGCAAGAGAATCAATTCTGATGATGGATCGGGCACATACGAGTATGTTACTTTTTTTTTTCCTGCCAGGCATGGAGTATATAGAAGGTATGCACCTGTAGGCCAGACTGTTTTTGACATTTGTATTTTTGTTTAAAACGTAATAATAAGAAAATAGTTGATTACTCACGGTTTTAGACACCTTGTAATGTTTTATGTTTCTGTTTGATACATTTAAGTGAATTTTTACTGTCTCGAAATTAAATTCAGGGTTGTCACCATACCGAAAGATGTAAACTATATAACGCATAAATGTTAAAGAAATACGTGTTAATGCTGCATTAACAAATTTTATAAATGCTGATAGCAAAAAAAAACACAATTTTAAATAAAGTTTTACGACACACAAGATAAATGGCGCCACTTTTCCTATTGAAACTTAGTTCAAAAACAGTTCCAGTTTTGTTTTAAACTTAAGACATCTTAAACATACTCATATTTTTGATTGATCAGAAAAGATTGCCACATGAAAATAGGACCGCCAAATCGTACCGTATACAATAAAAGCGTAATACAATACAATTATATTGGGTGTTAACATAAGTTTTGTCCGTTTTTTTCCAAATTAAAAATGAGCACCAAAAGTAAAACAAAATGGTAAAGGTTATACGTCATTTGAAAGAAAATTTTCTGCTCTACAAGATATTGTGTTTGCTTTTACGTTACATATATTATTTTATTTGATAACAAGCCTTCAAAATGGAATGTCAAGTAGACGAAAGTGAGCATTTTCGACACCTCCTTCTGTTCGCGTTCAATCGAAGGAATAAAGCTGCCAAAGCCGCTCGCGATATTTGCGAAGTGTACGGTGAAGATGCTATGAATAAAAGGACAGCTTGTCGGTGGTTTTTGCGTTTCACAACGATAATTTCGACCTGAAATACATGGAGCGTTCCGGACGACCAGTGGACTTCGATGAGGACCGCTTAAACCATATTATTCATGAAGATCCCCTTCAAACCACCGTATAATTGGCTGAGCAGATGAATTGTAGTCACATGACTGTATACCGCCATCTTAAATCAATGAGAAAAGTCCAGAAGTTCGGCGCTTGGGTCCCACGTGTTTTGAATGAAAACAACAAAAATCAACGTTCGACAATTGAACGCTAACAGAAGGAATTGTCAAAAATGCTAGCTTTCGTCTACTTGACATTCCATTTTGACGGCTTGTAATCAAATAAAATAATATATGTAACGTAAAAGCAAACATCTTGTAGAGCAGAAAATTTTCTTTCGAATGACGATAACCTTTACCATTTTGTCTTACTTTTGGTGCTCATTTTTAATTTGAAAAAAAACGGACACAACTCATGTTAACACCTAATACAATGAAGCCCTTACACACAAAGTTTTTAGATGATCTCGTTGAAAATACTTTTTATGTGATTTAAATTATATTTTTTATGAATACAAATATGTTATAGTAATAAAAATTGCGAAAAAAAATATGGAAATATGAATACATTATAATACTCGTATCTTTCTCATTGGTTGGAAGACATTGCCACGTAACAATAAGCCATCCAGGTTGTACTGTACAAACGAAAGTATAATAGTACGCAATAAATTCAAGTGCATCTTTGTTTATTATAGAGTTAAAAGGCTCTTAAAAACAGTCGGACTTTGTAATTAAATGTATTTTTCATTTTAGTGAAACACTACAACAATTAGTAAAATTTCACAGCATTACAGTGCTTATTACACTAATAGTATTATTTGTGAATGTGAGCTCTTCTCAAAACAATACAATTCCAACAATTAAAAATCCAATGACTTGTTCGGCCCGTTAGCTTGGGCAATATACATGGTAATTCCATTTTTTTCAGATGAGTTCATTAGATAGTGGAGAGATAAATAATGACACAACACTTTAAAATTATCTTTTTATCTCATAAAATAAGTTGAACGATGATCTAATTAGGCACTAAGTAAGTAACAGTGGCGTAGAAATATTTTTTAAGCATAATAATGTTTTAAAATTTTTTTACATTTCAAATATCAACAAAGACTCTTGTGTGAATTAACTTCATAGCTTAATAGATAGCATACAAATGTCAAATAGGAATGTATCATATGCACATATTTGTACGCTGATGATATGGTAGAATAATCGAACACTCAGGATAGATTACAGAGTTTGATAAGTAAATTGGGTGTGAGATGGGAAAATAAAGATCTGACAACGAATCATGCGAAATCCATAAGGCATTGTCCTGATAAGTCCTCCCAAAAACATTATCTCCAAGCACTTCTTAAAGATGCACACGCCACCCATATCTCTAACACTTGGAAGCAGATAGTTTCACTCTATGGGATCATCAACAATAAAAGCTATATCACAATACCCTGTTGGATTGATTCGAAACTATCAATTTATTCGGTGTAGACCAATAAATGGATTGTTTCGAATATATAAATACATACCATCACGCCGTTTCACTATCGGGTAGACAGAGTACCAAATTTATCATAACATACATTTATCTTCTTTTACATTCATACACATTCTCATACAACTCCTACGATTTGTCTAACTTTTTTACATTTCCTTCTTTCAAAATATCATAATCTTGATCCAACAATAACTTCCTTGGTCTTTCTCTTTACACTTTCAACTAATATTTGAAGTATGTATTTGTTTTGTTAGTTTTTCTTTATTTTTCATTCTACATGTCCAAACCATCTCAGGTACTCTTGTTGATCATAATAGTTTAACAAAACTAGAAAAAAAAAACAACGATTTATATTTCCATTACCTTTATACGAGTATATAAAATATGTCACCGTTAAGAAATATATCACAGCGATATTCATTTTCTCAATTTAAAAAAAAATACGAAAGTTTATAAATGTAACTGGTAACACTACAAATTTTATTTACAGCTATAAATAAATAAAAAAAAAACATGTTTAGGATTGAGTGCAGTTTCAATGGTCTTCTTATCATTGATCGTAGATCATAACTCTTAAAACTATATCTCATGACAGCTGATCACTGTAAAAAAAAGTGGTTGACAATACAAGAAATGTCAGAAAGTCATTATAAATCATGTTTTCTCCGCGTTTATACATCTAAGACATATTTTCTTTTATGATATTATTTCAAATACCAATTTTGATAAATATCTGTCGAGTTGTTTATGGAAATATGGTGGATATGTAATAGTTTAGTGTATAACCTGAAAAAAATGTGATTTAAGAAATAAATTGTACGAGTATATATTTGATATAAAACGACGTTTCATCTCAAATGTTTTTCCGTGTTGTATTTCAAAAATGTCGACATGTTCATCAGGAAGTTCTTAGAAAAAAAAGCTTTGTTATAGTGTTACTGTAATATGTCAAAAGCGTTATTTATGATAGATAATGTTTTGTATTAGAGACTCGTATATGTTTATGTGAATAGAAATATCTGAAAAAAATGAGAAATTCTTAGGAAAAAACCTTATCACACTGTTTTTATAATATATCAAACATTTGTTTGGATAATGTGTTATATATATGTGAATAGATATGTCAAAAAAAAAAATAGAAATTCTTAGAAAAAAACTTACCATACTGTTACTACGAGTATAATATGTCAAAAGCGTTATTTGGATAATATAAAGGGTCTTTCAAATTGAGCGTTTTTTTTATTCTTAGATAAAACACAGATGGCGTTGCGAACTTGCCTGGGTCTTGTGACATTTGAGAAGTGTATTGTATGACATTTATAAAAATGGAGTCGTATACAATATACGAGTAACAACGCGTTCAAATTGTTGAATTATTTTATGTATTGTAATCTCAGGAAACGGTGATGTTAATTGGCCACCAAGATCATGTAATCTGATACCGTTGGACTATTTTCTCTGACGTTACGTAAAAAACCAGGTCTATAAGAATGACCCCCAATCAATTCCTGAACTGAAGGACGAAATTATTCGCGTTATTGGTGAGTTAGAACCGCAATTATGCCAAAATCTCATTGAAAATTTTGACAAAGGAGTGGACATCTGTAGAGCTGCAAGAAGGGGACATTTGGTGGATATGGTTTTTTGTGTTTAAATGTCATACATTATACTTCAATAACCAATAAAAAGTTTTTTGAATCAAAGAAAATTGTGTGTTTTATTCAAGAGTTAAAAAAATAGAATTAAAGAAACCGCACAATTTGAAAGACCCTTTATTAGATGTGTATGTGAATAGAAATATCAGAACAAAATGAGAAATTCTTAGAAAAAATACCTCATCATAATGTTACTATAACATAATATGTCAAAAACGTGTTTGGATAATATATTAGATACATGTGGATAATATATTAGATATATCAGAAAAAAAACGAAATTCTAAGAAAATAAAACCTTATCATATCGTTACTATAATATGTAAAAAAACATTATTTGGATAATATATTAGATATTTGTGTATAAAAATATCAGAAAACATGAGAACTGGAAAGCATGGTGATGTGAAAGGAAAAGTAAATACGATTTATGGGTGAACAGTGCAAGATTTGAGTAAGTTATTGAATTATTGGGTAGTATTTTCTCAGATGATGGAAGAGTTAGGAAATATATTAAACGGGGTGTAGCTATGTCAGTTATACACTAAATTATATATGCTCAAACATATCAAAGTATCAAAACTTGCTAATATGATATCCTATAACAATATTTTGGTATAAACTTTGATGTATGAAAGTGAAACGTACATACGAGTAAATGTAGAAAAATACTGAAACGACGTAAAAAATGCGTGAACTGAGAAGAACAAATGGGGTGATAATGCATGACCGAATACAGATTGAAGTGATAAGGAATGAATGTGAACTTTAGGCTGATGCGTTGAGCAAAATGAAAAATAATATTTTGAGATAGTAAAACTGAGAGGAACTCAATAAATTATGTAGAAATGCGTGTAATGAGATGAATATATAGACTGGCAATGTTTGACAGAAAACGAAATGTTGTAATAAGGGATAAATAGAAATTTAAGACTGATGCGCTAAGTAAGATGGGAAGACCACCCTGAGATGGTTTGGGCACGCGGAACGAATGAACGAAGAAGGACTAGTAAAAAAATTACAGTGCAAGTCTAAGTGGAAGAGGTGGTAGAGGAAAACCAAAGAAAATGTGGTTGGGTCAAGTGTGTGATATTTTGAATAAGGAAATGGAAAATTTTAGATACATCGTTAGAGTTGCCTGAAGGAGTGTATGGATAAGATGTGAAGAATGTGTGTTGGGGAAGGAAAATATAGATATATGTTGTCTATGCCTACTCCGACAGGGACATGCCGTGATTTCATATAAGTTTGTATGTTTTTTTTAAAGTGAATAAGTCTTTTTACGGTATCATTTATATCAGTGCTCCGCAACCAGTGTGCCGTGGCACACTGGTGTGCCGTGAGCCGGATACAGGTGTGCCGCGGTCAAATTCAATGTATTTGACATTTTACAATTTTTCATTATGTATTTCATACACAATGACAAAATATTTTTCATAATATTGTCTATTTATCAAAATGTAGTATAGAATAATTATTATAACTAAATTATTTTTCAATGTTCCCCCAGCGCCTGGTGCCAACTGTTGAAAACTGCGTAGTGTGCTTTGTACACACCATGGCCGCACCAAATTAGTCATAGACAAAAAAAATGACCCTTATGCGCGTCGCTGAAGACTCATGCGCATGCGTTATACTGCATTTGCGTAAAAATAAATATGTTATAGTGTTATATATGTATACTTTTCAAATAAAAAACAAAAAATTATTGTAAAATTTGTGTATCAATTTAATACCTATATATTTAAGCTTTTGGTGTGCCGCGGAATTCTAGGAAGAATTTTGGTGTGTCGTAGGTGAGAAAAGGTTGCGGAGCACTGATTTATATGATAGTTAAGGTATTAACATTGTGGAGAATTAAAGACATTGTAATTTATTTTATCAAACACTATTTATTTCACGTTTTTGTAACGGTATAACCCTACCGGTTTCAAGGCTATTACCTCATCATTGTGCTCCTCTGATGATGAGGTGAAAGCCTTGAAACTGGTAGTGTTATACCGTTACAAAAAAGTGGAGTAAATAGTGTTTGATAAAACCAATTACAATGCCTTTTTAAGGTTTATCTTTTTAAGTAAATGCTTCTTTATTGTAGAGTAAAGTAAAAAGTACCAATTACAAGGATAGTTAAAAGCCTAAGGCGGAAAGTTTGGTCACTATTTGAAATTTGAAAAAAAAAACGAAGAAAAGCGTCTTGTCACTAGACTACAGGAAAAAAATGTCCGAATCCTTTGAGCAAACTTATTGATAAGATCAGGAATCTGGAACGTGCGGTTTCGGAAACGTATCCCAGTCTTCGTAAATGTTAAGACTTTCTTCAGTCTATTTTACCACTTCGAATTATATTGAAATTTGGTTTTATTTGAGATTAATTTATAAAAATATAAATGAATAAATAATTCTTATAGGATGGTAAGAGAAAAAAAGGTTTTTTTTAAATTTCAAGTCTTGTGAGATGCAGATTTCGGATTACGCAAATTTACATTCAAGATTTTTTTTAACTTGATATAAAATATTGAAAAAAAATTGAAAATTAAAATACATATAGGCTAAAAATGTCATTAAAAAATGAAACCCATTAAAACAACCTCATTAGGACACTAAATACCTCATTAGGACACTAATAACCTCACAAGCAACTGAAAAAAAAACATTATAACAATCTCATTAGGAGACATAAAACCTTATTGGTAAGTGAAACCCATTAGTACAACCTCACTAAGGTACTAAAACACTCATTGAGAAATAATAATCAACCCCTCAATGAAGGTACTGAAATTTTTATTTACGATCTGACTTTAGAAATTTACTTTTCTGGCAAGGAAAACTGAATAAAAAAATCGATTAAAAAAAGTAAAACTTTGTTTGCGCTTTGGATGATACCACCGCCGCGCCGTGTTCTGGTTTAAATTACGCTTATCTCACAGTCTGAGGTTACAGGTTTCACTCAAGTTTCATTAATTTTTTTTAAAAAAGAGCAAAATGTACTGTTCACTAAAGGTATTTTTGATTGCCGCATGGTAATTAGCTCTCGAAGTAAAATAAAATATCACATTTTTTAACATAACATAACATCAATCCATATTTTAACATGATAGTCACGATGCTCAAACAGGAGCTACATGATAAGATGATGTATTATTTCATTCTTTCATGTCATACAATACAAATTGGCGATCTTAATACCTTGTGACAGTTTCTTCCAACCAAATAGAAATATTGTCGTACAATGATGTGTTGTTATTTAACATATTTATTTTTTATTTAACATATGATGTGGTGCTACAGACGAATGACCAGGGTCCATTGGTCAGATCACATCCGAAACGACGAGGTATTGAGCGGGGCTGGAGAAACAAGTCAACTCCTAAATAGAGTTGTCCAACAACGATCCAGTTGGATATACCATAACATCAGGCACCCATCCTTACCATCGTCGAGGGAATAATTGAGGGCAATAACCATAGAGGCCGCCCTAGATATATAGCTACATGGACCGGGTGATCCGGGATGTGCGCTGTGGCAGCTACCAGGAGATGAAGAGACTGGCGGATGACAGAGATGAGTGGAGAGATCGAGTGCTTGGTGCAGACCAATCCTAGGATTGTAGCCCAGAAGAAAAAAAATAAACTTTAAGGTAAAGGCTGGTACAATATTTGAAAAAAAATATTGCCAACAGGAACCTAACACACAACCCACAGTTTGCAAGAGTCATTCCAACTATGCCACGGAGACTTTTACATATGATATTAAAAAAATACATTTAATTATTTGCTTACTTGAAGAAAAAAGGTTCCCTAAACCTGATTAGTATTATTTAGACAATTAATCTTAATTCTCAGAAAAAAAACTATTTAATATTAACCATGAAATATACGGAAATATATTTTGTTGATAAGCAATTTCATTTCAGCTTTTTTTTTCAAATAGCAGAAAAACTATTTTGAGGAAGAAATATATATTCAAAAAGCTCATAAATTAAGATGTGTGGTTATATTTCATGAATTATAATTATTTCAGGTTTGTTTTCCTGTTCATTTCCAGGACTTCTAATAATAAACATATTATAATGATTGCTAAAAAAATATTTAAAAACCCTCATTAAAATTTAGATACTTCGCGAAAAGACGGTTCAACTTTGTATTTAAGAGGATGTTGAACTAAGCAATTAAATAATATACTTATATTGGCTTTAAATCGATTAAAATTCTCGTACCTAAGGATTCCAAACAGGTTTCACTTTCATAACTATTTCATATTAATTTATTGTTATACTTTTGTTGCCAAATAATGCCAACGTAAGTGAATTATTAATGCATACTATTTCGTCATTTTCTTTTAGGAAAGACAAAAATTAAAAACAACAGATGATTTACAATAAATTACTTATTATATTAATACCCCACCTATCTCGTCCTACTATCCCGAGGCTTTGTTTAGACTCTCATAATTCAGCTTGAAGAGATCCTCAGGATATAGGGTAGAAACATGTGAAGCGGGGATTAATGTATTTAATGAAATAACATTAATTTCTCGAATCTTAAAAAAGACTTTTGTTTCATTTTGTGGTGTCACGTTTATAATTTTTTTTTAAATAAAACACTTATTTTTTAAAATTTGTATTCATCACTGTTTTATTTATGGTCACTACCGGTTTCAATTCATCAGGTGCAGATGAAGTTTATCTTCACCTGACAAGGAATACAAAAGTTTTTAAAATCGGTAATGAACTCAAATAAAACACTTGTGAATAAATAATAAAAAATAAGTACTCATTTCTTTTATTAAAAAGTTATTTATTGTCAAATATTCAAGTGTGGAGTAACGCAAAGTTAAAGTCTTTGATAAAATATATCACTGCCAGTTTAAAATAAAATTTCGAAGTTGTCACTACGCCGAGTTGGTCTAAATGATGATTGACGTTTCAAAGTTGTTACAGATGCAGTTGCGATGTCAGAAAAAAACAAAATGGTAAAATGTTCAATTAGTGAAAAAATCTTGAAACATAATTTATAATATTGGGTGTTAACATAAGTTGTGTCTGGTTTTTTTCAAATTTAATTCAACGTTCGACAATTGATTTTTGTTGTTTTCACTCAAAACATGTGGAATCCAAGCGCCGAACTTCTGGTCTTTTCCCATTGATTTAAGATGGCGATATACGAGTACAGTCATGTAACTACAATTAATCTGCTCAGCCAATTCTACGGTGGCTTGAAAGGAATCTTCATGAATAATATAGTTTAAGCGATCCTCATTGAAGTCCACTGGTCGTCCGGAACGCTCCATGACTTTCAGGTCGAAATTAGCGTCTTTAACACGCAAAAACCATCGACGAGCTGTCCTTTCATTCACAGAATCTTCACCGTACACTTCGCAAAGATCGCGAGCGGCTTTGGCAGCTTTATTCCTTCGATTGAACGCGAACAGAAGGAGGTGTCGAAAATTCTCACTTTCGTCTACTTGACATTCCATTTTGAAGGCTTGTAATCAAATAAAATAATATATGTAACGTAAAAGCAAACACAATATCTTGTAGAGCAGAAAATTTTCTTTCGAATGACGTATAACATTTACCATTTCGTTTTACTTTTGGTGCTCATTTTTATATTTGAAAAAATCGGACACAACTTATGTTAACACCTAATACAGCATTGTTTTGGAAAAAAAATATTACCTTTAAATTATTTGTTTTTTTTTTCATGATAGATAGTTCATAAGGACATCTAAATACTTAAGATTGAATAACGTTCCAGAGTTTATTAAATATTGAATTACAAATAGACTTTCCACTAGACCACCGGCAATTGTTGACTTTGATATTTTGTTAGATATCAATATTATGACGATAACATAATAACGTTGGAGTAAAAGGCAAATTGGAACTAGTTTATAAAATATTTAAACAGTTTTATAAATTTTGCCTTAAACGTTACAGTGTGAGAAAGAAATCCCTGACGATGGACTTAGAAATCGGTTACTGAAGGTAAGCGAAGTAACGCGTTAAAAAATCAGCTTAAGAACTGGAATCCAAGCAGACCAGCAAACTAAGAATGCAGCAAATCTATCCTTGGAAACCGTAATTGATCAGTCCGTAGTAATTAAGTCATTAATTAAATATCTTAGTAATTAATCAGTCCCAAGATGTATCGATTTAAGGCTATATAAAATTCCCTTAGTTAAATTATTATCTAGAGTTCCATTGGAATGCCATAAAATGAAATCTACAGGATTGTAAAGGTAAGATTCAGTAAATAAATCAATTGAAAAATAAATGCTTTCTTATAAAAAAATAATGGGACAATGCGAATACATTGTACGTGCCTGCTACACAAATCACAAATTTACTTTCTAGAGTTAAATTAATTTATTTTGTATAAAATGTCAGTTGCAATATTCTGGGTATTTCACGTTTTTAGCATTATTTCTTCTGATTATGGAAATTGGAGCATGACAACACTCGGAGCCGATAGCACCGTATGCGACAAAAAAGTGTAAATACAACAACTGAAACGGAATCCGAAACGATTTTTCAGTCTCGCCAATTTACTAACTGAATGGGTACATCAAGTGATATTGTTTAATTTTTTTTCCACAAATTTAGTATTTTTTAACTGTTAAATATTTAACTAAATTCAGTTGTTACATTTTTCATCTACTTATATATCAGGACTTAAAACTAATTAATCTTTCAACTAATATATAATATATATCATCAGCTTTAACACTTGCCTTACTGTGCTAAACAATTCCGCCAGCCACTGTGCTGGACGCTCAGCATCCAGTGAAAAATGTATGTTTTAAATTAAAATGATGCAAAATCTGCTAGGTTATCTTTTGTAATTAGCTATAAAATTATTTTATTATGGAAGTCCTGGTCACTCACTATCCATCATAGGGTGGGCAAATGTTAAACTAATTTTATAATAAGTCCAAAGTGACGTGACTTGTAAAGAAGAATAAAGGAAAATAAATATATAGGTATATATAATAAGAATTTATTTAAAAAATAAATAACATGATAATAAGGATAATCTATATAGTGCCGTTTTGAGAGTGAAATTTCCAAAATGTCAATCCAACTCGGATACCTTATTGACAGATTAAAAATATTAGAAAAACATGAGTTGAGTGTTATAAAAGAAAGTTGGTGCCTGAGGCTAATAATGTGGGGCTGGCCGCCAAATATGCATATGAAAATTTACCTTCGAAAAACGAACTAAGAAAAAAACCTTAGAATATTTCCGATATGTGATTCACATTAGTGTCCTTAACATATCACAGTAAAAATATCAACATCTTAAAAAATAAAAAAAATTAAAATACACACATCTTTAAAAAAAGGAGATTGAAAATATTCAAGTATGGTTAAGATGGGGAAGTAGGTAAAATAATAAAAAAAAATTGTAATTTATTTAGCCAAACATTGTTTATTCCACTTTATATAATTATATATAATCAAAAATCGGAAAGAAGTACCGATTTTTTTTTCATGCTATATGTCCTCAGTGAGATACAGGCAAAATCCTAGTTTGCTGGGGACACGACAACCAGATTCATTAAAATTGTGTATTCAAATTAAATTACCTGTTGTTTTTTCGCTAATTATGTATATTTCTTATCGTGTGTAAAATAAATAAATAAATATAACCTTACCGGTTTCAAGGTTTTCACCTCACCATCAGTGGAGCACAGGCTAGTATTGTTTAAGCTCCCCTGATGATTAATTAGGTGAAAACCTTGGTACTGGTAGGGTCATACCATTATTACACATAAAGTGGAATAAACAGCATTTGACTAAACAAATAACAAAGTATTTAAGCCTCCACAGTGATAATGCCCTAATTTTATTTAGGTATTTATTTAACAATTTTATTGCAAATACAATCTTACGGGTTTATTGCCAGGCGGCAATCTTTTCCAACCAACCAGACAAAAGTAAATGAAGCAAGTTACATGGTCGCATAAATCATTCAAATGACTATCCATCCTCACGAAATCCATAAACACATACGTGAGCATATGCCCACAAAGACGGACAATCACTCGAACATTAGTTTTCATATAATAAGAAGGGATGGTGGAGAGGAAAGGAAAAGAAAAATCGGGAATGAAACACGTTATTTTACTGACTATAAATTAAGAGTTTTTTCAGACGCATCTTAACGCATGCCAACTATAGATAATATATTAAAAACAATTAATTAAATATACTACTATCAACATTTCAAGACTTGACTAGGAAAAAAATATACACTACCCTCCTAATTCAACTGTTCTCAAAACTGAGAAGACATTTCTCTTCAGTCTTGGTGATATGTCAAATTTTTAAGTCAACTTTCATCCAACCATACATGTACGAGTATGTCAATTTTTATCCATCCATTTTTCTTTCCATCAGTCTTTTTTATCACATGTTCTACGCACATTTGTTTTGTTAGTCTTTCTTAATTAATTCGTTATACATGCCCAAACCATCTAAGAGTGCTCTTCTTCATCTTACTCAAAACGTCAGCCTCAAATTTGACTACTATCAAAAATTATTAATGATAATTTATTGAACAGCTTAAGAAATAACAACGGATTTAAACAAGTGGGGCCGTAAAACAATGAAAAAATGAGCTCCCTTTATTTTACTACAACAATGCTGGTACCAATTTTTTTTATGGACATCACCTTAGCTGATTTGGATTCTTGCCGGTTTGAGTAGATTAAAATTTATCGATATCCATAAAGATCTTGTAGTAAGCTTCTGTGCTGATGTCGTTCCACTCCCGGAAATCGCTTCCTGCCTATTTAGTCACAATGTCCATCAGTCATTTCCTGTTCTGATCAGTGATCGGACTTTCAAGCCTCATTTTTTTTACTTTCTTATATAATATATCTAATAGTCTTGAATGGATATATAACTGAATCAAGTCCATCGACTTCCTTTTACCGTGCTAATAATTCAAGGTTCTTGAAATATGGTATTTTACTCCGTATTAACCCTTTACACTCGGATGCCGCTACAGTGACGTTATTAGAAATATTACTAGTTAATTTAGATGTCGCCAAATATCATAGATGTCAAGTTTTTTCATTTTTATTTTATTTAACGGGTAAGAAATTGTAGTCATATGACAATTTAAATAGCACCATTATGAGAGCAAACTCTTCCCATGAGCGCTCTAACTCGGGATTCGAACCCCCTATTATTAATATAATAAAAAAATTATAAAAACTATGTACATAAGTTGCGTGTAAGATGGTGGCTGCGCCTATTACTATATATACGAAACTTCCCCGCATTTTCATATGTTCAGAAAAAAATATTTAGTATAAAACTGCAGATAACTTACAAAGGGAAGACGAACTACAAAGAAACGTTTGTAAATCTGTCATAGTAACGCATTCGGTTTTAGGTGACGTGTAGTATATGTGTGTAGTGTTCAAATATAAACATAATATTTAGGTGACGTGTAGAATATGTGTGTAGTGTTCATATATAATCATAATCTTTAGGTAACGTGTAGTGTTCATATATAATCATAATATTTAGGGGACGTATAGTGTATGTGTGTAGTGTTCACATATAATCATAATCTTTAGGTGATGTGTAGTATATGTGTGTAGTGTTCATATATAATCATAATCTTTAGGTGACGTGTAGTGTATGTGCGTAGTGTTCATATATATTCATAATCTTAAGATGACGTGTAGTATATGTGTGTAGTGTTCATATATAATCATAATCTTAAGGTGACGTGTAGTATATGTGTGTAGTGTTCATATATAATCATAATCTTCAGGTGACGTGTAGTGTGCATATTTAATCAAAATTTTAGGTGACGTGTAGTGTATCATACGCGTGTAGTGTTCATATATAATCATAGTCTTTGATAGATTCCAAGAAGGGTTGATTTCAAGTGCTTCCTAAAGCTGCAAACGCTTCTTATTTATCTAATATTTGAGGCAGACAAATATTGAACTAATTAGAAAATTAAATTGAAAAACGGACGTTAACCGAAAAAGTTGTTCTTGCCGGTGTGAATTTATTAAGTTTTATAGTTTTGCCTTGTTGTTTTATTCGATTGATACTAGTTTTTTTATTGTATAATGTAATACTGTTAACGTACAGATTAAATTGAAATTAAATTGAATTGAAAAAGTTGCGCACTTTAAAAATAAAACAATTTTTTTATATTTATTTTTTGTCGATACTTGACAAAGTGTCAATAATGTTTTTCGTATTTCTCATCTGATTTCAAAGCTATAGAAAGTAAATTTTGCTTATACATAAATTTTCCTTCATAAATAGATTTTATACTTTAAATTGTTTTGAGTAATTAGAAGATATTCTGAAAAATATTCTGAGTGCAAAGAGTTAACGGCATCTAGGCATTTTCCACATTTAAGAATGCGTATATGTTACAATATTTTAATCCAACAACTTCCTGCGCCAAAGGAAATTGTTGACGTTTGAAGTACTGACTAATAAAAATAGTCTGCTTTCAAATAGTTTAGACATTTTCTCATTACCTTAATTGTTGTTAAAGTAAATTATATAAAACAGTGAGAGTAAGTCGAGGAAATGTAATTGGGAGACATTGTTACAGCGGATGGCTACGCCAAGTACAATATTGGAAGAAATGGAGCAGCAGGCAATAGAGTGAATGGTGAAATGTCATATCCATAAAATCCAACTACCTTTGAAAAAATAATCTTAATGATTACTTATTAAATAGCTTAACAAAAAAATGTGGGTTTACTATGATTTAAACGGATGAAAATTTGGGTCTTTATTTGAAAATTATGTACAATACGGGTACGGAAGTGAAAGACGGACGTGGACGCAAAGAAGTAATAAATGAAAGATAAATGCAGACGAAATAAGAGCGTTGCGTAGAATCTGTGAAATAACAACGGTCAGACGTAAAATAAATAAGTTTATTAGGAAACCATGCGGATTAAAATAAAATGCTTAAGGCCTCGGCCACACAGGAAGGAGCCTCGCTTGATGCTTAGAGCTATGTTGCGAGTTAGGCGACATATCCTAGCGAACCAAGGTACCGCATACTATCGCAGTAGCCACACTGCACGCTTCGCGCCACGTTCCATGACGATTAATCATCGAGTGAATCTCCTAGCGAACAGAAGTGTTGGTTAATTTACAAGATGGCGGAAGTTTTAATGACAGCTGTGTATAAAATGGAGCCTTTGTGAAACCCATCCAGCAAATTAAAGAATAATGTACCTGTAATAAAATCACATTGGAATGAAGTTGCACAGAAAGTAAATAAAGATGGTAAGTTATAATGAAATTGGTTAGTTTTGAGAGTGACATCGTGTGTTGACTCATCTGCTCCCAAATGTTAAATGAATTTGTGCGTAGCACTTTGGTGTAGCTAGGCATGAAGTCACCTAGTATATGAGTCACGTAAAATCTAGCTTAGCACCTAACGAAGCATTTTGGTGTGGCCTCGGCCTAAGTGTTTATGATGAAGAAATTGGAGGATTTTGTTCTCTAAAATCTCTCTAATCCCTTCATTCGGTATTTTGTATATTGTCACTTGATTTATTCTTCTCAGTTTATTCGGCTGCTTTTAGTACTTTTTCATGTTTCACTCCCATACATCAAAGTTGAAACCGAAATAGTTTTGTGGGCTTATCATCTTAGCAGACTTTATAACTGTCCGATTCGAGTTAATATTTTTAATGCTCCATGTTAGTTCTCCTTAACATACAATGATCACATGTTTTCTGATTTTTTTAAATGTATTTTTGTTCTTCATGTATCAATATCAGCACCTTAACCCCATTATGAACTTCTATTATTATCAATTGCTGACATTGTTCGCGTCGAGTAAATGGCTTTTTGATGTGAAATCAGCGAAATTAAAACGGATCTCGCAATAATTGAATTGTCAAGGTTTTTTTGTTGATCGCAAAGTAGATATAGTCGTTACTGTTATATATTGTGCTTGGTAACAATTATTATGATTCGGATAAATTACAGATTACAGTTTTTTCAAGCATCAAAGAAATTGTAATTCTCACTAAAATTTTTGTTACCCGTTAAGATATTATTAGATGAATGGGCTTTCTCAAGTTTATGTTATTCATTTGAAACAAATGCGGTAGTAAAATCATTTTTTAAAACAAGAAGTGGTTTACGAAGACCAAGGGAAGTATGATTGGATCAAGTAAATAATATTTTGATTATTTTAAACGTAGAAAGGAGTTGCATGTGAAGGTTTATATATATATATATATATATATTGTGTTAATGCCTGCATTCGTCCGTATTGGACTGTACTCATTTGAATATCTTTTCAAGATAATTATGAAAGGGAAACTAAAAATTATGAATGTTTCGAAATAGGAAAATCTGGCGCTCTGTTTCACTACCTACCCCGATAGGTAAATGACGTGATTATATGAATATTATCATTAGTAAGAAGATTTTTAAATGTTATTTGAAAATTGTAACACATTACAGATGATCTGTGTGACCTAGTTGAGAATATGACTGTCTTCAAACTCAGAAGTTGCTCGTTTGATTCATATTGTTAACAAAAAAATCAAAACAGTGTTCGTCTATTTTTTTCATTAGACCTCTTCAACACTATTCTGGTCGGTCAGAAGAGATTGTTACATGGCAATAAATACACCAGATCGTATTATTTACAATAAAGCGTAATATAATACAACAGTAAGTAGCAAATTAGCTCGCTTCTCTCGCTTCAGTAGCTTTCGGGCATCCATTTGAGGTGGTTGCTTCGCCCGTTTTGTGAACGTCGGCCGATGTTTTTTTCATGTTTTCAGCAATAAAATTTCAATTATTATCACTTTTGACTTCAAATTTAATTAATTTAAGCGATTGGCTATGAATATTCTTATTTTTCCGATTTTAAATCGCTCATTTTTACATGTGTATTGAATACACAGCACCGGAACGCGCGGATCTTTTTAGCACAGGAAAGGAAAGGTTAAGAGAGCAGACTATCAAGTAGGACAAATCGTTATAGCTCTAAAAATAATGCTGTGTCTAAGTAAACTCGTATTAATCATTAAAAAATGTTTTATTAAGAGATATTGTCATGTTGAGTTCAATGATGAAACATAACCTACATTTATAAATACCATCACGCTGTTTCCCTGCTGGGGTAGGCAAATAGGATAGAGAACCAGACTTTTTCGATACTAATATTTCAACTCTTTCACATCCATACATACACCTCCTACGATTTCTCTTAATTCTTACTTTTTCTTTCAAATAATTCATTTGATCTAACCATACGTTCTTCGGTCCTCTTCCACCACGCCATCTATTCACATTCGCACTGTATTTCTAACTTTCTTAGTAATGGGAGTTAATTGTTTGGGCATATCAATTATTTCCAGTTTATTTATTAAATGCTAATTGTAAAAATAATCTGGTTTGTTTATTGCCAGGTGGCAATCTCTTCCAACCAAAAAGAGAAAAGTAAATAAAGGAATTTACATAGCCGTAAACAAAATTCCAATGATTATTCATCTTTATGAAATTTATGAACATACACATAATAAAAGTAAAAGGAGATATCATCAATCAAAAAGAAAAGGAAGAGATGGTGAGAGGAACGAAAAAAGGAATGAAACACGTAATATTAATGACTAGAAATTACAAGGACGAAACGAGTCTAACATTGGTTTGTAACTGGTTTCATAGTCTCACTGGATGGACAGTTAATGACGACGTAAAAAAACAAGACTGGTGAGCTGGTAAGTCCAATAAATTATCGAGAGACAATTAATTGGACTTCCCAGCTTGGGATTGGAATTCGAGTGCAGCGCAAGTTCATGATCAGAAAGATGCTGAAAAAATTCGACGAGATAAGAGAGGGCAACGGGACATTTAAGGATTTTAAACAATACAGATAGTGTGAAAATTTTTCATCTATTTCTCACGTTCAACCAGTTCAGCGTCTTCAGGTATGAAGTGATATAATAAAACTTTCTCAGGTTAAAAATAAATCTTAGACAAACATTTTGAAGACGCTGTAGTTTGATCAGCGGTTCCTCCGTTATATCCAAATGACAGACGTCCGCATAGTTCAAAATTGGAAAGAGCGGAAAATTGATTTTTTAGTAGGCCGGAATCTTTACAACACTTTAAGGGGATGAAGGCTGTAGGCTGTGCTAGAAGTTCCTATTTATTATTATTTTACTCGTATATAATTATCCTTACCTTAGTATGTAATGGTGTTTAACCTGTATTTGTAAAATTTATATAAAATAAATAAATAAAATAAATAAATAAAATTAATAAAAATATTAAAATCAACTAAACACAAAGTTCTTCAATTTAATTATAACCTCCAATTAAGCTATGTATTAATTTATGAATAATTTTTGATGTTCTTATCGAACCCGCAACTTTTCAGATGCATCCTATTACTAAGCAACAGTGGTAACCAAAGTGATCATATTTGACAGCTAGTATCACAAAAATCAAAGTTAATATGGTCCACATTTTTTTCATTGGACAACAGAAGTAATATTTCGTTCCCGAAATGTATGACATAACGATGCTAGTTTAGAAAAAAAAAGCATTACGCAAACCCATGGCAACACTTCATAGCTGACCGTCATGGTTAACGAGAGTTCAAGTCCACAGGTAACAGCTCCTGTTATAATCAATCATCATCATCATCAACATCGATTGTGACGCGAGCTCTACGCTGCTTAACTATTGGGCAACTTTGGTCTTCATACCGAGACGCGTTGCATAGTAATTGATACGAGTTTTGCAGAAGGAAATTAACGTTAAAAATACAAACACTAACGCGTTTATTTACTTATTACTTAGCGTTTCCGTTTGTCGTTTATTACTAATTCTTAACACTCTTTATCCCGATCTCTTGTTTTAAAGTGATAAAGTAGATTTTCGCTATTTGGCTAGTATTTTCTAAGACGATGAAATAGTAAGGTGGTATTGAACGGCGTGTAGCAATAGGGAACAAAATCAATGGGGCACTATATATACTCGAACCGGAAAGTTTCAAAATCTGCTGAGATAGTCCAATATAGTACTTCGGTGCCTACTTTGATGTGTGGGAATGAAACGTGGAC
The DNA here is from genome assembly GCA_949825065.1 of Odontocerum albicorne. Taxonomy (NCBI): domain Eukaryota; kingdom Metazoa; phylum Arthropoda; class Insecta; order Trichoptera; family Odontoceridae; genus Odontocerum; species Odontocerum albicorne. Next base: position 38,248,557 of record OX463848.1, read on the forward strand.
GTGGAAAATATTGAGAGAAGCTGAATAAATACTGTACAAATGCGTGTATTGAGGAGAGTACATTTAGTGAAAGTGTATGAAGTAATTCGGAATAGGATGTATGTGAACTTTAGGCTGATGTGTAAAGAAATATGAAAAAAAGCTCACTGAGATGATTTGGGCATGTGAAACGAACGAATGAAGAAACACTTACAAAATAGATGGAGATAGCAAACTGCGCGGAAGGCGTGTGAGAGGAAGATAAAGGAAATTATAGTAGGATCTTGTGAAAGTGAATAATATTCTGAAAAAAAGGAAACGTTGAAAGTCAGAGAAGTCGTAGAATTTGTATTAAAAAAGTGTGTTGTCGGAGATGCTAAGCATGTGTGTCGAGATGAGAAAGTATGGTGATATGTCCTCTTTACCTACCCCAATAGGGAAAATAAGCGTGATGGTATGTATGTGTAACTAGATGTGCGTTGAATGCTGATACCTCTTCCAAAAATGAACATATTATTGGTATCAAGGAAATATTTTTACAAACATTTATTCTGAAATGGCTAATCATTGTCACCGTGAAAACCATACTTTTTCGATCGATGATGCCAAATTCTTACATATCAGTAGTAACGGAAATTAATTGGACATATTAAAGGCCCTAGAAATTTCTAAGTCAGTGTATCGAGGCGAACATCTGGTAAACACATATATCCCAAAAATCTCTCCGCTGCTGGCCGAGATCGTCCCATAGAATAGGTAAGGTTAGGTTAGATTCAAATCCCGAGCTAGAACACCCTTGAGGAGTGTATGTGCTCTCAATGCTATATAAACTGTCCTTTTATTATTCAATGTAACAAATTGAAGGTTTAACAGAGGAAGAGCGAGTAGTGAGGAGTTTTTAGATGTGTCCATAGAGACACGCGAGAGAATAAATAATAATAAATATTGACTAATTTAAACCGCTAATAAGTAGAACTTACTTGCCATGTGCTCTCCCACTGTAACACGGGCTGTCCCTTCTAAATAAAGCCGCGAATATTGCCATCTTCAACATTTCCCCTAATCTTTTTAAATAAAGCATTATGAGCTTTCTTAGTAATGGAAGTTAGTTGTTTTGACCCAACTAATACCTATTTACTTTATATTTTTGCTGCTCTATGTAATGTATCTTAAAGCTTTTTATGCAAATAGTATTGTTTCTTCTAATTGTACGTAATTTCTTATTTCAAGCTTTGTATGGGTTTAACCTGTATATGAAAGCTTTACGAAAAGAAATAATCGATGCAGCTGGAATTGTGTATGTGATAGTTTGGGATTTAAGTATTTGAATGGAGAGTCTGAATATTGCAGCAGAGTATTTAGGAAAAAATATGTTATATTTACAATTAAGAATTGAGACCACTTAATCACAACCCTTGCCTTATAAATAAATTCTCTATGTCTATAAATTGAAGATGTTTTCGCACTATTATGAGTTTGTCCTCGACGATTCGTCTTTTTTATAAATAAATAAATAAATGTAAATTTTTATTTTGCATTGGGACTATTAACATTTTTTTAGTCATAACGGGAACAATATGTTTATGATAATAAAGATTAAAATAGAATATCTCCTAATGGATATAGAGAGGTATCGACTTATTTATGAGTAATGTAGTACAAAGCTTAAACTGTGATAGCAAATTTTAATGCTCAAGAAAACATTTACGCCAAATGTCAAGCATAGACAATAAAATAATATTTTTTAAGTGGGACTCGAAGTCGTGACCTTCTTGTTTCAAGGAAGTTAGAGTTAAAACACTTTATACTTCATCTTTGGATCATAATCAATGGAATGACATGACTATAATAAATACATCATTGGTGACTATTTGCTCCACTTATGGGCGGAAAAGGAAATGACATGTAAATTTCTTTATAGGTTAAAAGAGAAGTAAGTATCCATCGTTTCCTGAAGCCGTTATCAAGACTGACGGTCTTCCTATAGCCACCTTTTAACAGACTGACTTATATTGAAATTGAAAAAGAAAAAAAAAGTTTTCTTCATCGCTTAACCATTTTGTATAATATAATATATTAAAATACATGTTATAATTACAAAGATGTGTGCTGATACCGTACATGTTAGTGTTAACGGAGAATGAGGATGAATTACTGATAAGTAAATTGTGTGAGAGATGTGAAGAAAGAGATCTGAGAATGAACGTTCAAAATCGAAACTCGTGGTGATAGAAATGTGTCAAAGGAGTAATTAATTCAATATGTGGGTGAGTAATGAAAGAAAGAGGAAGATTAAAGAAGAATTCTGCTATTCCGGTAGTATTTTATCAAATAATGAAAAGTTAAGAGGGATAATGAACGGTGTGTAAAGATAGGAAACAAAGCACTTAAACATTTATAAAAAATTGCCAATATTGCTATAGTTTGGAAATTCTAGGATGAGTCCTGTAACAGCTCACAAATTTACCCCAATATAACCTTGTAACGATGTTCAGTAATTTTAATTATTTTATCAACTTAATATAAGCCTTAATTCTAATAAATAGCAAGTTATTTAGGTAAATACATTACATAAGGTTGTATTGGGTCAAATTTGTGAGCTGTCACAGGACTCATCCTAGAATTTCCGAACTATAACAACACAGTGTTATACCAACTTTGGTGTATGGGAGAAAATGAAAAGAACCTAAAAAATGTGCATTTAGAAGAATATATAGGTGGGCGATATTTAAAAGAATACTAAATAAAGTGATTAGATACGAATGTGAACTAAAGCCTGATGTGTTGAGTAAGATGCGTAAGAGAACTATAAGATAGTTTTGGCACGTGGAACAAGAGAAAGAAGAAAGACTTAGAAAACAAATATACAGTACAAATGTGAGTTGAAGGCGTGATAGAGGAAGACATAAAAAATAATTGTAATTATTTAAATGATCGGATTATATAGAAGGCCACTGTAGTTGACTTGAGATATGTTACAATATAGTCCGACATTATGGTTGTATTGAACAAAAGTATCTATTCGTTCGCCAAGTACCTGCGTGCGGTCCTATCAGCCAACGGAATCGCTCTTGTCTGAAGTACACATACGAGTATGTAGCCCTCCGGATATATTTTCATCTTAAACTAATGTTGGCATTGCGTTTAACGTCACTCGTAAATAGTTTTAAACGGATACCAAAGGTTGTCTTTGGATGACAAACCTTTACGTATTATGCAAAGAATTGCCAAAGTTGCGTATGAATGATTCTGGTATAAATTCGTATTAATTAATTTACTTAAAAACAAATTAAAAAAGTTTTTTTAACCTTTAAGACCTAAATGAATTCTAAGGTTTCAAAAAATTCTTGCTTGTATGCGTATTATTTATGATACATTAAAATTCAACATTATGTCGTATTAGTTTAGGTAGATGGCGCCCAAAACGTTTTAAGTCGATAAAACAGTATTCTACACTTCGTTAGTTATCATTGGAAACAGAAGTATACCAGAACATACCAGTATACCAAAAAGTTGCTTACACATTGCATATGAACTCTGTGTCCATTATAATGGACGACAGGTCTGAAGAGGTGAATACACTAAAAATATTTATAATAATAATAAAATGTAAACTTGATAGCTCTGTTTAGTGAGCTTACTCTCCTTATAGGTGCTCTAAATCAGGATTTAAATCTACTTTTACTGACAAATTAAAAATATTACAAAATAAATATATATAAGTGTAAGGATAGATACTATAACTTGCATCTGTATATGTTTAAGAAAACATATTTGGTAAGAAAACCGCTGAAAACTTATAAGCTTATTATCCTTGGCATGCTTTAAGAAGCGACTGAAAAAACTCTTAATTTCTAGTCAGTAAAATAACGTGTTTCATTCCTGATATTTCTTTTCCTTTCCTCTCCACCATCCTTTCCTTTCCTTTTGATTGATGATATCTCACTTTATATGAAAAATAATGCTCGGATGATTGTCCGTCTTTTTGAGGTTCGTGGGCATGTTCTCGCGTATATGTTTATGGATTTCGTGGGGATGGATAGTCATTTGAATGATTTATGCGACCACGTAATTTACTTCATTTACTTTTGTCTGGTTGGTTGGAAGAGATTGCCACCTGGCAATAAACCCATCAGATTGTATGGCAATAAAAGTGTTAAATAAATAAATAAATAAGCTACAAAGAAACCTTTGTAGATCTTTCGATGTGTGATAGTAACACATTCAGCTTTATATGTAATGTTGTGTGTGTGTGTGTATATGGATTGTTTCTATAAAACGACAATTTTTCATAATACTTCCCAAAAAAGGTTGATTTACAAGTACGCCTTAAAGCTGCACGAGCTACCCATATCTCGAAAACTTCAAGTCCACGCCACAGGATCAACCACGGTATAAACTCTATTATAATACCTTCCCATATAATACCTTCCCATATTGGATCGATACGAAAAAAAAGGACTAAAGCGCAGTCCATCTTTTTCTCAAAAGTAATATTAATGAACCATTCAACATTAATAAAAACTCAACGTCGTAAAAAAAAAGGATTGTGTACTTGTCTTGTTTTAGTTGTGGGCACCTAACGTGAGTCTACATGAATAAATCAGGCCAATGACCCATGCATCGGAGATGAGATTTCTGTTGGAAGGTGTTTGAAAGTAAACAGCAGATAGAATAAGACATCAGGAAGAGCAACAAATTTTGTAGTTGGATTATTGACGTTAATAAGAACGTTATGCGATCGGTGATGCTGTATGGAGCAAAACGCTCTGAGTACACTAGAGCACATAACGTAAGTACCATACAGTAGATATGAAGATGATGAGGTGGTGGGTGTCACTCGTAGGTACAATGTATAAAACGAAGTCTTAAAGCAGCACCCATAAATGACAAACGAGTGAGACCAGATTGCGGTGGTACAAGCACAACGCTACAATACCTGAAGAGTATATTGCGATCGTTGCTTAGATAGGCGGTTGACGGAAGAGGTTGTCCAAAGAAAATATGGATGGATGGAGTGTGGAGAAAGACGTCCGAGTGCTAGGAGTGACGTATATATCTATATCCCTTTATCGACGCCATTAAAGGAGGATAATGACCTATAAATATTTTATATAACAAAAAGCTTGTTCTATTTTTATCGAATCTAAACTACACGTCATTGAAATCAATTCGAAGGAATCAAGGTCGAATATCTTCTACAGTGTTTTTGTCTCGAGTTTAATGCCATTTGTTGTTTTGAAATGTCATCGTTTCAATACGTTCGCTTTTAAAATCGTCACGCCATGTCATCATGTTTGCTTAACTATTTGTGGGAGTGATTTTTATGATCCTTTACGTGTTCTCGACCGTAATGGAAACATTATTACCTGTCATCCTACACTCAATGGTTACCGTAACGAAAGCGCCAAAATGAATATCAATCGTATAAAAAACGAAACTTGATGGAATGATAAAAATTTCGAAGATATCACGTATCAACATAATTAACATATTCGAGGATATTTTTATCTCAAATATCTTTAACATTGTCTATCTACTGTGGGATGAAGGCACCCTCAGGTGCCTTTTAAGTTTTTGAGTATTTTCATGGCCAACAGCTATCATGTTGATACCATTGGATGATAGTGTTTGTCCACCGTCAATCCCTTGCCCATAGAATATGACAAGAATAAAACCACTTTAATACCTTTACTATAAACAAAGTAATGTTTGTTATTGAGGAAACCCAAATGTTCCATATTCTGACTCTTCTAGTTATGACAATGACATCTATCTCCATGACACGTTGCTCAACATTGAGTTTGGTTCTGCCTTGGGTAGCTTTACATTTCGCATTCATCTTTGCATATATATTCAAAGCATTACTAAAAATTGAAAAGAGAGGTTTTGAAATATAGATACCATAAATAATTAGAGGTTCGCATTTTTAAATGACAACTACTCGATTACTTTAACTTAATTAATTCATTGTTTTCATATTTTCCTATCTTATCAGCGATGCAGTCGGTTTGTCGGGTACATTTTAGTATTTATCTAACTGTTTCGGTTCCTTCAGATCAAGTCTTATTATCCTTCACAAAACCGTTCCACCTAGTTTATCTTAAGTTTACGACGACATAATTGTTCTCCCCGGTTTTGTAAGTTCTATGAGGAATTTCGTTTTCGGTATACTTAAAATATGTCCCAGTTATCCCTACTTTACCTTTATCAGAGTGGGGTTCCATCTTGAAGATTCCATGTTTTCCATATAATTTTATCTACCAGTGATATCAATTATTAATCATTTTTTTTTCATTTGAACTCTACATGAAGTACCAATAACATTTTACATTATAAATAAAAATTAAATGCAAAATTTTACTCAATCAAATAGTGACTTTTTAAAAAGATTACTTGGAAATCAGTGACCTGTTTCACTCTATTAAATAATTTTCGACAAACCTGTTTTCATCCTAATTAAGCAATTATGAACTGCCAAAGCAGCATGATAAAAAAAACAGATGTCGTTTAGTATTAAGTATCACGATAAAAATATCATTGAATCCAAGTGTTTGTATAATTTGAATATAAAATGATTTAAATAACCTAATACTCGTACATACAAACTATCCCACTGTTTTGCTACTGGACTGGACGGAGACAAAAAGTATTTTTTTACAATAGGTTATCCACCCAAACTAGGATGATTTGTGCAACCAAATTAAATACATTATGCAAGTATATGGTATGATTCAATATAATAAAACCAATTTCAAAAAAATACAACTCTAGATAATTCAAAGTTTCAAATAATTAAGCTCCAAAAATTTAACAATAGACCTTTAAATGGAAAAGTTCATCGAAGAAACGCAACATCATTGGACGCAGTAAAGATATGGTTTTAGTAAATCAAATCTGTCTTGGAAAGGACAACCGAAAAATACATGTTCTATAGTTCCATCATCCACTCCACACTCGTAGCTGAGATTCTCTACAATACTTATTCTGTCAAGATAACTAGCCACCACGCAGTGGACCGTCCACAAACGACAAATGACAGATACTTCCATCTTATTAATTCTTATATGTTAGTATTAAACCATGGTTTCAAAGGGATATATTGTTGGATTGATTTACATCTAAAACCCTTATTTATACCAGTTATATCCCAATCCAACGCCCATCTGTGCCAAGTATCATGGTTAATTTTATTCTAAGATCAGTTAGTTACTGATAGAGAAAACTCAGATAGAGAACAACCGGTAGAACATGCTTCCTTTGCCAAGGAATCAACACATTCATTACCAGTGATACTAATATGTGAAGGAATCCAAGCTAGAGAAACATATATATTTTTTGACATCAATTTAATGCACACTCAAAATATTTACTTAAAAGTTTTTTCCGTTTTCTCTTAAGATTTTTAAATAGAAAAATATACAAGCATTGAATGGTCTCAAAATTGTATCGATTATTTAAACACTATAGTTCGGAAATTCTAGGACGAGTCCTGTGAGAGCTCACAAATTTTCCCCAATACAACCTTATATAATGTATTTACCTAAATAACTTGCTATTTAATAGAATTGAGGCTTATATTAAAGTTGATAAAATAATTAAAATTACTGAACATAGTTATAAGGTTGTATTGGGGCAAATTTGTGAGCTGTCACAGGACTCATCCTAGAATTTCCGAACTATAATTATAAATAAGGTCTTTCTAAAAAAAATATTGATTATATTTATTAATAAAAGTTTTTTGAAAACCCTGCCTGCCGTAATGTGAGACTTAAATCTAATTTATGAGAGATAATTGAAAATTTTCTCTTTAATTTTTTTCATTTGTTTTACGAGTTTAATATACCTCATTAGACATGGACAAACACACGATCGTTAGAGTTCCGTTTAAGGTATTAAAACAAAAAGTTTTCGGTTGCATCACATAAAACGAGAAATTACACAATGCGTTACTTAAGGGAATTGTTATGGTTAGCATTTGTACTACATAAAATATTAATTTAAATGGTATGATTTTATCTGCAGATGAAATATGCGTTTTGTTCATTAACTAAATGAGATCTCCCACTGTGCGTCTAGAGTAGAGTTATAAATTATAGATATTTAAAAAAAATCATTTTAATTATATTTGTTATTACAACTAATGAACTTTTAGACTAGATATAATCAAATTTGTTCGCTTAAGTTTAACGATTACTAGATTGTACGTTTTAGTATGACAGTTGATTCACTGTACTTCACAAATTTGTGGTCTATCAAACATTTTCGTGAGACATGAAAATTATACTAAGTGATAAAAAATTTTTGTAGCTACAATTCATTTTATGTCATTTGTTTTTATTTTGTGTCAGAAGTGGTTGACCATTAAGTGTCTTGAAAGGCAATCGTTTTGCAAAGATAGTCGAGATAGGCAGAGCGCCAGATTTCTTATCTCGAAACACATCGACTAGTAAAATATACATAGTCAATAATTATTGAAGTGGAGCTTAGGGCTAGCGACAACTTTTCTGGTGACTGCGAAGATCCGATCCGGAAGTTGCGGGTTCGATCCCCTCTGGAACCCAGATTTTTTTAAATAGGATTCCAGTCTGGTTAACACTTAGGGCATATAAAAACATCTTTCTAGTTGGTTGGAAGAGATTGCCACATGGCAACAAAATCACCAGGTTAAAAAATACCAATTCTTGATCCAAAAATACGGTCATATTAGCAATGCCACATCGAGTCCTGGTCCGTGGATACTCCACACTTTACCCTCTTTTACTAAATTTTGAGGTCTTTAAACAAATATTTATCACATAAATTCTTACCTTGACGAAGCACTTGAAACCATGGGTGTTTATCCTTGGCGAAACCTTCCCACAACTCGAAATCCACAACACAAGTCTTCATGTCTCTTTAATACAAATCCTTGTATCGTGGGTTCTATGCAAAGTGGAATTTTTTAACGTTAGATATTTCACTATAGAGTATGTCCTTCAGTAACTGACCCGTTTGAAGTACAATAGATGTTCAAGCCAGCATAGTTTACTTTCTTCAAGGACTCTTACATGTGAAAGAAGTAAAATTAAATAGCCCTATATTCAGTCTTTATAGAATTTTGGATTTTTTTGTTAAACTGTTAAGGAGTTGTATAAGGTGTCATCGTCGTCATTGCTGGACCTCGTGGTCGAGGATTCTCTCGCCATTCCAACGTCAATTCAATTGGAAAGCGAAGCTGTGCCGTGAAGTTTGTTTCATCGTTTTCCCCTTTCTCAGTGAGTAAGCCGTTGCACATCAGCAAACTCACCAGTCACACCACTGTGCTAGATCCGATGACACACCTGAAGTGAGACGATGAAAGCACACCGGCCTTTTTTTTTTTTCCTTTTTTTTTAAATAATTTTTATGACTGAAGTCATAGGTATCTTTATTCTCCCTAGACGGAAAAAATGTCTGTATCATTCGAGGGGAGTAGCACAATGCGGGGTTCGAACCGAAGACCTTACACACGGAAGTCCAGTGCGGTACTGCGCGGCCATGCACCGCACATATATAAGGTGTATGGATCTAGAAAAGGCGAAATATGTGTATCGCAATAGAAAAGTTGTCTTCCCCGACAAGAAAACGGCATAATTGTAATTGTGATCTGTTTTTTTTTTATTTGTTTTCTAATGCTCTACATATTCCGTGAATTTTTTGGCAACTTGCTAGGTTGTTTGAACTCCAGGCTTCGAGCCACTTTGTTAGTATATTGACTGTACTGCAAGTTATTTTTCTTCTCCTGTGACGTCGGACCTTAAGTCCGTTGTTGCTACTATTCTTTTCACGCTTAGGTGTGTTACCACCTAGAGGAGGAATATCTTTGGGTATTATGTTGTCGTCCTTATGTGACGTCGCCCTCATAAAACAAAAATGTTGTGACCTTCTATGGCATTAAACACCCTATTTGTATATTTATCAATTGTGTTACTGTGTCTCTCTTTCATTGTAATCAGTATAACCTGGTGGGCGTATTGTCAATGTGACAAACTCCACCAACCAACCAAAAATATATTAAAGAGAACTTAACTGAATATCAGACTATATTTAAAAAAAAACTAAGACTGGCGTCTTACCAACAAGACCATGGAGGTTGTTAATAAAATGGTTAAATAAATAAATACTTATACTCTACAACAGGAGTCGACAAACTACGGCCCGCGGGGCTAATCCAGTCCACCGCCTCTTTTTGTACGACCCGCGAGCTCAGAATGAATTTTATTATTTGAAATTTATAAGTAATATAGAACGGTTGACCACCGAGTTGACGATTTCTCACCTATGTGGTCTCTGCTGTGACACCATACAGTTATAATTCGGTAGGGTTTTCAATGCCATGTATATCGCTGTTCTGTGACATTTTGCTCTCGTTTATTACTCGTGATTATTATATGGTATGAATATATAAATCTATATTGTTCTAAAATAATATAGCCCGTGCATATCTATCACGATACTGTTAAAACAAGAAAAAAGCGGAAAATTGAAAACCACTTTTGGCTCACAAATCCTAAAATATTTATTATTTAGCGCTTTACAAAAAAATGTTGGGCGACGACTGCTCTATAATTTAAAAAATGTGTGATTTTAATTTCCCATCAAGAATTTAAATGAATATAAAAAAAAGGTAATATATTATACGTAACTGAGTAAGTAATGTTATATATACAATGTATTTTGACAGTAATAATATAATAAGTAAATTGACAAGCACACTTGGAATTTGTCATGTACATGCAACTATTTGTGTCTTGCGTGACATGCATAATATACTCGTAAGCAATAAAGTAGGGACTTCGGTCGCAGGGCCTTTTCAAGATTCTGCTCAACTTGACGTTAAATATATAAAAATGTATTTGGGAAGTGTTCCGTGGGAGATGCGATATCCTATCGGATAGGTATCAGAGGTACTAGAGTCTTGGTTTTCTTGATCAAACAACCATTCGGAGTTGCTGTTGTGTTATTCTTTGTCTTTTGTGTTAGGCCCGCACACGTAGTATGTCTTCACCAATCAGGTCACAACGGTCAATATAAGGTTATATAGATCGTGCACGCCTCAAGAAAATACATACAGTGGAATGTTGTTCAAGTTGTGGTCTATAGTCTAGATCTCTCCATATTCCCAGAAATATCTTGGAGTTGACTCTACTAGGACCACTTGTGCATATCGTTGTTGCTAGATTTCGTAGTCAAGGATGTTTTCATCATTCCAATGTAAATTCAGTTGAAAAGCGTAGTTCTGCCGTGGAGTTTTGATTTATTTCTTTCTTTCTTTCTCATATTTATGTGAGTGAGCTTACTGGATCCGATGGCACACCAAAGTGAGACAATCGGAGCATAGCGGCATACTTTTTTTAAAAGGATAAATAAATAAGACCGAAATCATTGATATTCTTATGTTCACCTAAATACAAGGTACAAATAATGTATTTCTCTTTCGACAAGAGTAGCACAGCACAGGGTTCGAACTGGCGACCTTCCACACGGAAGTCCAGTGCATTACCACATGCCCATGCACTTCAACTGCATATCATATGCAGTGCGGTTCAGTCTGCATCTGTGCTTATTCATACTGTACCACTATCTCCGAAATAGGGAAAAGTCAGGCAATTGTACCGTCGAATAGTCCACAAGATGTCTATTTTACATCATACTCTATTCAACGAAACTATAATTTATTAGCGATCGGCTTACTGTCGATTTGCTTCAGAATTGTATTATGTTGTATTGTATAACAGTTTCGTTGTGTACAATACAATCTGGTAGGTTTACTACCATGTAGCAATCTTTTCCAAACAACTAAATCAGTCTTAATTTTTTTATTTGATAATGGATTTGGTTCCTATGGGGATCGAACCCGCAACCAATATTTCTACTTGGACGAAAGATATTTCTACATCGAAATAAACCTTCCAGGTTGTCTTGTATACTTCAAAAGTGTAGAACATTATAACCTTTAAGATGGTTTTGATACTATTCAAACACTCTTGAAGGGAATTGATGTCTCCCTACTGAATCCATTCGAGATAAATTAAGAAATCTATATACTAACGATTTTCTTTATTGATATTTATTTCAATTGTAAACAAAGAATTTTTGGTTGGTTGGTAATGTTTTTCTTTTCCGAGCACACATTTTTTTGTAGTCGAGGTGCTCGGTCATTTCATGTAGGAGCGATCGTGAAAATTGTGGGAAAGATTCATGTACTGTGCTTAAAGTTGCCTATAAATTTCGATAGGCCGAACATTTTGTACATTCAGAAAACGAATGACACTACGCACTTCACATTTGGCGGGATTTTCGATGGGCGCAACCATTTTGAAAGGTTACAGAACAAAAACGCACGACCTTTCAGCAACAAAACTCGGCTCGCACTGAAGCGGGGGAAGGAGCTATCTGGTGCGCATACGATCGCGGTGGTGGAGGATCGGCGCAAGGCATGGTGCGCAATCGTTTTTTACTTTCTGGACGCGCCTAGTACAATTTTGGTTACTGATATTATTAAGTACTTGTCAAATGTCGAAAGCAGTATAATGAACAGGAAGAAAAATAAATTCGAATGAACAACAGTTTGAAAAAGAAACGTTCAAAGAACCCCTCCCTCCAGAACCATCGACCACCGTAGCCTGATTGATCATACACCTTCCAGCCCACGACAGAGGGTTCGATTCCGTAGGAGCCTAAACTTATTTAAAAAAATATTTCAGTTGGGTTTTCATTTAAGGCTTTCATTTAACATCTTCTTGGTTTGGTGGGAGAGATTGTCATATATAAATAATTCTGTCAATTTGAATTTGAATTATATATTACTAAAGTATAATGCGATACAATCAAACCATTAAAGTAAAGTACAACAAATTATAACAAAGTACAATATATAATCAAACCCAGTATGCAAGAATATTAAGCATGTACACTTACCACTAGACCACCGGCACTGACATTGACCCATTCCATTGAATGATGTATCTTCTTCCATTTTACTATCATCATCATTAAAATTACTCAACCTAGCTCGCGTGTTAGCAGCAAATAAAAGCTATCGTTTCAATTACATTTACCACCAATGAAGAAGCATTGAAAAGTGATATTTTTTTTAGTTTAACAAGAGCTTATAGCATACTCAGCCACATTACAGTCACGCGATCTTAATCAAACATACGTAATATGTTGGATATAAACGATTTAATTTGTAACTCGTTTAACAGATAAACCTTCTCAATTATTTGATAACCCTACATACATACGCATACATATGTATACCATCACGCCGTCTCCCTGTCGAGGTTGGCAAATAGAAAAAAAAGCACTAGACTTTCCTATCGTACCTCACACATCTTTCGCTTCTTTTACATCCATCCACCTTTTCATACAGCTCCTACGATTTCTCCGACTTTTAACGTTTCCTTTTTCAAGACATTATACTCTTGATTCAAACATATTTTTCTTGGTCTTCTTTCCCCACGTCTTCCACTGACAATAGCAATGAACTTTTTTTTGTTAGTCTTTTCTACATTCATTCGTTGTACGTGTCCAAACCCCCTCAGAGTGCTCTTCTTAATCTGATTTAACCAATGACATTATTCCAGATACTATCATGGATTGTCACCTCGTGTATTCTTTTAAGTAAGCGCATTTATACCACGTAACTTCCATTCCACATGTGCCTTCCATGTGATCTATTCATTCTACATGTACCTTTCATTGTCTTCTTCGTTGTCTTTTCCATCTCCACTTAAAAAAAACTTGGATTCGGGTAAAACTCTAAAGCCACAATTCATAAACCGGCTCAAATACTAATTTCAATATTTTTAAATAAATAAAAAAAGTTTCATTCCAATATTATTAATATTTACAATACTTAGATACTGGAATTTTAGTAAACCCTTCACAAAATTAAAATTCCTCAAAAACAAGTCAGGTACCCAGAAACGTTGTTTTTTTAAGTGTTAAAATTATAACTTATAAAAATTATGCATTCTGTGGCACAGTTGGTAATACGCTTGTCTTCTAACCTGGGGGTTACGGGTTCAACATTTTTCAAATTGTATTTCCAGCTTGGCTTTCACTTAAGGCCTTTTAAAAATTATATAAGTTGGTTAGAAAATATTATCACATGATAGTAAGTCCACCAATTGTTCCTGTTTACGATGCAAGTGTAATAAAATATAATATAAAAGTGGAAATCTGCGCTGGTGAAGCTGCAACTCCGACCCGATATAAGATGGGGAAGGTAATGGTGATGTGGATGCATCAGAATTCATGAAAATATCACGTCAGTTTACCATTTCACCAGCGGTTAAAAACAGGCCATAATTAAATCAGTCACTGACTTGCAACGGTATTGATGTGACATGCAACTTTGGTTGCACATGTTTGATATTAAACTGTAAACATGGTTTGATTGGCTACTGTCATGCGAATTACCATTTATTTTATCGGTTAATCGAAAATCAATTCTAAACCGTACGTAGATTTTAGGACAATAATGAAAATAATTTTATACTCGTATCAGCCTGTGTGCAGAGTGACGCAGTGTAACACAGCTCATCATTTTATAAAATAGAATTATCAGGTGTGTACAGTACCCGGCGGTAAGTAATACACATCGTTTGTAGAGCGTCGTCTCTGTCACACGATGCGCTAACAGTCCGGTCTGTTAACGACTGACAAATCGCGACGGAACACGTGTATGAATGACAGAGACGACGCTCTACAAATTATGTGTATTACTTACCGCCGGGTACTGTACTATTGTGATTTACGTTCTAGAGAGAGTCAAAAAAAGATTACATTACTCAGAATATCCTTTCATCCTAATTTTCCTTCCGTATCCCTGAACGAATGAATGCCTTTCCTCTACTTTCACCGTTATTGTTTAGAGGTTACTCAGTTTTTTACTTGGATTAATAATTTGTATTTGTAAAATTTGTCATGGATTAAAATAACTTAACGCATTTAAGATAAGCTGGTTTATTACAAGAAATTGCTGTATATCAAGAATCTCGCGAGATGATTCATGTATTATATAGCAATCTTAAAAAAAGAGTGAATAAATAAATTAAATAAAGGGACAAACGATATCAAAAGATTCAGAAGATAAGAAACGAAAAAAAGTAATAATTATTAAAAAAATCAACAATTCAAACACTACACAAATTACCTCCACGGTTTAATTGCTTAGATTCCGATATCTGAGGGTTTTAAAGATTTAAATATTTAAAAAAAAGGTTCAGACTGGACTTTCTAGTTCGTTGAGAGATATTTACACATAACAATAAAACCACCGACTGTACTGTATATAAAGAAAATGTAATAAAATATTAAAAAATGTAAAGGGTTATGAAAAAAAGTTATCTAATTATGGTAGTTGCAAGTTTGTACGCTATGAAAATCAACCATCATTATCACATTTGTGCTGTCCATTTTACCTTCTTTAATATCTGGTTTTCTCAATACAGAAAGTTTTTCCTCAGTTCATCTCTTTCACGGACATCTTGTACTTCTGACATATACGAGTAGTCGTACATTAATTATTTCGTCATTTCCTAATCTTAACACTCCTTTCTTTATCTTTCTAATACCGTCCATTTTAACATGCTTTTAATTATTTTTACTTATTTATTTAAAGTATACACATACAGTTTAAACCCAATTCCATACAAAACTTCTAGATGATTAATTACGATATACACAATTACAATATTAGATGTCTTCATTTTCTTTGCAGTTTAATTTCCTTTTTTTTAACTATCACTATTATCATCATGCCATATCCTTATATGGGTAGGCAGAGTGAACAGATCGTTACTTAAAACTATCCTAGCATATGTCCTTCGCTTCTGCAACGTCCATACCTCTTGTCATTGATACTTTCTTATTATAATGACTTTCAGAATTTGATTAATTTGGAAATGCTACATTGTAATAGATCTTCCGTAACTTTTCGCACCTTCTATACAAGTGAATATTATTTTTGTAAATTAATTCATTCCTTCTACGTTGTTGAACAAGTTCAATTATCTTTTATTCATCTAAATCACAACACTGCAATTTAGAGATTATATAAATTAGAGGATTTATTCTGAAATGGCTAATCATTGTCACCTTCACGGTGACAATGATTACATACTTTTTCTATCGATGATGCCAAATTCTTACAAATCAGTAGTAACGGAAATAAATTGGACAGATTAGAGGCCCTAGAAATTTCTAAGTCAGTACACCGACCCGAACATCTGTTGAACAGTTATTTCCCTAAAATCTCTCTGCTCTTGGCCGAAACTGTCCCATGCCTCCCTCACCCCTCAGCCCCCAACCGTTGAAGCGTGTATATTGGTACCAGTTCGAACAGCATTTAGTCTTGTTTGCGCTCCCCTGAAGATGAGGTGAAAGCCTAGAAACCGGTAGGGTTATACCGTCACAAAAAAGTGGAATAAACAGTGTTTGATAAAAATAAATTACAATGTCTTTAAACCTCCACAACGTTAATGCCTTAACTATAAACAACATACACAAATCACAACATCTTCTTCCAATCCGTATTATTTCCAAATGTTCTAAATTCCAAAGGTCCTAATTCTGTTTTCAGTCTCACATTGTTTTTCCACACATTCTACGCAACATTATTATTTCTATTCCATTTAACTTACATTCGTTACTTTTTTTATCTTGTCCAAGTTAAGCTTGCGTGCCCTTAATTCGAAACCTACTCAATTTTGACATTTTCCGTAACCTAGTAAGTTGGACGACAAATTTTTGACCTAGGGGTTGCAGATTTGACCTAGGGGCTGCAGATTTGACCTAGAGGTTGCAAATTTGATCCCCGTTGCAACCCAGATTTAAAAAAAAACCGAGTCTAGTCCACTTTTCACTTAAGACCTGACGAACACCTTTATGGTTGGTTGGAAAAGATTGCCATATGGTAATAATCATGCCAAGTTGTACTGTATACATCGAAAGTGTAATAAAATACATTTTTTTTCTTCTCATTCTACGCCCAACTTCCGTTTGTATCACATTTATCTTAAATCCGTCACATTTCCCATATCCTTATATCCAAAACCGTCACAATATAATTTATTATTATTTTCGCGTTGAAATACCACGCTTTGTTTTGGTATTTTGCATTTGACATGCCACGGCTATCGTCCATTACGTTCTGTACATGATTTTCAATTAACATAAATAAGTGCCCATTTTTTTCCATTGTTTAACATTCCCACTCGTTTGAATCATATTGAATCAGCCACTATTTGTTTAGCTATTCAATAAGTTATCATTAGAATATATTTTTTCCAAGGTAGTTGAATTTCATGCGTTTCACGGTTTATTCCGCAATAATATATTGTTGTTTTATACTAAACGAAGTTCAAAATATTTCGTTATATTGTGGTTCTGTTGTCCTAAAATTTCCAATAATTTATGTTAGATATGAAACCTGCTTATGTTTTTGATAATATATTTTAAATAGTATAAAATTATTAATAAGTATTCTGTTCATAACATGTATGGGTCATTTAGTAAAAACAATGCATTTAGAACTTGATTTAAAAAAGTATTCTAGCGATCAAAGTGGCATTGGGATTCGAATTCGTTAAGTCTAGCGAAACCAATTAATTAATCCTTAACATAGTTTAATTAAAAATGTATGAATATTTATATTCAGCCCTACTTTTATATTTGAGTTTAAAAACTTTTATTTTAGTTGAAATGGTGCGATCCTATGGAAGGTGTGTTTATTTGATGGTGTATTTCATGGGAATATGGGATTTTATCAGATGACATGGTTCTATCGAAAGTGAGTTCTATCGAACACGTGGTTTTATCGGAGATAGTGTAGTTCTAATGAAATTGTGATCCTGTTGAAAGTGTGTTTTTTTTTAGATAGTGTGGTTTTATAAAATTCAAAATATCGTTATTCGCATGTTTCGCTAGTCATTTGTATCTGTAGACGATACAATTGCAGTTGTTCATTTCTTTTACCAATTGTATTAGCTAAATTTGAAGTTGATTTTTGTTTTATTTAATTAAGTATTTGCTTTATAAGTCAATAAATTATGCATTATATTAATGGAAAATAAAGTTTGAGAAGAGTATTTTTTTAAAGGGTAAACAAAAAAAAATGTAAAATAATTTATATATGTATATGTTATGTTGTTTTTAATCGTGACGATCTCTGGACGTCTTCCAACCCGAAGGTTGCGGGCTCAATTCCTTTTACAAAAAAATGGTTCCTGACTAATTTTCACTTAAGGTCTCCTTAATATCTTTCTGGTTTGTTGGAAAAGATTGTCACGCGGCAATAGGCCTGCCAGGCTGTAAATATACTATAATTAATACATTTCAATATTATACAAAGAACTAATTGAAAAGTTTTTCAAATTTTCACTGAAAATTTAGCAATGGTATTGTACAAAACGTTGATATTTCATGCGTTAATAAGATTTATAACTGATTTAGTTTTATCGCAATTCCTTTTACAAAAAAATGGTTCCTAATTATTTTTCACTTAAGGTCTCCTTAATATCTTTCTAGTTTGTCGGAAAAGATTGTCACGTGGTAATAGACCTGCCAGGCTGTAAATATACAACAGAAATGTAATTAATATATTACAATAGTATACAAAGAACTAATTAAAAAGTTTTCCAAATTTCCACTGAAAGTTTGGCAATGGTACAAAGCGTTGATATTTTATGCGTTACTAAGATTGATAACTGATTTAGTTTTATCGCAAAATCTAAAAAAGTAAGGTGCGTATATACCATTAGGAATGAAATTTTTCTATTTGTGTTTCACAAAGAAATAGAGCTTAAAGTAATGGTTTATTTGACGTTAAAATTGATTTGGACGGTAATTTTACGCATATTTTAACTAAATCATAAAGCGAGAAGTTCAATAACGATATACATTAAATCCTTTTCTTTCAAAACGATAGTTTTGAATGAATTAATAGTTCGGCACAGTCTTCTGACTGTGACAAACTATTGATCAATTTATTCGTAGAGACAATTTTTTATGTGTCTTTTGATTCAAGTTGTGACCATATATCATATTGAAACGATTTGATTATTGACCATACATATATACATAACATCTCGCCCGCTTCTTATCGGGGTAGGCAAAGAGGAAAGTACGCCAGTCTGTCCCCTCTTCTACCTTCTCATGGAGCTCCTACGAGTTCCTTGTCTTTTATATTTCTTGCATTTAAAATATCATACACTTGATCTAACTATAACTATTGTAAAATATTTTTCTTCCTTAAGAACGCCTTCTACTCGCATTAGTACTGTATATTTTTGTTAGTATTTCTTCATTAGTTCGTTTCACGTGTCCAAACCATCTCACAGTGCTTTTTTTTCATCTTACTCAACACATCAGCCTATTCACAACTATTCTTTATCCCTTCCTTTCGTATTTTATCGTTCATTTTTTTACCCCATGTATTTTTCTAAGTGTACTCATTTCTGCAGCATTTATTTGCCTTTTCTCAGTATTGTACAACGTCTTCGTTTATAAGATTGCCATATAAAATAATTCATTCATTTACTGCCACATTCGCGAGTTTGCTCAAAAATATAGTATTTATTTCAACAAATGACTTCATTAAAGTTCATTGACGGAAGGTCAAACATGTCTTGAGATCAATTTTGAAATATGAGGGCAGGTGTTGACCCTTGATGAAAGGTAGTTTATAATGTGTGAAGGAAATGATATATCTGTTGCTGAAAGATAGTTAAAAAAATAGTAATAAATACTTTGAAGTTTGATTTGAGGAAAGGAATATGTAATCCGTAGAGCCAAGAATTTACAAGGCAACCTAGAGTAAAAGTAATAAATATTGTAATGTCGCATCTTGAAAAGTAAAATAGTAAATGTGACTAGGTGGCTCATTGACAGAGGTAGAGTGAGGAGCTTTAGGAAGTATCTACAATGGCATATGAGAGAATGACTGATGCAAATGTAGAGTGCCTGATGAGGACATGATTTTGACATGGTTGTTGAGATTATGATGCGATTGGAATTGTGTATCTTATAGCTTGGGATTGAATTGTGTGTGATTGTGAATATGTCAGCTGAGTGTTTTACTACAATATTTAAGACAAATATACTAAATTTCTAAATAAGTAATTAGATAACTGGGTCTCTGGTCTTGCCTAGTAAAGAAATTTTCTGAATAAGTAATAAGATAACTTTGTCCCTGTTTTGGCCTAGTAAAGAAATTTTCTGAATAATTAATTAGACAACTTTGTCCCTGGCTTTGCCGAGTAAAGAATTTTTTTGAATAAGTAATTAGATAACTTTGTCCCTGGCTTGCCTAGTAAAGAAATTTTCTCAAACCACAAAGGGAGGGTTTTTATTATTGTTTTGTACCTATACTCGACGTTTCGTATTTCCATTAAAACGTAGGAAAATTTAAATTATGTACTGTGGACATTCAAAATAATACAACGACTAAGAATTCACTGTTTAAAAAATATATCAATTGATATTTAGGCATTCAAATTTTATTTTCATTTTTAACATAGTAAATGACAAATTTTTAAAAATATGTGCTATATTTTCTTAAAATTATGACGGTATAACATTCATATTAATTTAATTTTCTGGCGCTATTAAGTGACCACGAATTACCCCTAGAGCGCTTATATTTTAATGTTACATTTCTTTAACAGAGTTAACTTTAGAATTATCTACCCAATCATATCATCTGCCTACACTTCAGAGGAAGCCGATTCCATGCAAAGGGCCAGCATTTCGAAAAGACCACTGGGGCAGTTAGGTCTGTTCGCCCGATCTACAACATCCAGACAGTCAACCTACGAATCAGAAAACCTCAGAGTACCACGTCTTCCAGATGGGATTCTTAAATACGAGTTTAAGATTGACTTTTAGAAGATCTGAATCAGATGACTGAATAAACGTAGTTTAAAAAAAAACAGTTTATATAAATGCCACTTAAAATAAAGCCAAAATACGTACCAAATATATTTTCCTCGAAAGTTTACGAAAATTGTTCTTGTAACTGATGCACTGACAATTTAGTATTTAAAATTCACACATGAAAATTATTATTTCATAAATAAAATTCAAACATTTACCACCAAAAACTCACTACAATTAATTGAAAAACATTCAATGTCAAGGTTGATATATAACGATTCAAAAGCAAGACTCGATTATATATTTTTAAAGTATACTTTTTTTATAAATTATTCAATAGCCATAGTTTTTTTTAATGTTGTCTATGGTAATTTCGAATGTGAAGGACGTTCGATTTTCAAATAGAGTTTTCCCGCGGCGAACGAACGGCCGCGTACTTGACCGCCAAAAGAGCAATGGCTATGGAGAGATGTTTACCCTTTCAAGAACGCGATACAAATGTTAATGCCGAAGCAACGGTAGCTCAGTTTATACTTTCTCGATGGGCGGCAGCAAGAATGTGCATAGATGTGCCACTATTCGGTGCAGCCGGCGCTAAGAAAAGCGGCCTTGAAAATGTTATTACCATTTATACACTGTGTGCACTTATTGTCAAGCTTTGCCGACGACCTTTTTGTTTTCATGTTTCCCTTAA
The DNA here is from genome assembly GCA_949825065.1 of Odontocerum albicorne. Taxonomy (NCBI): domain Eukaryota; kingdom Metazoa; phylum Arthropoda; class Insecta; order Trichoptera; family Odontoceridae; genus Odontocerum; species Odontocerum albicorne. The sequence continues at coordinate 38,270,134 of OX463848.1, forward strand.
TATTTTTTTAATATATTTATTTATTTAACATTTCATCGTAAATCAATTTAGAGGGCTTATTACCAGGTGGTAATCTCTTTCAACTAACAAACTGAAAGTAAATAAACGAAGTAACATGGTTGTAAGAAATATTCATGTGATTATTCACCATTACAAAATTTATGAACAAAATACATAATAAAAGTAAAAGTGAGATATCATAAATCAAAGGAAAAGAAAGGGATGTGGGAGAGGAAAGGAAAATCAAGAATGAAACACGTTATATTACTGACTTGAGTTTTTTTCTGTCCCTTTTTAAAGCATGCCAAGGACGGAGCGAACTTAACATTGGTTTGTTACTGGTTCCAGAGTATCACTGCATGTAAACAGTAAAAGGCGACGTAAAAAACTGGGAACTTAAAAAAAAAAGTATTAAAAAGTATTCCTTCACCAATTGGTTATACCCAGAGTATGGCATTCTCTGTTACATCATTCAACCATCTCAGGTTTGGACTCACAACTTTCTTACGCCCATCGGATCCCTGAACAAAGCCTTATTTGCAAAATCAGTGTACTGCATGCGGTATAAGTACCCAAACCAGCACAGTCTAGCATTTTTTATAACTTTTGCTAAGCTAGCTTTGCCATACAGAGTGTAGAGTTTTTGTTATGCCTCTGTCTCTACACGTTATCATAATTTGAACCATATACTCGTATTTTACGAAGAATTATTCTTTCAAACCCATCGAGAACTTTTCCGTCCCGTTTTGTAAATATCCAGATCTCTGGTAATTATGTTAACACAGGTTTTAAACGTGTTTTACAAAATTAGTTTCTTATTTTCGTGGAGAGCAGGTGAAACGTATTTATTTAACACTTCATTGTAAAACAATCTGGCTGACTTATTACCAATATCTTCCAGCCAATCATACAAAAGTAAATAAAGGAATACATTATAAAGTAACAACACTTAATAATAAATAAAAAGTAACAACAGTTACATGGTCGCAAAAACGATTGAAAACTTTATTCATTTGCGCAAAATTAAAGACATCCTTTGTGGCCCAGTTGGTAAGTGCCTGTTTTTGGACCGGTAGGTTGCGTGTTCAATTCCTGTTAGAACCCATATTTATTTTTAAAATAAGGATTTCAGTCTGGTTTTAGTTAAAACCTCTTAAACATCTTTCTGGTGATTTGGAAAAGATTACCACATATCAATAACCAGGTTGTACTATATTTAATTAAAGTATAATTAAAAAAAAACATGAACTACTTACATATTAAAAATAAAAGTGAGATGTCAATCAAAGACATTTATTTATTAAACTACATTTATTAATTATTTTTTTCAAGTTCCCCTAACTCGTACAAGGACCAAACAAGTATAAGGATAAAACAATTTAAAATTTTAATACTTATTTGATAAAAAAACAATGTTAAAAATATATATATATATGTTATATTTAAACATTATAACAAAATATGACATGTTAAATAATATTAAAAAAATATCCCACACTATGAAAATCTATGAGCGAATTGTAAACTCGAGAATCAGGAATTTTGTGGAAATACATGACAACCAGTGTGACTTCGTATCGGGAAAGTCAACAGTAGACGCTATTCAAACCATTAGACTCCTTGTCGAAAAACACTGTGATGCCAAGAAAGACCTTCATATGGTCTTCATCGATCTTGAAAAGGCATTTGACAGGGCCCCTAGAAGCCTAATTTGGGCAGCACTTAGAGCCCATAGTGTACCAGAGAAGTATGTACTTGCCATCCAGGACATGTACGATAACGTGACAACGCAAGTGAGGTGCACTTCGGGAACTTTTCCAGAATTTCCTGTAAAGGTGGGGGTACATCAAGGATCGGTACTCAGTCCGCTACTGTTCATCTTAGTCATGGACTATTTAACTAACCAGGAAATGAACAGTCTCCTAAAGATCCTACTATTTGCAGACGATATCGTATTAATAAGTGAAAAACACGAAGACCTGCAAAATAGTCTGGAAAGATGGAGAAGAATCTTGGAGGACAATGGATTGAGACTGAGCAGAAAGAAAACAGAGTATCTGTGCCTACCATTCGAGAACACAAACTCCCTCCCATAATGCAAATGGATGGAGAAACATTACCAAATTGTGACTCCTTTAAGTATCTTGGGTCACTCATCCATAGCGATGGAAGATGTGCAGCAAAGGTAACACATAGAATTAGCGAGGGATGGATGAAGTTTAGATCAATGACAGGAGTTCTATGTGATCCGAAAATGTCAGTAAAGTTAAAAGGAAAAGTATACCAAACGATTGTCAGACCCGCACTCCTCTATGGCTCCGAATGCTGGACGATGTATAACTCTTACTCTAGGCAACTAGAAACTGCTGAAATGCGCATGCTAAGATGGTCAGCAGGTGTGTCCCTAAGAGACAAAATAAGAAGCTCACGCATTCGTGGAAGCCTGGGTGTTACAGACATCAACAGCAAGATGGAGGAGAGGCGATTGAGATGGTATGGGCACGTTGGACGCAGAGCACCCGATCACATTGTGAACCAGGCAATCTCCATGGATCTTCCTCGAATAACAACCAGAGGAAGACCAAAAAAATCATGGGTGGTGTAAAAAGATAACCTGATGCAGAGGCACGGCCTGGGAGACGTAGTCCGGGACAGAAGAGCATACCACCTGAGGACGAGGAGAGCTGACCCCAACAGTCTTCGCAGACAATGAGTTGGGATGGAGCCAGGGAGAGAGAGATAAATAATATAAAAAAAATGATTCAAGTATTACACTAATTTAAGCGTTATTTTCCTGAAGGAGCTGAGTGACACATGAAACACGTCTATATGAGGACACACACGGTTAAAAAGTGTGATTGCTCTACCTACTGGCATATTCGAAGGGATGTGAGTTCGACTTATAGGTTGATAGAACAATCTATGGGTGCGTTGTCTTAGATAATTATCCGGAACATACAAACCAAGATTGTTCAGAACGGATCCAATCGAAGAGATCTTCGACTCTAATGCTCTGTATCTAAGCATCCTCAGTAAGAAAACATTTGAATAAATCCAGGGATATTGTCACATGTTGAGACAACGGAGAAATCTTTTCTGAACCCCAACAATGGATTTTTTTAACCAGAATAAAAGGACGATCTCCGTGGCCTAGCAGGTAAGACGTTTGTCTCCCAGCCCGGAGGTTGCGGGTTCAAATCCCACTTGAAATCATTTAAAAAAAGTATCCCAGTTTTGTTTTCACTTTAGACATCTTTAACATATATCTGGTTTATTGGAAAAGATTGCCACATGACAATAAGCCCGCCAGGTTGTACTATATACAACGAAAGTGTAACACAATTTAATATAAAGAAAAGAGGAGGGGGTTTAAGACTTGGAAGGAAAATCGGGAATGAAACACGGTACTTAAATAGGTAAACAAGTGTTCTTAATTTCACACAGGAAATCAAAATAGGCATAATTTTTCTAAACTCGAGTTCCTGGTGTTAATGGATAAATGAAGATTGCTCTGTCTAGATGGATTGGAACTATCAGTCTAAATTTAATATAACATAATACCATATTAATCTCCCGCGTTTCACCGGGTAGACCACAACGTTTTACGATCATAATGGGAGCGCACATGTTAATATCATTTTAAATTGCTTGTAAATGTATAGCCAAGGTTATTTGTAATTTATTCGTTTATATGTATTTGGCTATAAAAAGAAAATCATATGCATTTGAGCCAAGGGCTAAACGAAAGTTTAAGGTAGAATTATTCTAAGATTATAATATTACATACATACCATCACGCCGTTACCCTGTCGGGGTGTGTAGACAGGAGAGATCACCAGACTTTCCTATCGCGACAGACATCTTTCGCCTCTTCTACATATTTTCATACAACTCTTACGATTTCGCTGACTTCTATCTTCCTTTTTTCAAATTATCATTTACTTGATCTAATCACACTTTTAATAGTCTTATTCTACCATAGCTTCCATTAGCATTTGCACTGTATATTTGTTTTGTAAGTCTTTTTCCTTCATTCGTTCTACATGTCCAAACCGTCTGATAGTCTTAATCTTACTTAAGTCATAAAATTATAAATATTTTATTTATTTTATTTATTTATTATTACACATGACAAGAAATATACACAATTTGCGAAAAAACAACAGATAATTTGATTTGGACATAGAATTTTAATGGATCTGGGTTTTTTGCCTTTCATTTGTCGTATCCCCAGTAAACTAGGCTTTTGCCTGTATCTCACTGAGGATATTAAGCATGAAAAAATAAATCGATACGAGTACTTCTTTCCGATTTTTGATTACACAAAAACAAAACCCCGTTGCACGCTCTCATCAACCTGACAAACAGTGACACTCAACTACAACTGGAAACATCTTGCGAAATTCAACTCCTCACACATCATCACTCCAGAAAGACCAAAAATATTCATCCCACAATATACCGCACACAATCATAAGAATAAAAATTAAAATTAAAACAAAAAATACACAGAAACACAAATACAAAAACAACCAAAATTAAAACAACAAGAAGAAACCCACACTCACGAACTCACACAAATCCTTTCCACTCGTCATTCATCCTGAAAGCCCAAGTACTCGAAATCCTGTCGCAATAACAACCACGCTCCGATCGACTGTCGAAATGGTTTTCCTACCTTTACCTTTATTGAAGTCAGCAAGCCATTGTATGTAATGGGAGCCAAATAAGCATAATACCTTTGGGCAAAATCAATTATATGTTTGTTTTATAAACAATATCAATTGTATGTTTGTTTTATAAACATATATTTACGCCATTTCCCTGTTGAGGTTGACAGAGAGGACAGAGCGCCAAACTTCCACGACATACTTTCTTCGTCTCTTCTACATTCATAAATATTCAATACAATTCATTTTGTTTCCCTTATATATATATTATCTTTCCTTCTTTAAAAGTGTCATTCGTTTGGTCCAATCATGTTTTTTATGGTCGATATATACCACAATTCCATTCACACTTGCATTTCAATTTACTTAGTTAGTCTTCCGCCGATCCATCCGTTATATGACCTCCATTACTGTGAGTGTTTAATACTTATTTTACACCCAAATGTTTTGGGATTATTCCACACCCAAAAATTTAAGTTTGGTTACTTAACAAGGTTCATGTTACCTTTCTGTGTATGGGAGTATCGTCATAACGTACGATGGTGAATTTTGAATAATTTGATTGCTTCAGGGACTCTAAAAGCAATGATTCGATTTATGTAGCAAAAAATACTGTTGTTTTCAATTTATATGCCTTAACAAGTCCACATTGCTGATAATTCCATGAATTAATTAACCAATAAACCTTACAATTAACTACTAAGCATTTTCTATGACAAATGCAGTTAAGGTTATAACTCAAACGATAAATAAAAAAATAAAAACTAACATTGCATTACGGGTGATACTTAAAAGAAAGTTGTACAAAAATGTTTGAGATTTTTATGTTCAGTTCTGTGGAATTTATTATAATGATTTAAATGTTATAATATAATTATGGCATGAAATATTGCCTTAAGTACCTTTTTTTTATTTATAAAAGGTTGCGTCAATAATGAAGCGATAACAAAAAAAAAATACAAAGTCCAAACTAAAATTTTAAATACGAGTAAAACTTGTACAAGTTCATCCAACCGTTACAGCTGGTAATGCTTTAATGAGTTTTTTTTATTGGAGGCGCCGGTACTAAGAATACTTCTTCATCTTCCTTAAAAATACTCTCCTCTACGAAAATTGGCGATCATTGTGGAGGTTATCGTGATCTTTGAGGAAGAATATCTTAATTAAGGTATAGTGCCACAATGAAACCACTCCCGTAAGTTATTCAACCAGTAGACGCTTTTTCTTTCTTCTACTCTGAATACGTGCTTTCTGCTCTGAAGTTTCCCCTGAAATATCAGTTGAAGGATTTCATATATTTCAATACATTCTCACTTTTTTATGAAATATAATACTTGCTTAACTGTATTGATCAATTTTAAAACGTCAAAATTACGGACTTTGTCTAGAGACGAGATTCAATATTCTTCTATGACATCAAATTTAAATGCTTGGCTATATTCACGGAAACCTTAAAAGTATAGCTCAATATTTGATATTTTATTCTACAAATAATGCAACATTGGTGTGAATTCGGTTATTAAATGATACTTAAGAAATTAGTATTATTTTTTATTATTTTATCACTAATCGCATACGTTTTTTTTTCATAAAATCAAACGATCTTATCATTATTTGCCGTGAGAACAGACAAAGTGGCATAAACAACAAATGTGGGTCATTCAGACCAAAAAGCATAATAAAATCAGAATATCTGTAATTGTCTATGGTGTCGGTAAGCCTTTATTGTAACAATAATAATCTAACAGTTCTTCTGGCGCTTAACAGACCACACAAATCGGTCTCATAAATACTTTCTGAAGCTAGAAATTAATGACTAACTGTTTGAATTTCCACTAGCTTTGAATAAAAAAACCTTTATTTAATATATATTGACCTATCCGACACTGAACTATGAAAATTAAAACAGGGGCCGGTACAGGGTATAAAGTTATCCTATTTGATTTGTTTTTATCAATAATATTCGTAATATTTTTGTCAACGTTGATAAAAACCAGGAACTTAATTATTAAAGTAATTGAAAATATCAATAAAATATACGTCATCTTCTTATAGATATAGCAATTTTAGTAAACTCTTCACAAATCAGAATTCCTAAAAAATAAACCAGGCACCGGGAAAGGTTGTTTTTTGATTCCATTTAAATCCATGAAAACCATTTAGACAGTCGATCGGAGCGTTGTTGTTATTGCGACAGGATTTTGAGTACTTGGGCTTTCAGGATGAATGACGAGTGGGAAAGATTTGTGTGGGCTCGTGAGTGTGGGTTTCTTCTTGTTGTTTTAATTTTTGTATTTGTGTTTCTGTGTATTTTTGTTTTTATTTTTATTCTTATGATTGTGTGCGGTATATTGTGGGATGAATATTTTTGGTCTTTCTGGAGTGATGATGTGTGAGGAGTTTGATTCCGCATGATGTTTCCAGTTGTAATTGAGTGTCACTGTTTGTCAGGTTGATGAGAACGTGCAACTGGGTTTAGTTTTTGTGTAATCAAAAATCGGAAAGAAGTATCGATTTATTTTTTCATGCTAAATATCCTCAGTGAGATACAGGTAAAAACCTAGTTTACCGGGGATACGACAAATGAAAGGCAACAAACCCAGATCCTTTAAAATTATATGTCCAAATTAAATTACCTGTTGTTTTTTTGCAAATTATGTATATTTCTTGTCATGTGTAATAATAAATAAAATAAATTCCGATCGGGTCTTAAAGTATTAAAACAAAGTAGCCTTGTTGGTAAAGCACCTGTCTTTCAACCTGAAGATTGACCCATTGGTTCATATAGTCCGGAAAACGGAATCGCCCACTAAGGGCTCGAAGAATTGAACGCCAATCTTAAACCATACATTTGTGTTACGATAGAGAGAGAATAATAATAAGAAAGAAAAAATTGTATAGCATAGTTTAGAGAGCAAACTCTCCTGGGGAAGGGCGCTCCAACTTGGGACTTGAACACACTATTATTGACACTGACACGATGATACAAGTCTCGAAAAAATATATTGTTGAGAGACAAGTATTTATATGGAGTTCCAGCAATTAAGACTCTTTTGTTCTCCTTATATTCAAAGTATTCGTCTCCAGCACAACATTTTGAATTTAGTTTAGTACAATAGTTTAAATTATTTTTGATGAGCTCTGTTATCTGGTCAGTATGTTTACATGTGATGGGCGAGCTGAAAGAGAAATTGAAATAAGGGTAGTGACAAAGAACAAGGTAAACGGAGGACTTAATGTCAAATACAACAACCGCACAATATCAACGGTAGTTTAGCGGATGTCCTTATTGGACGCGCTGATGATTTTGATTGTTTGGTATTTAAAATAAAATACGTCGATTAGCAATGCGGAAAGTGAGAGTGAATAATCAATGAATAGTAAACAGTGATGAATGGTCAAATGATTAATAATAAGTGATCTTTATTTATCGATAAGTAGGTATATATACATTTCAGAACGGGGCGCGTGAGTGCGCCCGCAATATATTTTTATCTCACTCCTGTGCGTGCAGAGGTGGTCGCAGACGTTGCGAATAATATTGTGGGTAGGTAATTTGTTGGCGAAAACGACGAGACGGCGCGATGCGTTCTCTTTCTACTGTGGAATGTATCGTAAATAGTATTTGCGCGTAAACAATATCAATGTTCTGGTATGCGACCTTTGGACATGTCCGAAGGTCGTTTCGTCGGTCGTTGACCGTGCGTGTTGACAATATTCAGGGACGACTGTAGTCCCTACAGTAGCAAAAATGACAACACAATTTAGTGTGTTGGTTCTCACTTTGATGTATAGAAGTGACACTTGGACTTGTCAGAAGAAGAATAAGAGTAAGATTAATGCTGTGGAGATGCGTGCACTAAGGAAAATTAGTGGAGTGTCAATGTATGAAAGAAGGCGGAATTAAGACATCAAAAATAAATGCATGGATATAATGAATGTTTTAAGTAAGATGAAGAAAGGTGCTTTAATATGGTTTGGACATGTGAAGAGAATGAATGAATAATGAAATAATGATGAAGCGAATATACAAGTCAGAAGTGCAACATGTGCGTGGATAAGGTAGATTGAAGAAAACGTGGCCGTGAAAATGAAGTGAGAAACATGAATAATAGAAGTGTCTATATGGCGAGATGTAATGCTGAGAAGGAGAGGGTTGTATGCTTGAATAGAAAAACTTGGAGATCTGTTCTCTCTGCCTACCCTGCAAAAGAGATTGCGTGATGATATGTATATATGTACATGACCCTCAATATGCTTGGATGCTACTGTGGCTATCAGACAGGATTTCTACTTCTCAGGGTATCGGGGTATGAACCGACCTGGATGGAGGTATTTTATGGTAACTCAGTGTTCTTGACGGAACGTATATGGTGATGACGATGGTGAATGTCTTATGGCACGTATCATAATGAAAGTATTTAAAATTCCAATATTTTTTCGATATTAATTCTTAAAAATGGAGGATTGCGAAACCATCAGTAATGATAATCCCCGAAAGAATTTAGAAAGCAAACCTTAATCCCGTAGACATTTTCCAGATAAACGATTTCAAAACTTCATTTCTGTCAAGATGACCCTCATATAGAGCTTTAGTGTGATAAACTACTTCCCTGCAGGTTATTCTACATCCCACAAACTCACTTTAATGGATGACGCCCAATGCTTCAAGGTATCTCATTCCATCATCAAAGAATCAGTCGTTCTTGATTCCAGTATTTGATTGGCATTATATTTTTCTGTTCCTTTCGTTCATTAATAATTATTTCTTTATTTTCTTTATGTTCATATTTTGTATTCATGCTCAAATATTGTATATTAAAGTATCTGGGCTCACTCATTCACAAAGACGGAGAGTGCGCAGCGGATATTGACTATATAATAGGTGTGGGATGGATGAAATTCAGATCGGTAACAGGAGTCTTGTGTGACCCAAAAATGCCTATAAACTAAAAGGAAAGGTATACCAGACTATCGTTGATACGCGATTATGTATGGCTCAGAATACTGGACTATGTGCAGAATAATGGAGTATGTGCAGAATAATGGAGTATGTGCAGCTCCTACTTTAGGCAACTTGAAACAGCAAAAATGCGAATGCTTAGGTAGTCGGCAGGAGTATTACTAAAATATAAAATTAAGAGCGCACGCATTCGTGGTAGTCTGGGGGTCACTGACATAAACAGTAAGCTGGAAGAGCGACAGCTGAGATAGTACGGCACATAAGACGGAGACCACCAGACCATACGGTAAATCAGGCAATGTCTGTGGATCTTCCACGACAGCCGTCCAAAGGAAGACGAAAGAACTCCTGGATAACTCAATGCTCCAAAACCCTGCAGAGAAACAGCCCAGATGAAAGCTACACCCAGAACCAAAGAACATACAGCCTGAGAACGAGAAGAGCCGACCCCAACAATGAGTTGGGACAGTGCCAGGAAGAAGAAGATTAAATATTGTATATTTGGCGGGCTTATTGTTATACAGCAATTTCTTTCAAGCAAGTGGCTCATCTTCGATACACTACGATTTCGTAGACAAAAATTCCCGTACAATCACAACTGCCAAAATGTCAATCTTGAGTTTCTCCTCCACGTTGACAATGTGATCTTCTGTGAGAGAATAGCTTAATACTGGACCTGCACTCCCTCCCGCAGACATCATAAACATGTAGATCCCGCTGAGCTACCTGGTAACGTTGACGCATGTTCGCAGCACGCTGACTGTTTTTCGTACGTATGGTACCTTTCAACAAACGAACAAAATTGACTGCTTAAGTGCAATGGGACTCAAATTTTTTTAGTGTCATTAGGAAACAAACCCCCAGATGGAAGACACACATAGTTATAATCACGCTGTGCCACTTGCGGGGTAGGCGGAGAAAACAGGTATCAAACACACAACTTTCGCCACCTCCACACACATAAACATGGTCATGCAAAATATTATATTTTTAATATTTCTCACATTATCTTCTATTAAAACCTAGTCCACTTGATCCAGGCAAACGACAATAAATTATATATTTGTCGTTAAAAACAAATGTCAATTTTGTTTAAAACTCCTTGACAGTTGTCTACACGTTTAAAATATTAGAATTTTCAAATGTTATGGATATCACTCTGAAAATGAAAGCTGTATTTTGATGAAACCGTCGACTATCATTTAAGCCAACTTAATATTCGAAACATCAAATAACATATGATAAAAAGTAAAATTGCTTCTTATTTTTTCTTCTCTCAGGCTCCATTCCAACTCACTGTCTGCGAAGACTGTTGGGGTCAGCTCTCCTCGTTCTCAGGTTGTATGCTCTTCTGTCCCGGACTACGTCCCCCAGACCTTGCCTCTGCATTAGGTTATCTTTTTGCACCATCCACAAATTCTTTGGTCTTCCTCTGGTTGTTATTCGAGGAAGATCCATGGAGATTGCCTGGTTCACAATGTGATCGGATGCTCTGCGTCCAACGTGCCCATACCATCTCAATCGTCTCTCCTCCATAAAAAGTAAAATTGCTGGTGTTTAAAATAAAACGAATTTAAGATATATGTATTACAAAACGATCTCAACTAATCAATCAAAATACCGAATGAATGAAGCCATTTAGCAAGAGTAAAGCGAAATACGTAAATTAGTTTAGTGGTTTTGGCAAATCGCTTATGGCTACTTTACGTATCACGTCAATTTTCCCGTAAATAATACTTCACGCGCCATAAACCTTGCGGATTAATGGCGGTTAATTAAAATTTGGTTAATTTGTTGCGCTTCATTCTTGAAAGAAAGTGAACGTTTAAATTTACAAAAGTAATTTTACAATATGGAGGATAAACGAATAATAGACATGAATCAGAGATTCTCCAAAAGTTATTTAATTCGTTTAAATGTTTTTAAACTTATTGCAATTGGTTTTATCAAACACTGTTTATTCCACTTTTTGTAACAGTATAACCCTACCGATTTTAAGGCTTTCACCTCATCTTCAGGGAAGCACAAACAAGATTGAAGATGAGGTGAAATGTGAGGTGAAAGCCTTGAAACCGGTAGGGTTATACCGTTACAAAATGTGGAATAAACAGTGCTTGATAAAACAAATAACAATGTCTTTAAACCTCCACAACGTTAATGCCTTAACTTTAAACAATATAGTTATTAAACTTAAATCTACATACTGAACATTTCTTTTTAATTTATTGTTGAAACCATTTTTATTTATTTAATTGTTTATTTAATTTGCGACACAACTGTACTGCACCGTAATGCAGCAGCTCCGGCTCGAAGGACCACTAGGTACAGCACCGGTACAAAGACTGTAAAATAGGTGGATGGCTCCCGCTCATTACTCGGAGCTTTATGCTTTTCCGGTAAAAAGTAGCAGGGTGAAGAGATTCCTCTGTAGCAGGTAAAAGTAAAACACAGCAGACGTTCTAGAAATTGAGAATGTATTTTGGGCGTTTTGCGCTCTTTACGTGCGGCCAATCGCTCATATTTTCGCCCGTGTATGCCGTCATGGCTTGCAAGATACTACGTATCTCGCACGTTTTTCGCTTGCATGGGCCGGCCGACTTTTGATAGTAGTTATTTCGAAGGCCACGCATAAGGAACATTTCATTACAATCGATACACAGCAAGTACGTTTTAACATATCATAGCAAAACAAGAAAACAAAAAAATATATATTTTAGGTGACGCATACGTCCGATACAACAACAGCGTCTTTTACAAAAAAATACACATAAGAAAAGTTAACAAGTACTTAAAATTATTGACAAAATTACAAGACTTTATTTTAACTAACATGTAGATACAAATAAGCAGTAGTTATAATATGCAAGAAGAATTGGATTTTTTGAGAATTTTATGGGTCGACTTAAACACATGGGCCCCACTTGTAGGACAATATGCAAGTTACTTTGCAGAATCGAAATATTCCGCATGTTGATGCAGAGTTTTACTCAACTCCAGAGGCAAGTATTGTTCTTATTTTTGTTTTGTTTATATTAAGTTGTTAATATTGATTATTAAGTTGTTAATATTTTGTTAATATTTATAAAGGAAAGCACAAAGTTAGTAACTATTTCTAAATATTATTATGATATTCTGGCGAATACTATATATACACGTACTTATATTAAAAATATCTAAATTGTTGCTAAGCTCATTTTCAAGTTCGATCAAACGAATTATAGAGAAGATAATTTTATAGTTAGTGTAGCAATTTGAGGCATAAAATGGATTATGCTCTCTTAAGGATATTTTTTATACAATACAATATTTATTATATATATACAAAAAATAAAATCATAATTTTTACACCATGTTTATACTGGGGTAAGCAGAGAGAGTAGATATCCACTTCATTTTACCCAGACACAGGTTATTCCCTTCTGCCATGTCCATACAACTCGTCATTCTTACTCTCCTATAAAACCGTCATTATTTATTACCCTCTTTTTTAATTCGTTTGGTCGTGTCACGTTTTTATACAATAGTTATTTCTAAAAAAACATAACAATGTGCAACATGGTATTAAAAATTAAGTGTTATGTTTTCAAGATCTGACTAACTAAGCAATTACCAGTGTTAATTATCCGTACATAAATACAGTGTTAATTATCCGTACAATTAATTATCCGTACATAAATATTCCCGTTTCAATATTTTCGGTCCAAACAGATTTTTGTCATATACACAGTTTTTACTTCGTCCACCTTCACACATCTCATCATATATGCATTTTTGTTCCTCCTACTTTTTTCCTCAATCAAAAATTTTCTACCTATTTTCTTCCACCCTTTCATCGGTCAAACTTTTATTCACTTTCAACCCATAACTCTCTGACCATCTATAACAAAATTTAATTCAATTGTGAAGTATCCTTCAACTTACCTTAATTAGTAAAATAAACATATTGAAAAGCGTGGCCAGGAGACAACATTGTCTTCAATCCCATTAATTGAGTCTTCGGACTTAAAACCAATGGAGTAGACACGAAACCCGTTCGAAGAGAATAAACACTCGTGTAAGTATTAACACCAGATGAACCTTTTTACTGCACTGGAATCTGTTTTTATTTCGTTAGCTATTCGAGAATCGAACCCAAAACCCTCGAGTGGAATTCAAGCGACTTACCATCTAGACAACGGAAATCTCTAACAAATATGATTTTCTAACTCTAGCAAACATTGTAATATCAGATACACCACGCAAGACACACGTACGTAACTTCCTACTGAAGTGAAATGAACCTGTTCAACTTGAATGAAAGATCCATTTTTATAAATGCTGTTTAGTAAGGAAGCCTTAAAAACAAATATCTTTCACAATTGTCGTCATTATATTTTATTACAACGATCAAATGACTTTTGTGATACGAAATATTAAACATATAAAATTCATCATTGACACGTAAGCAGTGAAAAACAAAAAAAACTTGTGTAAAATATAACCAACACAATGACAAAGTAAACTTGTACAATTTAATCAATTCATTATGACAAAAACCACTTCTCTACTAAACTCTTGTAATTTTAGGCAATAAATATATCACACGAAAGTCAATACAATACTCATATTAATTGCCTAATCTATGTTATATTGTTATGTTGATAATGAAAGACTAAAGAGGATTTCATTGAGAATCTTTAAACAGTGCTTTTATAAACGGACAACTTGTATGCACAATACTATATCTTCATGTTGAAGAACTCATATTATGGACAATTATTCATGTATGGACGGTAGATCGTGTACTTTACTTATTTAATATTACGGAATATTTTCACTTATTATACAAACCGAGTACTTGCTTTGAAATATAAGCGAGTAATTTTTAATGGATTATATATATAGAAGGGTTTTTAATTATTCTTATTATCATTATAGACAGGCAACATATACTAAGGTGCAAAAATTTCCAATCTGAACAAGGCGAAACATGTATATATAATAGTAGACAGATTTTACGCCAGTCACAAGCACGCATGGTGTCAGGTGATATAACAATTGAAATTTAATACCTCTACCCTCAGAAGTATGTCAACTGAAGTCGATAAAAGACGTGTTGTTTCGTTATATTCTTAAATGTTAAAATTTAATATTACGCGGTTTTCAAGTATCTTTCAAATGACGATTACAAACGCGTTACAAATTATTTTTAGTATATTAAATAAGAGGCTGTATTTTAATGTATTAAATAAATTCCTGCCTACTAAAACCTAAATTTCACTCGTACAATCTCTGCTCTTTCCGATTTTGGACTTTGCGAACGTCTGTTATTTGGATGTTACAGAGGAACAGCTGGTCAAATTGCAGCGTCTACAAAATGTTTATCTAAGATTTATTTTCAACCTACGAAAGTACGATAATATAACTTCATACTAGAAGGCATTGAACTGATTGAATGTTAGAAATAGACGCCAAATTCACAACCTGCCTCGATTGTATAATATCATTAACTGTTCCGCCGCCCCCTCTTATCTCGCCTAAATTTTTCAGCATCTTTCCAATCATGGATTAGCGCTACACTCAAACAAAGATTGTCTATTGGCCTTTCCAGTTGACCGCTCCTCTTTTTTTACGTCGTCCTTGACTCTCTTTGCAGTGAGACTCTGGAATCAGTTACAAACCAATATATAATACTCGCTCCGTTCTTGGCATGCTTTAAGAAGCGACTGAAAAACTCTTAATTTCTCATCAGTAAAATAACGTGTTTCATTCCTGATTTTTCTTTTCCTTTCCTCTCCACCATCCCTTCCTATCCTTTTGATTGATGATATCTCACTTTATATGAAAAATAATGTTCGGGTGATTGTCCATTTTTGTGGGGTTCGTGGACGTATGCTCACGTATGTGTTTATGGATTTCGTGGGGATGGATAGTCATTTGAATGATTTTTGCAACCACGTAACTTACTTAATTTACGTTTGTCTGGTTGGTTGGAAGAGATTGCCGCCTGGCAATAATCTCGCCAGATTGTATTTGCAATAAAAGTGTTAAATAAATAAATAATTATTTATTATTAGGAAACAACGCTTTTCAAATTATTTTTAATATATTAAATAAGAGCCTTCTTAACATTTGTCACTAAATAACAAGTAAGCTTTTTTAAATAATTTATTCAAATGTAGGTTCTGTGATATATGTGATTGCGTTCTGTGATATGTGTGATTGTTCTGTGATATATGGGATTTTTATGTGATATCTGTGATTTACCAATTCGTCATGACCAATCAAAATATTAAAGGTACTTCGTATCAAACGAATATCTTATGATTTGTGCTGATATAAAACTTTTTTTATGAAATTTCTCAAGCTATAAATAACACAATTAACAAATCACAAAATCATCTTGTCATGTCTTTAAAAATTAAAATGCTTTCATATTTTGATGTTTTATTCCATTCGAAACTAATTTTTAAACGTTTCATCCAAATTAAATTTTAATTATACATATCGAATAGCTATCGTTGGATAACGCTTCCACGGAATGAAACACGCTCGTCACTTTGAAGTTCGTTTGATATAATTTATTAATAATGATCTAATTTAAATCATCTTTAATATTTATTTTTCATCAACGGTAAAATTTAGATGTTTGAAAAAAAGTAGTAGATGCTTTGATTTACAATATTTACAAAATTTATTTATCTAATTATTATTTATTATTACACATGACAAGAAATATACATAATTTGCGAAATACAACAGGTAATTTAATTTGGATATAGAATTTTAACGGATCTGGGTTTGTTGCCTTTCATTTGTCGTGTCCCCAGTAAACTAGGCTTTTGCCTGTATCTCACTGAGGATATTTAGCATGCAAAAATAAATCGATACTTCTTTCCGATTTTTGATTCCACAAAAACAAAACCCCGTTGCACATTCTCATCAACCTGACAAATAGTGATACTCAATTACAACTGGAAACATCATGCGAAATCAAACTCCTCACACATCATCACTCCAAAAAGACCAAAAATGTTCATCCCATAATATACCGCACCAAATCATAAGAATAAAAATAAAAACAAAAATATACAGAAATACAAATAAAAAACAACAAGAAAAAGCCCACACTCAAGAGCCCACACAAATATTTTCCACACGTTATTCATCCTAAAAGCCCAAGTACTCAAAATCCTGTCACAATAACAACCACGCTCCGATTGACTGTCTAAATGGTTTTCTTCCCTTTAACTTTATTAGATTCGGCACGCCATTGTATGTCATGGGAGCCAAATAAGCAAATTGCCTTAGGGCAAAAGAGGTTTTAACTCTAAGGATGGTGAACATTTTATTAGTTGCCATGCGTGTCATGTGTCTCTGCTGAGTTTGCATCTTCCCTTCCTCTCGATGGTAGTGCCAGAGAATGGATTTGAGATGCAAATTGGCTATGTTCAGGACCCGATACTCTCTGAAAAGCTCCGCCGTGGGATATCGGGCAGGAAGTTTATTAATTATTTTCACAATCAATTTTTGGGAAACCTGCAATATGTGTTTTTGGATTAAGGTGCATCCCCCCCAAACTGATACACCGTATGAAAGTGCTGACTGACAAAATGCGAAGTATATACTTTTAAGAATATTTTCACTAAGCACATTTCGAATCATATGGAATATGTATCCTAGTTTTCTGATTTTTGTGCTCAAAGTGTTAATATGGACCTCCCAACGAAGGAACTGATCAACATAAACTCCAAGGTACTTTATACTATCAACCCTTTTCAAAGAAACACAACTACAGTCATCCATGGGTGAACAAGTTTGCATTGTTATTTATTTATTTGTAGATGCTTGAGTTCTTGTAGATTTGCTTAATGTGATGCATTTAGTTTTTTGGGAATTTAGAGTTAATACATTTAAGTCCATCCATTCTTTAACTACACGTAATACTTCGTTAGCCTTTGAAAATACATCATCCCATGTTCAGCCCTCGAACAGAAGAACCATGTCATCCGCAAAAGTAATAATCTTACCCCTAATAGAAAGATTGCACAACTGACTGACATATATCAAGAACAATATAGGCCCCAGAACCCTACCTTGGGGTACTCCGAATCTCACAAAAAGAGGCTCACCAAATACACTATCACCCAATTTGACTCTCTGAGTTCTATCAGATAAGTATGAAGAGAACTAACTAGAAGAGCGCCCACATATGCCTACCTCCATCAATCTAGTAAGTAATATTTGGTGTGACACTGTATCAAAAGCCTTTGCAAGGTCCAAAAAAACTGCCAAACATGCTTTCTTATTATCCAAAGTGGTGGTAACGCTGTTTACTAGACTAAGCAAAGCAGTTTTAGTTCCCACATTATTTTGGAACCCAAACTGATTAGGAAAGATAATGTTGTGCATATTGAAAAATTTCATCCGTCGGTCCTTCACTATTTTCTCAATAATTTTTGAGAGAATGCTTAATAAAGATAAGGGTCTATAATTTTTTAAATCATCCATTGAGCCTCCCTTGTGTACTAGGACAATATGCAAACGTTTTAATGCAGTTGGAAAAGTTACACTTCTAAAACTCATATTTAACGTGTTTCAGTGGTAGTGCTATAGATCTTTGAGTGTGTTTTACCAGTGCAGATGTAATCTGATCAGGCCCCGGGGCGCTACTTGCCTTAAGTGTGTTAATAGTAGCTAGAACTTCTTTTTAGATAAAAATTATATTCGGATACTTTTAAAGAATGAAGAATAGCGTCATTCAATGACTGTTCAGTCGTTTTGTTCCTATCAATTATGTTACGTGAGAGATTATTGCCTACATTGGCGAAATATTCGTTAATGCCACTACAAAATTTTTGTGGTTCTTGTGTCAATGATATTTTTGTCCCATCAATGTTTAATGTAGAAGGGGAATTTTTATCTCTCACTGTACCGGTGATGTCCCTGATAACACTCCAAATTATCTTTTGATCATTGTTTGAGGCTTCAATTTTTGCTCTATGGTAATCTTTGCCATAGAGCATTTTGTGCCTTTTGGATGAGTTTCTTGCATGTATTTCTGTATTGCTTGTAAAATGTTATTGAGTGTGGATCACTGCATGTCTTGAGTTCTCGGTGCAGACGATCTCTTTTGCGTATACAATAAATCAATCCATCAGTGATCCAAGGTTTGAGTTTTGTGTACATTCTGCTTCTAATGTGTATTGTCTGTGTGGCTGAGTTGATATGGGAGTTAAAAGCATTAATAAAGCTCTCGAGAGCTTCATTTACATTATGGAACTTGAGAGTATCTTGCCAATTTTTCGAATCAATGAAGTCAAGAGCTTTGGTATGCTGGTAATTCTTTTACTTTTCATGCCCATCCTTATTTGTCTACTTGCCCTCTCTGAAAACCCCAATATAATTGCGTAATGGTCAGTAATTGTTGTCTTATACACTACTGCTCTAGCCTTCTGCCGAGTTCTCACCATTGCGTGATCAATGCAAGAACTCGAGCCTAAGGTCACGCGTGTGGGAGTCGCGATAAAAGAAATCAATCCATGAAAAGTCATTAGCTCTAAGTAATTCAAGGTATTTCTCTGATCTTCCATCAATATATCAATGTTCACATCCCCCAGAAGCACGACCTCCCGAGAACTCTGCCTAATCAATTGATCGAGAGCCACCAAAAAGGACTCAGGCAAGCGGCTTAGTTTGGTGATTACGAAAATTATTGAAAGATACAAAATTGAGTTTTTGTGTTTACAAATTTTAAGTGTGTATGCAGATGAATGACTGTAATTATAATAAAAAAACTGATGCAGATATACAGAGGTAGAAATTTTAAAACAACTTACAGGAAATATCACTATCGAGAAAGACAGTTGATCAGAAGTCCGAGGGGTGCTAATTGTATGAAATTGTACGTGGAGAGAAAAGCTTACAGCCTTGGAGAATGAAAAAACATCCATGAAAAAACAGAGCCATACCTCAACAAAAACAAGTCCAGATTCAATCATTTTGTCGTGCGCCATGAAAGAGATCGGATCCATTTGCCAGAGTTTAGACAGGTCTCACTCTTTGCTTATGTAAATTATTGTAGAGCCATCCAATAATCTTACAATGAACGAGCCAAATAATCTTACAATTAAAAAACAATTCAATAAAATCAAATTTAAAGACACATAGATATAATAAAACAATTAAAATAATGCATAAGTGATTAAGTACAATATGTCTAAGTATATTCAAAAGTAAAAAAAAATGACAATGTACAGTCTTTTGTACGATATGGGCCGTTTCGAGTCAGCTGCCCGTACCTCACCACATCAATTAGATTTTTTTTAAATAGATACGACCGAAGTTATAGGTATTCTTATACCCACGAATACTAGACGGAAAAAAATGTCTGTGCCATTCGAGGGAAGCAGTACAGCGCAGGATTTGAACCAGCAACCTTCCGCACTGAAGTCCAACGCGTTAATGCGGAAATAATAGTATAAATTCAACACTTCATTAATTCTGCAGTCATCTATTTTTATCAATATATGGTAATATATATTGGCAATCTCACTAAATTAATTTCCTAAAAGTTGCATTCTATTTGTAGGGAGATTTTGTTGGTCATTAGATGTACTTTGTTTTACAATAGAAAATATCCCTTAATATTGAATTTTTGCCTTTCCCGTTAAATAAGAGTTTCCGTAGATTAAAATTCGTGTAAAAAACTGGCATTATGTGACTAGGATTTATTTTGGTTATTTCATATTCTATGTTTTTTTTTATAAATAGGACTTTGATCCATTTATAGGTATCCCTAACCCGAATGTTTATCGTTAGAAGCGTGTATGTCGGTACCAGTTCGCACAGAATTCAGTCTTGTTTGTGCTCCCCTGATGGTGAGGGGAAAGTCTTGAAACCGGTAGGGTTATACCGTTACAAAAAGTGGAATAGTGTTTAATAAAAACAAATTACAATGTATTTAAACGTCCACAATGTTCGTACCTTAACTATAAATAATAATATAAGAATAGATTAAGTATACAGTAAACATTTATGCTTATATATTGGGTGTTAACATAAGTTGTGTCCGTTTTTTTTCAACTTAAAAATGAGCAACTAAAGTAAAACAAAATGGTAAATGTTATACGTCATTCGAAAGAAAATTTTCTGCTCAGCCAATTCTACGGTTGGTTGAAGAGGATTTTCGTGTATAATATGGTTTAAGCGGTCTTCATCAAAGTCCACTGGTCGTCCGGAACGCTCCATGTCTTTCAGGTTGAAATTACCGTCCTTGAAATGCAAAAAACCATCAACGAGCTGTTCTTTCATTCATAGCATCTTCACCGTACACTTCGCAAATATCGCAAGCAGCTTGGGCAACTTTATTCCCTCGATTGAACGCGAACAGAAGGAGTAGTCGAAAGTGCTCACTTTCGTCTACTTGATATTCCATTTTGAAGGCTTGTAATCAAATAAAATAATACATGTAACGTAAAAACAAACACAATTTACTTTTGATGCTCATTTTTAAATTGAAAAAAAAAACGGACACAACTTATGTTAACACCTAATAGATCAGCTTTATTGTATCTTACAATATGTCGCATCAAGTACTACACATTCTGAATACCTAAGCTAGAGACGTCTTCGTTATAAAATGCTATAATCTGCTACAATCTTGTTTCTAATAAGCTTCACGTCATTCCGATCTTGAAGATCAACATTTTCACTTTTGCATGGCTGAGTTATTTAAAAAGTATGCAAATTTAAAAGAAATTTCTTATTACATCCTTAATCATAAGATATTAATGAATATACTTTTAAAATTTTAAACTGTTTCACTCCAAAATTTTAATCCACTAGATATAAGTTCATACCAGAAGTCATTGAACTGGTTGAATGTTAGAAATAGACGCCAAATTCACATACTGTCTTTATTGTATAATATCCTTAACTGTCCCGCCGCCCCCTCTTATCTCACCGAGAATTTTCAGCGTCTTTCCAATCATGGATTAGCGCTACGCTCAAACAGAGATAGTTTATTGACCTTTCCAGTTCACCGCTCCTCTTTCTTTACTTCGTCCTTTACTGTCCATGCAGTGAGACTTTGGAATCAGTTACAAACCAATATAAGTCTCGCTCCGTCCTTGGCATGCTTTAAGAAGCGATTGAAAAACCTCTTAACTTCTAGTCAGTAAAATAACGTGTTTCATTCCTGATTTTTCTTTTCCTTTCCCCTCCACCATCCCTTACTAACCTTTTGATTGATGATATCTCACTTTATATGAAAAATAATGTTCGGGTGACTGTCCGTCTTTGTGGAGTTCGTGGACATGTGCTTACGTATATGTTTATGGATTTCGTGGGGATGGATAGTCATTTGAATGATTTATGCGACCACGTAACTTGCTTCATTTACTTTTGTCTGATTGGTTGGAAGAGATGGCCGCCTGGCAATAATCCCGCCAGATTGTATTTGCAATAAAAATGTTAAATAAATAAAACACCTCCATTCTCGAAGAACTGAGAATTACTGAGAGTTCTCCGATTATTTGGGCACATTGCTTGTAGCCAAGGAGACAGTTTGTGTAGGCTTGTGGTTACTAGAGGCGTGGCAAAACGACGCACAAGAGGAACAATCCCAATGCATTGGACTAACTAAGTGAGATATGAAACTGGACTACCCTTAACAACTGCCGTTCGAGCGGCGTAGTACAGGGATAGTTGGAGAGGGGTCGTCGGAGGCTACCATAGGAGTCATGAATTTGCAATGAGATAGAGTCAGTATATTTGCAACCCTCTGATTTCTGGAGATCAATAATAACCCGCAGATACTAGTATGATTATGAAGTGTCACCATTTCTTTCATTGGTTATTTCTGAAACTAATTATTGTATTTGTAAGATTGAAATTAACATATTTTTAGTGTATTTGTACTCTTATTTTCTCTCTGCCTCTTCTCTCTCAACACTCTTACACTCAACTTGTATTTATTTATTTTTTAATATTTTTTATCTTTAAAAACTTGTGGGCCCAAATCCAGATGTAGAGTGCCCTTTAAAATAATCTTATTTCTGGACTACGCTATATAAATTGTCATTTTATTAAACATATTTATTTTCCTTTCCATATATTTTGTTTTAATGCTTTAAACATGTTCATTTTATCTTGAGGAAAATAAAGTTATTACTTTTTACCCAGCAATTGGTAAAAAAATGGATTAACTATTGTCTGGTTGGATGGAAAATAAACTCACAATTTGTATTCTTTGCAATAAAATGTTCAAGCAAATATATTACAAATAAACAAATAATAGCTATAATCGTAGAAAATGAGATTACTGATATTGAAAAATGTCACATTTTCTCGATGAATTTGAATTAAATTGAATGTCTCTTAGAATAGCGCACGGTACGACGATACAAACAAGCAATACATATACGTATGATGCTTTGTAGACTTTCTATATAGACGGTTTGAAGGATAAAGCCTTCGCCTCTGATCGTTGAAAGATCATTAAGATACAATTTTGATTGCGTCTCCCAGGACTCTGTAATCCTGTCTGATACTAGAAATTCAGGTTTGACCGCTGCTATGTCATCAAATTATGTTTTAATGCAATATTCAGATTCCGACTATGATTCTGGTTTAGTGGTTTAGTTATGAAACTCCTTTGAGGAGTAGATGGGTGTGTAGGAGTTAAAAGTCCATCATGGATATCTTTGGTGGTGGTGCATTTGATAAGATGTTGTATATCCAGCTGAGGGTATTCGGTTCGATTCCCAATGATACCAAAAATAAATAAAAAAGAAAACAATCCATACAAATATTCATTTAATCAAAGTCTCCACGCCATAAATTTCAAATGGTTCTATTCGCTTTATGGGGGCTTGAGTGAGTGTCCAAGTCTCCACGCCATAAATTTCAAATGGTTCTATTCGCTTTATGGTGGCTTGGGTGAGTGTCCAAGTCTCCACGCCATAAATTTCAAATGGTTCTATTCGCTTTATGGTGGCTTGGGTGAGTGTCCAAGTCTCCACGCCATAAATTTCAAATGGTTCTATTCGCTTTATGGTGGCTTGGGTGAGTGTCCAAGTCTCCACGCCATAAATTTCAAATGGTTCTATTCGCTTTATTGAGGCTTGGGTGAGTGTCCAAGTCTCCACGCCATAAATTTCAAATGGTTCTATTTGCTTTATTGTGGCTTGGGTGAGTGTCCAAGTTTCCACGCCATAAATTTCAAATGGTTCTATTCGCTTTATAGTGGCTTGGGTGAGTATCCAAGTCTCCACGCCATAAATTTTGTGGTACATGAGAAAAATCTTGCTGTACATGAGATTATATTTAGATTTCACGAATTGATAAAAAATACATAAATTTCATAATGCATTTATATATAATTATTTAATTATTGCAAATTTGCTTGGTATGGATATCTTTGGTGGTGGTGCATTTGATAAGATGTTGTATATCCAGCTGAGGGTATTCGGTTCGATTCCCAATGATACCAAAAATAAATAAAAAAGAGAACAATCCATGCAAATATTCATTTATTCTGTCTGTAGCATTTATTCTGCCTGTAACATATACATTTATTCTGCCTGTAACAATCCACTTATTTATTTTTTCTAGCGGCACTTTTTCTTAACATTTCCCTCCATCTTAGAGGTTGGCAATCATCATGGCAGTTTTTACTTTGTCTGCAGCTGCTCTGAACAATGTTTCCGTAGTACAATGGAACAATTCTTTTAAGCTCTTCTACCAGTAGTTTTATATTATTCATACACTTCGTTTTCCTTGTATCTTCCCCTGCAATATGATTTGGATGATATCATATTTGTTTACTTTCATGACATGTCTGAAGTATTCTAATATTTCTCTCTTAATAAAAATGAGCACTTCTTTTTCTTTTCCCTTGCGTCTGAGAACCCCATCGTTGCGCACTTTGTCAACACAGAAAGTCTTTAACATTCTCCTCTAGCATCACATTTCAAACGGTTCTATTCGCTTTGTGATGGCTTGGGTGAGTGTCTAAGTCCCCACGCCATAAAATTTGTGGTACATGAGAAAAATCTTGCGGTACATGAGATATATTAAGATTTCATGAATTGATTAAAAAAACCATAAATTTCATAATGCGCTTATATAGAATTATTTAATTATTGCAAATTTGCTTGATAAAATAAATTCGCTTAGCAAATAAATTGCGTAAAATATTTATCTTGTCACACGCTCTAGTGGACAACACACGCTTTTACAAAAATAACCGTGTTTAGTTAAAAAGTAACAGGTTCATTTCCGAGATGATAAAAGTGAAATTTTCAATTTAATTTATCCGATGATTTATTACCCCAGTTAACTGTTCACGCCGCTAGACTCTGCTTTGCCAAGTGGGAACAAAGAGAGATTAATTATAATATTTATGTGCTTTATAACGTCAGACAGTTGATGGTTGCTGAAAAGTATCTCCATATATTTGAATTGATTAATGAATTTCGCGAAGCGCTTTGATCAATTAATTCAACTGTATGCTTAGACATTCGTATTGCAATGTACTCTTAATTATCTGAGAGTGAATAATCTGATATAATAATTTTCACTGCACACCGACAGAGGAAACATCATCTCGACTGATTTTACTCTCCTATGAAAGATCGTGTGTATTCCAAACTCGGTATTTCTTTATTTACGCATGTTTTTAACATTCGTATACAGTTTACTTATCAAACCCAATGGACAAATAGCGCAATAATTACCACATTCTTTTTTGGTACCTTTTATTAGAGGGCTATCTCTATCATTGAGGTGTGTATCTTGAGTCTCAGTTCCTATTGGAGATAAACCATATCCATCCATTAACCTCTTCAGGCATAAATTAATTCTAAGGTTTAAAAAAAAGAGTGCATTATTAACACTAAATGCAATGCAATGTCATATTAGTTTAGGTAGATGGTGTCTAAAACTTTCAAGATCCTACACTTCATTTGTTATTATTGGGGACAGAAATATAGCACAAATTTGTTTGTAAATTACATATGCACTCTGTGTCCATTATAATGGACGTCATGTCTGAAGAGATTTTAAGCTACCACTAAATATACTTATACAAGTAATGATAAGATCTCAAAGTGAAATTCAAACAGGAAGTACAATAAAATAATGTATCTTTATTCACAAACTAAGTAAAGTTCTTTTGCTAAGTAAATACCTCTGCGAGACACTCTATAAAATAAGTGTTCAGTAAAGAAAAATGTCTATTTGACTCTGTGATATCAACATTAATTTTAACAATTTTAAAAAACAACATTATTTTATAAAATACAGAAGACTTCTGTATTTTAAAATTAATATTGTTTGTTAAAATTAATGCTGATATTGTTTAATGCTGAATTAATGTTGTTTTAAAATTAATGCTGAATTAATGTTGTTTGTTAAAATTGTTAAAAATAATCACAGAGACAAACAGACATTTTTCTTTAATAAACACTTATTTTATAGAGTGTCTCGCAGAGCTTTTTAATTATCAAAAGCACTTTACTTGGTTTATTAATGAAGATACATTTTTTCAGAAGACTTCTGTATTTTAAAATTAATGTTGTTTTTGGATATATCGATTTTCTATTTGGTTGATTTTTTCAAGTTTATGTTTTTAATTTTCACATAAAATAATTATATTTTGTTTGAAGTCGTAAAAGTCACTGTCGATAAATTTCTAGTCTTAGCCTTGCAAATTATTTGTTACAAAACCGATTTAAAACTTATAATAAGACACCATTAAAAAAATATCGAAGAAACTTGTCTAATTTTGTGAGTTGGCATTGAACACTACTATGAAGTTGTTTTCAGGTTTCAATACTTCTAGTCGACAGAATTAATGGAGTCAACGAGGAAAAAGATCGTATATCTCCATCAGGACACAGGATGCAGATTCACAGCGGGAACAGCATCCTTGGATGATATCAATGGGACTACACTGTAGCAGATTCTTGCAGAAATTTACTCTTATTGAGATAATACGAGTATGTATATTTTCATCTCGACGGGGAATCTAGTTTCGAGCTGGTGGTGTGATTGAGTGGAATAGATTACTGTTTATGCTAATCTGGAGCATTGATCTTGTAGCATTAAATATAATGCTGTTTTAAAACGATTGATTCATTGCAGTGGTGATGAAAGCTAGACTCATTGTATATACATACTGCACAGCAACAGTACAGAGACTATTAAATAGTCGCTCAATGTCCGAAAGTTCTGGCGTGACTCAAATGTGTGTTGGTGACAGCTGGGCGAAGGGATTCCTTTGTCATTTTTAACTCGCAGAACTTGGGTTAGTTTAAAAACGGCACGAAGATTCAAACCAGGTTGTACTAAGGTTACACATTGTTGATAATTAGATCTGGAGTATAAATAAATAAATAAATAAATAAGTAATAGGTTTATTGATAGCAACATAGTATGTACAGATTATATTTAAATAACACTTCTAAAACACATAAATTGCAGATAATACATTAAATACAGAAGCTATCAAAAGGTCTGGGCTCATCTAATAGCATCCCCTCGGTCAAGATACACCCCACCAATATACGGCGAACCCAGCCACGGGAACACCAGATGTTTTTCAGCCCACACCCTTGAACACGTAGAACAAGAATATATAAAAAAAATAAACACAGAAAATAAATAGATGACAAAAAAAATACATTCAACAGAGAAGACACTAAAAGGTCCGGGCTCATCCCACAAAAATTCCCCCGGCCGAGATACACCCCACCAATGTAGGGCGAGTCCGACTGCAAGGGCATCAGGGGGCTTCCATTCCACACCCCCGCATATCTAGATTAAAGAATAAATAGAAAAAAAAGAAAAAAAACAAAAACGTATGGCAGAAAACAAAATAAAAAGTAAACCCACATATACCACCTCAGGTTAACTGTCAGCCAATTTAAGGACACCTTACTCCTCCATCTGACGAAAAGAACGAGTATGGAACTTTTGTTCAATTCAAAGGATTTTTTATATAAAGCCGCTTAGATAACAAACTCTCTTCAAGGGCGCTGTTTCTCTCTTCCAGTCAACCAGAAAGATGTTTATGAGGCCTTACTTCATTACGAGACTGAAAACTTAAACAAAAAAATCTGGGTTCCAGCGGGAATCGAATCCGCAACCTCCGAATCGGAAGACAGGTGTCTTACCAACTAGGCCACGTAGGCCGCAGAGTATCCCGTACAATATTAAAGTGAATAATTATTTTTCTTTATTTGTGTAACGGACGGGAATGCAGAAACGGAATATTTCGAAACCATGTTTAACAAAACAATTTAAATCGATTGAGCGCGAATGCTTTATTAAAACCGCCAAAAGAATATAAGAACAAAAGGGTGAAATACACTGCATTTGTCATTTCTCTCTCAATTTCCCGATGAATGCAACAATAAGCAGTTATAATTGTCTATAACCGTAGTTAATCGTCCCAGTGGAATGTCATTCTCCTTGGCACTGAATGCCTTGCAAACCATGATCTTGATACCAAATAAACTAGTCAAGATTTCTCGAACCTCATGTAACTAATTAAATTAGAAATGACACCAGCGGACCATGAAGGTTGAGAGACACTTTTATAAAATCTATTCTATTGTAATTATGACATACTTTGAATATCGGCGCTGTGATATGACAATCAGCATTCGTGATAATTGAACGGGCGTCCCAGGTGAGATTCTTTGAGCAGCCACCCCTAGCATAGTTTTAACTCGAACACTTTATTTTATTGTTATTTTTCATATTAGCTACTTGACTTAAGTTCTGAAGATGCTACAAAAATAGTCTACTGATAAAATTTACCAAAACGAAAGACTACGGCAGATGGAGCCGATTACTAAAAAATCTACACTACATCTAAAGCCGATTGCGTGACTATTTATTTATTTCACATTGAATTGTAAAACAATCTAGTGGAATTATTGCTAGGGGGCCATCTTTTCCCACCAACTAGACAAATGTAAACAAAAGAAATTATATGATCATAAAAATTGTAAAAACAAAAAATCCTTGAACAATATGTACTCGTAGTACATTATAAAAATAAATGTAAAATGTCATCAATCAAAGAAAGAAGAAAAGGGATAGTTTAAAGGAATGGAAAATCGAGAATAAAACACGTTATATTACTAACTTAAAATTAAGAGTAGGATGAAGTTTTTCAGAATATTTTAACGCGTGTTTTGGATAAGGGTGTTGATGTGTCGAAAAAGTTGCAAAAAAAAGCGAATCAGGAAAAAAAGGACGCTTGGTGTTGACTTTTTCCATATACGAGAAGTATTGCGGACAGAATTGCCAAAACCATAAACTAGCGTTCCGTTTGAAACTTTGTTGTAGGCCAGCGGTATCTGGCGCGTATCCACTTATGGAGAAGTTGAATACGAACAAGCCTAGAAGATGAACACTCTAACGTTTTCGAAACGTCGGTATCATATAATTTAAACCACGCGGTAAAACACTTTGAAAATCCCTATCCAACTAATACTAAGAACCACAAAAGCCTCAAAACATGTTTGAAGCTAAAAGTTTTTTTAGTCGCTTTCTAAAAAAATGCTAATGATGAAGCGAGTTTTATATTAGTTTGTAACAGGTTCCAGAGTCTCACGGCATGAATAGTAAAGAACGACGTAAAAAAAGAATAGCGGGGAACTAGGTTTCAAATAAGCAATCTCTGTTTGAGTACAGCGCAAGCACATCGAAAAGACGCGGAATGTCCCCGGCGAAATAAGAGGGAGGTGTCGGGACAATTAAGGATATTATATAAAAGTGACAACATGTGAATGTTTCGTCTATTTCTCACGTTTAAACAGTTCGGTTCCCTCCAATACGAAGTGACATGATCGTACTTTCTCAGGTCAAAAATCAATATCAGGCAAACATTTTGAAGACGCTGTAATTTGTCCAACTGTTTGCCAATGAGGATTGTTTGAGACTTTGTCGGATTAATGAGTAAATCATGTTCCCTAGTCCGTTCGGACTATCACATATAAGAAGATAGAAGGTTTTGTGCTTAATCTAATAGCTGCAGCCACTTCCTTGCTATCGGTATAGTCAACTTGTATAAAATTTATAGTATATTTTTAATATGTCCATAATAGTCAGATCGAGTCCCGAATTGAAGCCCCCTGGATGAGAGTCTGCTCTCTAAACGGCACTTATATAATTTGCGTTTTTATTATTATTTCAAACTTATTAGTATTTATTACCTAGTTCACGAAAATATTTTACAAAACAAATGTTCATAACCTAGGAAACAACCTGTTAATAATTGAGCAATAAAGTTAACCGTCAGGACAAATGTAGTTCAAGTGAATTTAAGACAATTGTTAACTTGCTAACGACAGTTGTGCCTTAATTCATCTATCATAGGATGCGACAATATGATAACTCCATGTCTGCTTCTGTGGATATTTTAATGTAAATGTTGTTGAGTTCAGGAGGGCACATCTTCGGCGGTTCCTCAATTTTATGTCTTGAAAGGTTTTTCTGTTTTAATAATTTTTGTAATTTAATTAAGGATGTCATATGAACGATGTGAAGAGACAGATTTGAGAAAAATATCTTTATCAATGCTGAGAAATTTAAAAGAGACAGTTGAAAAGAAAACTTAATTAATTCAAAAAATATGTTCAACTTCGTATAATTTTTTTATTGACTTAGAAATAAAATTTTGTAGAACTATTTAAACGTTTAATTAATTTATTATAGTTTATTTTTGCTTGATTTATTCATACAAATGGTCCATCAGCAAATTCTCTGAAAAATAAAAAAAATAACTTTATATAACTTGGAGAAGGGAATTTTGTTACACATTCCATAAGGAACCTATGATCTCTGTGGGCTAGGTGATATAAATATATATAAGTCGGGTGTAAGGATAAAAAAGTTGAGTCTTAGCATAGAAATATGGCACTTGCCCGCATCTGCACACTCTTATGTTAGAAAAACTTATTTTATGAGAAAACTACAAAAAAAAATCAAAGAATGACGAACTGCAATGAAACCTTTGTCGTTCTTTCAATATGTGCTAGTAATACATTCGACTTTTGGTTTAGTGTAACAGAGTTACATTTGCAGAAAAAACCTAGGCTTTAGCTAAGGGAGGCAAAAAATTCGTAAATATATGGTAAAAATATGTACAAAGACGATTTAAATTAATGCTTTATGGATGAATGCGCTCACTTCAATTCACATTTAAAATAACCTCTACTATTCAATGCTTAGCAAACTGATAATTCACAAAAAATATTAACGTTTATCAAAATATTAACATTCTTTTATTTATACACAACATTAACAAATTGTTTCGTGGAACGAAGTTATTCTTTATTATAGAAGTATTAAAAACATACTTAAAATCCACGCTGAAATAAAACAAATTAAACACTTTAAACATTTCATCAACAGAATTAGATATAGTGAATATAAATTTCCATGACATCAAACTCGTAGACGCATTTGTGGAGAAGAAAGTTAGAAGTACGAGTATACAGAAGTGATTTGATGTGTGGCGCAAAATACATTATCATCCAAGTTCTTGAAATGGAACGGAAAGGGTAAGCATTTTTTTCATTACGAATTGGGGGAAAGAGCGAGGTGCGCTAGTTGCAACCTGTTTAGGGGCGCCGTATTCATAAAAAAAGGCACCGGTCATGATGTGTTTAGTGTTCATCAATATTATATATTCATTAATTTTAACAGTAAATTAAATCTTTCCTTCATTTTTATTTCAACATTTAAAAAACTTTTCGTTTTAATCTTGCAGATGCATGTAAAATGTTTTATGTATGCTTTGATTGTATACACATACATATCTTCACACCGTGTCCCTTGTGGGGTAGACAAAGAGAACATACCTCCATTTTTTTCTATCCAAGGAAACAATTTTCGCCTCATCCACTTTCACATATCTTGTCATACATAATATTCCATTATTTATACTTCTCACTTTACTTTCTTTCAAAATCTGGTCCACTTGGTCCAGCCACGTTTTCTTTGGTATTTTTCCTTAGTGAACGTATCTCCACATCGTTACTCTTACTCTTACCATTCTAAATCCAAGTATCGTTTCTATAAATCAAAGTGGGCACTAATACACTATTATGTATTGTCATTTTTCCTACTGCTGATATTGCGCGATTGTTGTATATAATATTAAGTGTTCCGTTGACCTTGTTCCCTGCGTTTCAATGTATGATTATTTTTGTTTATATATTGAATATTTACATGTTAAATGATTTTTTCTCTTAAAATGTAATTTACTTTTCTTGCTTAAATTTGTAATTTTTGTAAAAGATATATTGTACATACGTACAGTACCTGGCGGTAAGTAATACACATCGGGCTTAAGAAAGAGACTGTCGCATTGTAGAGCGTCGTCTCTGTCGCACTGACTGTTAGCGCCTTAATTAAAGAGGCCTTAAGTGAAATCCTGACTGGAACCCTTAAAAATCTGGATTCTAATGAGAAATATAAAATAAAAGCATACTTGAATAATAATAAAAGGAAAATCTATATAGTGCATCTGTATATGCTCAGAAAATACATTTGGTAAGCAAATTTCAACATATTTAAATAAAAAGCTTTATATAACGAGCACTCTGAGATGGTTTAGGCATGTGTAACGGATGAATGAAGAAATACTAACAAAACAAATATGTTATACAAAGGTGAAAGTAAGGCGTGAGAGAGGAAGACCATGAACAATATGGTTGAATCATGTGAATACAATTTTGTGAGAAGCACATGTAAAAAGTCAGAGAAGAAAGATTTGTATAAGAAAGTGTATGAATGTAGTTGAGGCGAAATATGTGTGTCGCGATAGGAAATCTGACGTTCTCTCCACTATGCATACTCCGACAGGAAAACGACGTGATTGTGTATATAGTACCCGGTGGTAAGTAATACACGTCGGGCTTAAGAAAGAGACTGTCGCTTTGTAGAGCGTCGTCTCTGTCGCACTGACAGCGCATCGCCTCAACTACATTCATACACTTTCTTATACAAATCTTTCTTCTCTGACTTTTTACATGTGCTTCTCACAAAATTGTATTTACATGATTCAACCATATTTTTCATGGTCTTCCTCTCTCACGCCTTACTTTCACCTTTGTATAACATATTTGTTTTGTTAGTATTTCTTCATTCATCCGTTACACATGCCTAAACCATCTCAGAGTGCTCGTTATATAAAGCTTTTTATTTAAATATGTTGAAATTTTCTGCGGTTTGTTTACCAAATGTGTTTTCTGAGCATATACAGATGCACCATATAAATTTTCCTTTTATCATTATTCAAGTATGCTTTTATTTTACATTTCTCATTGGAATTCAGATTTTTAAGGCTTCCAGTCAGGATTTCACTTAAGGCCTCTTTAATTTATTTCTCGTTGGTTGGAAGAAATTACTACATGACAATCAACTAACACTGAATATACTGTACACAACAAAAGTGATATATGTATGTACGTATATTTACTTATAGTTGTATAATGCTAAATAACACTCTTGATAGGCGAACGTTAAAAAAAACAATAAAAAAGGCGGAAAGAAAATGAAAAAAAGTTTAATATTGTATAATAAAATTTCTTATATCAATTATATTGCTATCAATATGTATGAACATTCTTAATTATTTCTAGTCACTAATGTTTATTGTAAAAATACGAACAAATAAAATTTATGAAAATTTCTGACTTGTAACACTCTTAGATTAAGCTTGCGATATAATTTGTAAAATCACACGCCTTTTACCGCCATCTATCGTTTCACTATAAAAGTAAAAAAGGAGTCACGATAAAACAAGTTCATATTTTTCCAAGATCACTAGCAACTCGCTAACAAATTATCTTCGCTTACATTTAAATTATTGATAATTTAATTAATGTATCGATCAGTTGTTTTCATACTTCATATGAATATCTTTAACAAACCCTAGGGGGCCTATCACCATGCATTATTATTTGATCGTAAGTAGGGCTTCCAATAAACGAAACGGTTTTCGATTATTTCCCAGACAAAAACACGGTTTACCGCTTTTAACCGATTTTACAAAAATATATATTTAAAAATAAATTAATATCTTTTTTTTAAATGACTTTTTCCATGGTAAGTTACGAAAATAGGAATAGCTTCTTGCCAGTCCAGGGATTTGAAGATGTGAGTTCGCAACTCGACTTGCTCTACCACAAAATAACTTTTCTATTCTTGGCAATATTCTTATTGAGGATTTACAGTGCTGTAAAATATATTTATTGATGATTTACAGTGTTATTAAATATTCGAAATATATTTATTGATGATTTACAGTGTTATTAAATATTCAAAATATATTTATTGATGATTTAGTGTTATTAAATATTCAAAATATATTTATTGATGATTTACAGTGTTATTAAATATTCGAAATATATTTATTGATGATTTACAGTGTTATTAAATATTCAAAATATATTTATTGATGATTTAGTGTTATTAAATATTCAAAATATATTTATTGATGATTTAGTGTTATTAAATATTCAAAATATATTTATTGATGATTTACAGTGTTATTAAATATTCGAAATATATTTATTGATGATTTACAGTGTTATTAAATATTCGAAATATATTTATTGATGATTTACAGTGTTATAAAACATTGAAAATATATTTATTGATGATTTACAGCGTTATTAAATATTCAAAATATATTTATTGATGATTTAGAGTGTTATTAAATATTGTAAATTGGCAACTTTTTGTGTGTTCATGAAACTACTTTTTCAATAATTAAATCAATCTTATCATATCTATCAAATCACAATTTGGTCCTACATACTCGTATTAGCCAATTTTTCGTTTTTCAACTTGTTAGCCAAATAAAAATACCCGGTTTTTATGGTAAATTTGAAATAATCCAAATAACCGATTAAACGGTTTCAGTTTGAACTAATTTGCAAGCTCTAAACGTTAGTGCGCAGAATCGGGAGTGTATGCTTAATTCGTGTGTATATTTCATAAATATGTAAAATAAGACGACAGACTTCCACGTGTCGCCCTTCAAGGGAACGCAGCCGGAAGAAGATTACCGGGAAGACCACCGAAGAGATGGCGTGACAGCTGGCAATCCACGTCACAAGAAGGGGAACAAGCGGAACAAACAGACCATGATCTATAGGAAGAGGAAGAAGAAGAAGTAAAATAGGGATTGATAAAGGAGCTGTAAAAGATAGGCCTACTGAAAAGCCAATACTGGTGAGAGTGCTTCGAAGTTTTTGGGCGTTTCTTCAACCATCTTTACTTTGAAGACGTAATGAAATAAAATAAAAATGTTTGCGCTCCCCTGATGATGAGGGGAAAACCTTGAAACCTGTTATATAATATAAAGGGGAGTAAACAGTATTGGACAAAACATATTACAAGTTTATTATTATTCCAATAACAATGAGGGATAGCATAATTCTGCAACCATATTTCACACTTACCTTATTTTTGAATAACTGACGAATTTCTGAGGGGTACGAGTCAAAAATATATAAGTCAAGATAAAGAAATTTGCTGTAAGTATGGTCATTGTCAACATCAAAGCGATAAACCACACACTGGCTGGCCCGTTGACAGGCATCTGACAGCTCAAATTCTATAAGACACAACAAAAAGCTAACCAAATGAAATCAAAGCTTATGTTTCTTCAATTTTTTTTAAAGAATTTTGCGAAAGAGTGCTGAAAGTGACAGATGACGGATGACTTTCTGCGACCACGTTCAAAACAATGAAATCGAAGGCATTCCTTCTAGCTGACTACAAAGTAACATGACAAAACGAACGAATTCAGTTCCGTGAAATCGCAAATTTCTCCGTTTGAATCTTAGAAACGGAACACTTTTATTATTTGAAGGTAGCTACGTGACATTTGACTTTAAATACAATTTAAGCTTGTTTTGGTCTTCATTATATTTTTTAATATTTTTTTTTTCTAATTTATATATTTCAATATTTTTTATTAATGTATTTGAAGGGGTGTAACAAAAGCGTATTGTGTGTCACATTGTTTAAAATTTACATAGATTTATGTATGAAAAAACTACAGAGGTCACGATGGTATATTGTAAATTAGTGCATCTCAAAATGGGTGATATCGCCCCCTAGGGGTTGCTTGAACGATTAAGGGGGGTGGTAGTATCGCAGTATAGTAAAGGTATCGTCGGGGGCAATTAGGGGACGTTGAATAAAAATAAGGAGGATATGGAAGCATAAAGAAAGAAGACAAGATAAGAAATGTTTGCAAAACCGTTCGTCATTTTTCATTCGTGGTGTAACATAGAGTTCAAGTCGTAGTGATTAGTTTATTTTCCAAATAAACACACATAATGCCATGTTTCATGAGCTTAGTACTTGTCATTAGTACTTATCGTTTGTACTAAGCTGCTTAGTGACAACAAGCATATTAGTACTAAGATTTACTAATGCTTAGTACTAATGTGCTTGTTTACACGTGGATACAAGTGCGAGTGACAAGTGTGAGTGAGAAGTACTAATGCCACGTACTAAGCTCGTGTAAACATGGCATAATGCACATTATAACCTATCAGTAGTCAAGTTCGTCGATAGGTCTTAACAAGAAAGTATTGGCAGGCAAGCGTGTCGTGCATTGTCTGGAAGTCCAGCATGCATCGGCAGGAATATGTTTGTGTAATGACTTGTTTACAATACGATACAATAAATAGGTGACATGTATGAATCTAATTCAGATTGTTTCTGAATTTTGTGACATGCAAATTAAAAAAAGTGCAATGATCATTATATAATATTAAAAAAAATCATATTCGATATGGTCAATATTTACGGACTACGGATCACATACAAAGCAAATTGTATTACATATTACGGATCACATACAAAGCAACTTGTATAACGGATCACATACAAAGCAAATTGTATCACGTATTACGGATCACATACAAAGCAAATTGTATTACATATTACGGACCACATACAAAGCACTTGTATAACGGATCACATACAAAGCAAATTGTATTACGGATGACATACAAAGTAACATGTATAACGGGTCGCATACAAAGCAAATTGTATTACGGATTACATACAAAGTAAATTGTATTATTGTTGTTTCAGTAAAACAACAATTTACACATGAATATTTTTATCCATTTTCTTACATATCTATCATACGTTTCTGTGTTTTCTAGTGCTTATTAATAATACAATCATATCAGGTTTGTGTCGGTACAATACTGTTTTAAACTTACAGTCAATATATTTATCATATTCTTTATTACAATATAAACGAAAATAGGGAATAAAATCGTTAAAGAGTTGTGAACCATTAACATTTATTTATATGATACATATCTATCGAATCATCTGTGTTAATTGATGAATAAGGTATTTGTTAACAAGGAAAAAATCTTTAAATGAGGGAAAACTAAATGAAAACTACTATAGTTCAGAAAATGTAGGATGAGTCCTGTGACAGTTCACAAATTTGCCCCAATACAACCTTGTAACGATGTTCAGTAATTTTAATTACTTTATCAACTTTAATATAAGCTTCAATTCTAATAAATAGCAAGTTACTCGTATTTAGGTAAATACATTACATAAGGTTGTATTGGGGCAAATTTGTGAGCTGTCACAGGACTCATCCCACATTTTCCGAACTATAACTGAATTTTAAATAAAGTTACTGTGGTTGATTTTAAAAGTTATCTAATATTTTCAAGCTTCAAGGTGTCTTACTTACAACATTTTTCTTTACTGTATGTTGTAGGACGTAGGTTGAAATATAGATACATAAAAGAACGCTAATTTGTCACTACATCTTTCTGTTTGTTCGCCTGAAGTTTATTTTTCTGAAAAGGGTGGCGGTAGGCCAAATAAGTTTGAGGAACTCTGGTATAAATCATTGTCGGTACATTGGATAAAAGTTTGTTATTCAACAAATGGTTTACTAGTTTAATACGTATGAATAAGTGCGAAGATTGAGAATACATACACTTCCATACCATCTCTCTGTCAGGGTAGGTAGAGAGGAAAGAGCGCCAAACTTTCATATCTCAACACACATTGACGACCTCCGTGGTCTGGTGGTAAGACACTTGTCTGGCGATCCGGAGGTTGCGGGTTCAATCCCCGCTGGAACCCAGATTTTTTTAAATAGGATTCTAGTCTGGTTAACACTTAGGCCCTATAAAACATATTTCTGGTTGGTTGGAAGTGATTGTCACATAGCAATAAACTAGCCAGGTTAAAAAAAACACACCCTTAGCCTCTTCTACATTCATACACCTTGTCATACAATTACCCTGATTTTCTACGTTTCTCCCTTTCAGTTCATTCATTAGATCCAACCATATTTTTTATGGTCTTCCTTTCATAAGCGTTTGACACATATTTGCACTGTTTTGTTATGGTTAACGTGTGTGGTTTGTTAGCGTTTCTTCATTCATTCACTCCACATGCCCAAACTATCTCAGCGTGCTCTTTTTCATCTTACTTAACACATCAGCCTTAAGTTCACATTAATATTTAATTCCTTCATTTCATCATACATTGTCACTCCATATACTCATCTTAAAGCAGCCTATAATAAATATAGATTTATTTGTAGTTTGCACTGATATATTCTTGAATTACATATTTATTTTAAGGCAGAAGAAACAACCTCCGTGGCCTGGTGGTAAGACTGATTTATCCGTCAATCCGGAGGATGTGGGTTCGATCCCCGCTGAAACCCAGATTCTTAAAAAAATAGGATTCTAGTCTGGTTTTCACTTAGGAGCCATTAAAACATATTTCTGGTTGGTTGGGAGAGATTGCCACATGGCAATAAGCTAACCAGGTTTAAAAAAACATTTAAAAGAAAAGCTACCAAAACGTTAGGGCTCATCTCATAACATCCTTCCGATTGAGAGACAGACACCCCGCCAATCGACGGTGAGCTCAACCCAGAGAACATCACATGTTTGTACACGTATATCATATTTACAAAAAATAAATGATAATTATTAAATACTTGTACTTAATACAAATGTTAATTGAATAGATATAAACGAAAACTGTTAAAAATAAATGTGCATTTGAACATATACAGGATGCGTTTTATGTTCCAGGCCGATTTTCTTTAGCGGCCATTTTGATTTGGCTGTTATTTGTCAGTTCATATTTGACAATCGTATAGAATGGTCAATACCAATTTATTATGGAGCATCTAACTCTGCAACAACGTGTTGAAGTCATTAAAATATTTTATTTAAATAATTATTCAATTGTGAGTACGCGAAAAAAATTGCGTGTTTTTTTTTTGTTTAAATCATGTGCCAAGCAAGTCAACCATTCAGCGAGTAATTAATAATTCTAAAAATTTGCATACACTGGGAGATAAATCAAAGTCTGAGCGACAACGTAGCCAACGTACTCTAGTGCGTCCGTGAACCTCTCATCGACACCGTGCACAAGAATTTGGAATGTCTCAATCACGTTTGTTAAAAATTATCAAAAAAGGTTTGCATTTTTATCCGTATTAAATTTAATTGACACAAGATCTAGAGGAAAATTACCATAAACGGCAGCGAGATTGGAGTGCTTGACAGCCAAATCAAAATGGCGGCCAAACAAAATCGTCCTGGAACATAAAACGTACCCTGTACATACATATATACACTCAATCCCTGATTCGCTGCCAGCGTAAAACGAGAACATCAAATAAGAATTCAAATTTTGACAAAACAGAGAAAGAAATCATTTAAGTGTGCGAATTAAGGGATAATCAGCTATCTTAGAACACGCAATGAGTCTTGTGAGATGGTTAACCTTTCCTTCCTGTGTTGGGTATCTTCTACACGTTGCTTCTAATAACCATCAATATCTCTATAAATATAATAAATACAAGGTTAAGAGTTTAGGTATTCCTCCATAATATATTTACGCATTGATTTAAAAAATAATATTAATAATAATCAGAATTTATCGACTACATCGAGGTGTTTTGTAAAGATCGAAAACAAATTCGCATTTAAACGCGGCGAGTGCCTCGTCTTGACGATAGGTGAATAGTATGCGGGAAGCGCGACACTATATTCGCATCTCACTCTTGCATACTAGACAGAATTGCGAGGAGCTGAATTGTCTCAACGTCGCAAGCAAAGGCGTATGCGCCGGGGTATGCGACTGACGTTCCGCGCCACTAGTTGCCTCTAGGCTTGCAAATAGGTTAGACGTACGCCCGTTCCGTGAGCGTTTTTTAATGTTTTCAGATGGTTTTTTAATGTTTTCAGCAAATAAATCTCAATTATTATAATTTTTAACTTCAATTATAATTAATTAAGGGGATTATCTATGAATGTTCTTATTTTTCCGATTTAAAATCGCTAATTTTTTATTGCGTACTCACTACCCAACACCGTAACACGCGTATTATTTTTATCACCGTAATAGAAGGGTTAATGAATACATTAAATTAAATTAAATTAATAATAAATAGGTTTATAGAAAACAATACAGTTTGCAAATATAATATATATCCTGTAATCATACGTACTCGTATACGTTGTGAAAATGGAAAAGAAAAACTTTAAGAGAGAAGCTATAAAAGGTCTGAGCTCAATCTAAAATTTCATATCAGCCAAGATATACCCTCATTATTAGAAAATATGTCGTTTCGTGAAACTTGTATATTTTCTGGTATAACGTGCCATTGACAATTAATTAATAATCATGATTTTTTTTATCGATTCATTAATGTATTTTATTTTTATACAGGCCATGCTCCCACTTTCAGGCGTACCACCCATACAATCCATTCACAAGACAATCTTACGAATATAATAAATCATATTCTCCCTCATTTTGAATGTTCTTTTCAGTTCATCAGTTGGAATTTTAAATGTTCTTCTTGGTTGAATGAATGTTCTTCTTGGTTGAGGAGTTTACATTTTGAATTTTCTCTTTGGCTAACGAGTTAGTATTTTGAATTTTCTTCGTGATTCACGAGTTGGATTTTCGAATGTTCTTTTGATTGATGAGTAGTCATTTTGAATGTTCTTCTTGGTTGAGGAGTTTACATTTTGAATGTTCATCTTGATTGATGAGTTGACATTTTGAACATTCTTTTTTCTTTCTGGT
This sequence comes from Odontocerum albicorne, assembly GCA_949825065.1. NCBI lineage: Eukaryota > Metazoa > Arthropoda > Insecta > Trichoptera > Odontoceridae > Odontocerum > Odontocerum albicorne. The sequence continues at coordinate 38,310,898 of OX463848.1, forward strand.
CGTTTCAATCTTGCAAGAGAATCGATTATGATAAAAAAAGAAGTGCTTCTATGCAAAACTATCCACGAAGTCCCAAGTATTTGACAGTCACTCTCACAAAAAATCTTAAGGTTAAGTGATTGTTCGCTTTCTTGAAAAGACCTACATAAGGTGTAAGTGACCGATCACTTTTTCCTGTGTATTCTATTCTTCCCTGAACAACGAACCCGAGATCTACAAAAACACCACACGAAGAAAAAAATTTTGAACAATCCAAATGAAATAATAGCATTCGTTTCGCATGCTTGCACCAGAGAGAAGACTACCAGTACACGATGGTTATCGGTGGCAGATTGTTTGCAAAAGGCGAGTGACTTTGAACGGAACCTTTTTGTTACATTCGCAGCTCCCGCCAGTTTGTGTAGATATCTGCATATTATTACAGGCCGATACGGATTCGTGAATTTTTCGCTAAATTAAGCAATCACCAGGCTGTTAAAGATTTCAGTAGGGTTGTCCAATGCCTCTTTAAGAAACAGCGATCCTCTTTTTATTGCACTGATGTAGCAAAATCAATAGAAACTCCAGTGTTTCACGTTAATTGAGATAATCGAGAAGCTGTGAGTTTTGCTACAAGTCTGGCGATGGAATATAGGTAGAAATTTGAAACAGAGATGTTAATTTATTTGTATAAGATCTGTCGGAGTATTTTAAAGCTTGGTTTGGCTTATGATGTCGATGTTTAAACGTTAAAGTTTTCATCTTCAGGGCTTATTTGTAGTCAATTTTACTGCAAGGAGATGCTCGACGGATACCGAATGCTTCAATACATCAGGATTGCCAATCCAAATATGTTGAGGAACACCATACGAATTGATGAATATTTATTTTACTCAGATATTAAACGCTTTTGTTTCGTGCAAACCCTACCCTAAAGACTTTTAATTTACGACAATCTTGGACAAAAAGTTTTCACAACGAATTTATTAGCATGGTTTGAATGCAGGCCATAACGAACTGATATACTCGTATTATATAGCTTCCGTTCCGAGTTGTTTCGTTTTGGTGTTGGCCGGCACTCCACTGGATGGCATGGTTTGCAGGGCATTTTCTAGGTTTATAGGTCATATGGACAATTGAGAGAACTTATCAATTGATTTTGCATATACAGAACCTGGGTATGTTGCTATTTTATAATTATATACTCAATTTGTACTTGTTCTAAAGAGAAATCTACTTTAACAAATAAATATTGTGTATTTACCAAACGGTAGAAGCACTTTTTAAATTTCGACTGAAATGCTAACTGTTTGTTATCTTGTTTTGTCTTTCAGCTGAAAAAGGCAATATCAAATTACTGAAAGAGAAATAGCCTGATATTTTCGTCATCATTTGTTTAAATTTTATTTATTTTACATTTGGTTTAACAAAATAAGAGGCTATTTTCATAATCATTTATTTTAATTTTATTTATTTTACAGAAGATATAGGTTTAACAAAATAACAAGACAAACATTAAAGTAGTGCATAATGAAAACAGAAAAAAATATAGCTAATGTTTCTCTAGTGGCCCAGCTACACCTATAAATTTAACTATGGAGTTAAATCCTCAATATATTTAAGCGCCCTTGGGGAGAGATTATCCCGTAAACGGTGGTTTATAAATTGTCTTTTTATTGCTATTCACCGAGATATGGGAGATATCGATATCGAAAAATTCATTCAACAAGGTAATTTCGTGTGCGAGTGGTGATTCTCTTAACAGCTTTGTTCGTGAATACGGAACCGAAAATAATCTTAATTCACGATGGCGTAAATAATTGTCTGGTAAAATAAACAGAAGTTTGTCAATCAACAACAATCAACTTACTCGTTAAAAAAATAAGACAGAGCCATGGATAAAATATATACTTTATGTAAAAAAAGGTGTCACATAAATCTCTTTTGGATACGCTAGTCAGGAAATTTTGGATTCCTTCCATGTTTTGCGAACCAGTGAATAATTAAGAAGTCTTATAATATCTCGTATCATTGTCATAATTTTCCCATTTTTTTGTTTAATTTATTTAATAATATGGTCACTCGACCATGATATCCATATTGATAAAATTTATTTGATAATATGGTCACTCGACCATGATATCTATATTGATAAAATTTATTTGATAATATGGTCACTCGACCATGATATCCATATTGATAAAATTTATTTGATAATATGGTCACTCGACCATGATATCCATATTGATAAAATTGATTTGATAATATGGTCACTCGACCATGATATCCATATTGATAAAACTTATTTGATAATATGGTCACTCGACCATGATATCCATATTGATAAAATTTAACGCATACAGTAGAGATTTTTACAGTTTATAAACTTCAAACTGTAAATCCCAATAATTGAGTTGGACTATCATATATGTTGTCGAAAGTGATGAGGATAATAATATTGTCAAACAGAAGAAAAATGTTTGATCTCACAATAGTGATAAAAATTATCAACTCGTATTTCAATAGTCCGAAACTTACTCAGATTTTCATGTTACACGAAACTTGCAGGCTCACTCAACAAAATGTTTTATTCCATAATTAAATGGTAGCCACTAATTATTTGTACAACTGTTGCATAACAAGACTGCACAGGTAAGGTTAATCAATATGGGCATTGTATGGATTTTCATATGGCATTGGCTATTTACATAAGTAAATGAATTGATTGAATTGTGTACATGGATTTGCCCTATTGGGTTGATCGACTAGTACTATTTTTTTTCTATTATATGTATGTAACACTGTTTACATGTCAATGTTAAATTATATACATGTTTGTTGCGTGTTTTTGATCTTTGTGTCAAAAAAATCATTTATAAATTGAAATGAAATGGAATGTAAATTTATTTGGAGTCTCCACTGAGCTCTAACAATGGGCATATTCAGTCAAGTTCAAATCACTCTTTTTTTGGTTCATGCTATCCTTCCACCACGTTATTGGACAACCTCTCCTTCGCTTTCTATGGTTTTCCATTAATAGTCTGATTTTCTACTTGTTTAGCAGGTTTCTTATGTACATGCCCAGCCCATACCACTGAAGTCTCTCTAAATTATAGCGATGCTGGTACTACTTGAACTGATTTGATTTTTATTTATTTGACATTCTATTACCAGAGTACTATATAGCTGATTTATAGGTAAATATCAATTTCTTTTGACAAATTAGACATTTTTTAAAGAAAGTGAAATGTAACATTTTTTTATCGTAAAAATACTTAAAAAAAATGTTTTTTGAAAACTAAAGTTGGAAAAAATAATCGGGATATTGAAAAGGAAATGTGGAATAATACATAAAATCACAGAAAATATACTTTTTTAGAATGCGGTCTGAAATTTAATACGTTCATAAACACAAATAAAATAAATGAGATTTTAATAAAAAAGAAGGAAACATCCTAGTTGTTAATAGGAATTGATATTATTTTACTTATATGATATGTTCTCGTACTTCTAGTACAATATGTAGTTATAGTTGCCATATAATAAAATAAAATGTGTTATAGTTGCCGTACCATACAATAAAATATGTTATAGTTGCCATACGATAAAATAAAATATGTTATAAATGCCATATGCTAAAATAAAATATTTAATAAATGCCATACGATAAAATAAAATATGTTACAGTTGCCATACGATAAAATAAAATATGTTTTAAAAGCCATACGATAAAATAAAATATGTTACAGTTGCAATACAATAAAATAAAATATGTTGTAAATGCCATACGATAAAATAAAATATGTTACAGTTGCCATACGATAAAATAAAATATGTTATAAAAGCCATACGCTAAAATAAAATATGTTACAGTTGCCATACAATAAAATAAAATATGTTGTAAATGCCATACGATAAAATAAAATATGTTACAGTTGCCATACGATAAAAAAAAATATGTTAAAGTTGTTATACGATTCAACAAAATATGTGATAGTTGCCATTCGATAAAATAAATGTTGCAACTTGGGATAAAGTTAAAACTATAAAGGGGGTATTCTACTCTAGAAATTTGAAAAAATTTTTTTTTGCATATTTTTAAAGTTTAGACTTAAAAATTTTTTTTGTCAAACGGAAATTTTAAAATTCTCAATATTTACGAAGTTATAGCTATAAATGAGGCAGCAATTACGCCGCACCGGTATGACTCGGACAATAATCTCAAACCTTTAAACGCGTTTTTCTGGAAACTACTTTTTTCAACATAAAATCTCAAGTTTTATTCAACTTATTGTCTTCAAATTTGGTATGAAACTTCAATAAATGTTTTTATAACGTTCCTGCCTTAGAAAATTCAAAACGTTTGTTTTACTATTTTTTTAAATATACAATTAAAAAATTACAATTAGGGTAAAAAATATTTTTTTTTTTCAGACAGCCGCCATTTTACGATTTTTTTTCTCTTTGGTACCAACTATAACGACATTATTTTTTTATCAAGATATTGGGAATGATTTTTGTTTCAGATTTACAAAAGGGCTTCAATCATGTCGACCAGCTCACCCCCCTTTTTTTTACAAAATATAACAGCTGATAACATCTTGAATTTGAATTATTTTTTTCAAATTTTTTTTGTACATTCACAAATCATCAATAAGCAAACTGTATAAAATGCATAGGAAAAAGGGTTTTAGCTTTTTTTTATTAAGTCTGAAAAAAAAACGCCCGAAATTCACGCCTCTAGCGTAGAATACCCCCTTAATGAAATATAAAGTTTCTCAAATAAAATGTTAATTATTGAAATATAATTAACAATTCAATCCTTGAAATAACAATATTAAAGGTTGACTAAAACTGAAGTGAGATTCTTAATCTAGAAAAAAAGGTTAAAGGTTATGATGTAATACAATTAAAATAACTTAATTTCGTGTTATGTCATATATTGTCACCTCATGTATTGTCAGTCTTGTTCCACATCTACGTTTCACTCCTACACATCAAAATTGATACTAAATTATAGCTGTGAACTGTCATCTTGGCCCCATTGTATTATCTAAAATGAACTCTGTTAGAAAATTATAAAACCATACGATGTTTCAAGATCCGTTTACTTTCGTTCATTTGTATGTGGGTTACCACCTTTATCATTTATTATCTATCGTACAGCACCTTAAATCTTCAAGAGCAGAGAAACTTCTGTCTGTGGAATATATTTTCATACACTTAACATCGTTGGCCAATGTTATCTACTATTTATGTGACAACAAGGTGCTTCCTAGCAACTAACAGAGATAGACTGATAAGATTTATACAGCAAAAATAACAGCGGTCTAGTTATGAAAATGCTTTTAAATGTGCTTGTTATTTAAATAGAGCTAATCAGATACTTGAGAATATATAAGTTATTGCTATACAGTATCCCAGTTGTTACTAGGATTTGGTCCAATTTTAAATGTGCTTGTTATTTAAATAGAGCTAATCAGATACTTGAGAAGATATAAGTTATTGCTATACAGTATCCCGGTTGTTACTAGGATTTGGTCCAATTTTAATATTATGCTCTCGTTCTTCTTTTACACGAGCTTTTTAAATATAACTAATCAGATACTTCAGGAGATATAAGTGATGGCTACACAGCATCCTGGTTGTTAATAGGAAATGATCTCATTTTCCTTATATGTTCTCGTTCTTCTTCATATAGGCTTGTTATTTTAACACTTGCCTTACTGTGCTAAAAAAATCCTCCAGCCATGGTGCTGGACGCTAAGCGTCCAGTGAAAAATGCATATTTTAAATTAAAATTATGCATAATCTGTTAGGTTATTTTTTGTAATTAGCTATAAAAATCATTTTATCATGTATTAAAACGTCGAATAATCAAATAAAATATAAGAATTGGCCACTCGCTATCCATCACAGGGTGGCAAGTGTTAATATAACTAATCAGATACTCGAGGATATGTAAGTGATAGTTATACAGTATCCCGGTTGATACTAGGAATTGATCTTATTTTCCTTTTATGTTCTCGTTCTTATTTTACAATTTAAATTTGGACTTAAGAGGCTATAGCCCAGGAACTCCAAATTGATAGAGACCCTGAGGCCCGAAAAAATAAATGATTGCATTGGGCCTAATTTGTTACGCCACTAGGATACAACATAACTATCTTAATGTCTTCACTTCCTCAGTTGGAAGATTGGCACGAAGGACTCATCCCTGTCAATGTCGCACCTAATGTCCTCTCTGCGTCATACGCTACTTGGACGAACTCCTGCAAAGGAGTTGTAGCTCTAATGTCATCACAGTCGGATCATTCTGGGCTGATTTGGTGGGATTAGATATTTTTATGTTCTGATTATCTTCTTCACATATTTGTTGAAAGTGAGAAAAGAAACTGCCATAATTGTTTCTGTAGCAAGAAAAAAATTAAATACATGCTATCATGCGGTTTCCTTGCTGGTGACTTTTTCTTTTACATCTTATTTATCCTTCTTTCAAAATATCATTCATTTAATCCAATTATGCTTCCTTAGTCTTCCTCTACAACGCCTTTCCCTCACATTTGTACAGTATATTAGTTTTGTTGGTCTTTCTTCATTAATTTTTGTGCCCAAGTGCCCAAACCATTTCATAGGACTTGAGGAAAATTGTACTAGAACCGTCCCTTAACATTAATGGAATAACTCAATAACTAATGATCACGACCCTTAAAATCAAGGGAATAACTTAAAAAGAAAATTTCATACATGATCCAGGATATATTTTTGGAATCAAAAGTTCTGATCTATTGTAGCGAGATAATATGTCATGAATGTATACTACCGAGAATCGATGCCAAAACTGTTGGATGCATATAAAATATTCATCACTAGGCCACCGATTCAGCAATTCAAAGTGTTTGAAATTTGTGAAAAACTTTTATTACCTCCTAAACGAGTATTTTATAACAAAAACACTTAAGTCATTTGTTGAAGAATAATAAAAGTTTTTGTAAGTGTATCTAAAACAACGCATAATGGGAAAATGTCGCATTCTTTAATATATTTATATCAAAAAATATCCTTTAAATTTTAATTATACCAATATTAATTAAATATGTTCTATTTTCAACCTCCTGATCTTGTTGGTAAGACGTTCGACTTCCACGCGGAGAATTTGGGTTCAAATACCAAAAACGGTATTTGAACCCGAATCCTCCGGGGTTTTTTTTAAAGTTTAATAGTTTATTGAGCACATATTTTGTTTTTTTTTTTAATTGCAGGGTTTATTTACATTTTGACCATTTGTGTACACAAACCACATACCATCACACCATTTGCCTGACAACCTCCGTGGCCAAGTTGGAAACACTCTTGTCTCCTACTCGAAGGCTTTCATGTGTAATCCCAAAAAATAAAATATAAAAGGTTAAAGACTTCACCTCTTAACAATAAAACCCCACTTGTGATAATGTTTCCAAAAAAATTATGATGAACTACGAGTTACACGCCTACTCCAATGGTTCTTAACTCAAAGGTCTTATTAATGGAGCCCAAGACAATGTTGTATCCAAGCGACGTTTTTCAACATGTCTGCAAATCTAATTCAGAAAATTTGAAAGATACAAATTAATATATTTTCATGTAGGTACAGAAAAAAAGAACAGAATATCACGACATAACTTCCTTCAGCTCTTCCAAATCCATACATCTTCTCTTTCTGGTCCATTTTTCACAATTACTCTTAACATTTTTCTTCTTTCAAAATTTAATTAACTACATTCAGTAATCCTTTCTCTTGGTATTTTGCTACGATAGCTTCCAGTCATGTTTGTATTTAAAATTATTGAGTTAGATTTTTGTCTTCCACCTGTTCTTAAATTTAATTTTTAACACAACTATGTTGAAAACTGTGATCAAAGAAAAAGAGAACATAGATCAAACGAATGGATAATGTCTACGTGCGATCAATTAGCCCTGAATTTCGATTAAAAAGGTAAAACTGCATGTTGGTGCACCTTGGAATTTTATCGTTTTTTTTGACATATAAGATGATCACCTTCAGGACTAAAAATATTTTTCCTTGTCTTTGTTTTAAGAAAACTGTTATGAGACTTTGTGTATTTATTTATAATACTTTAATAATTAAGTATATGTGATAATTTTGCCAAAATTATCTAATGTAGAGAACTACATCGCACTCCTTACACATGTACCAGGTCTCACTTATCTTCTTGTGCTTAACACATACCTTGCAAGTTCTGCAGGGTTTTCTTTTTCTTTTTTGTATTTGATAGAATACATATCAATACATCTTTAAACACGCTTTTTGTGAATCTGCTGCTGAAAATGGTGCAAATTCTTTATTCTTTTTGGGCACGGAGACTGTAGTTGGTCTCTAGATTTCTACACATATGTGTATGTCAAAATCTTCAAGATGTGTGATACTTCACTGCACACTGATGGCGCAACGTCCAAATCTCCATCATAAATTAATTCATCTTCTTCATCTTATTTTAGGCCAGTTGGCCTGTTATGGTCCTGCATCATTGTTTGCCTCTTATGACGTCGACTGCCAGCTGTTTTTCCATCTTTTGGGATGTTGTCCTGGAGGTCTGCTTGCTTGGGAGATACTGTCCCTGGCCATTCTTACGGCTCTTGGTTCCGCCATACTGGATACGTGTTCATTCCAGAACCTTCTTCTCTGTCGTCCTCATCTGACAATATCTTCAACTTCGCACGTCCTTCGGATTTCAGTGTTTCGTACTCTAGCACGAAGGGTTTTGCCAGCGATACTCCTGAGTACCTTCATTTTGCTGGCTTGAAGGAGATTTTTGGTTCTGACAGTGTCGGCTCTGAACTCTATGCTGTATGTCATTATGGGGCGGACACAGGTCTTGTATACTCTCACCTTGCTTTGGATGTTCATATACTTGTTTTTACAAATAGTGTTCTTTAAACATCCGGAAATAGCTGCGGCCTTTTGTGATTGTTCAAGCACTTCGCCATATTGCACATTATGCTAGCACCCAAGTATTTAAATTTTGTTATTTGTTCCATTGGTATGTCGTTGATCGCCACACTGCATCCAACTTGCTCTCTGGCTAGAGTCATGCATTTAATCTTTCTGGTGGAGATAGACATGTTGTATTTTTTGAAAGCAGTGTGGAATCGATGAAGCATTTGTTGCAGGTCTTCCTCTGATTCGGCTATGATGGGGGCATCGTCAGCATAGCGTATTATGATGTTTAGCATATTGTCGCCCATCTTGTATCCCAGGTTAAGGTCGGTAATTTCTTCTATAATTTTATCCATAACCAAGTTAAATGGGCTTAAACTATCTCCTTGTCTTACTCCGGTTGGTGTTGGAACGTCATTAGAGAGTTCTCCGTCTACGCGAATTCTTGTGGAGCTATTTATGTTTATGTCTCTAATGATTTTGGCGATGGACGGTGACACATTCCTTTCGAGAAAATGCTTATTACATCTTCCAGTTGGATTCTATCAAAGTCCTTGGTCAGATCGATAAAAGCAAGGTAAGCAGTCTTGTTGTATTCCAAAGACTTTTCTTTAATTTGCCACAGTATGAATATAGCATCTGTAGTAGATCTGTTGTTCTAATTTTCTGTTCTAATCAATTCATATACATTTTAATTACCTAGGGTAATGTCGATATAAGAAACCGGAGACCATAGTTTAAATGTTGAATTGTTAACAATATATTTGCTTGATATCAGCAATACGTCATTTTTTTAGAAGAGATATCCATCACGTGAAAACACAAGTTCTGGACTCAACTTAGGTAGCAAAAGGACATGGACTGCTCTTTGGGATATTAACCCTTCCCTTACGGTGATAAAAATAATACGCGCGTTACGGTGTTGGGTAGTGAGTACGCAATAAAAAATTAGCGATTTTAAATCGGAAAAATAAGAAAATTCATAGATAATCCCCTTAATTAATTATAATTGAAGTTGAAAATTATAATAATTGAGATTTATTTGCTGAAAACATTAAAAAATCATCTGAAAACATTAAAAAACGCTCACGGAACGGGCGTACGTCTAACCTATTTGCAAGCCTAGAGGAAACTAGTGGCGCGGAACGTCAGTCGCATACCCCGGCGCAAACGCCTTTGCTTGCGACGTTGAGAAAATTCAGCTCCTCGCAATTCAGTCTAGTATGCAATACCAATACTATTCACCTATCGTCAAGACGAGGCACTCGCCGCGTTTAAATGCGAATTTGTTTTCGATCTTTACAAAACACCTCGATGTAGTCGATAAATTCTGATTATTATTAATATTATTTTTTAAATCAATGCGTAAATATATTATGGAGGAATACCTAAAATCTTAACCTTGTATTTATTATATTTATAGAGATATTGATGGTTATTAGAAGCAACGTGTAGAAGATACCCAACACAGGGTAGGAAAGGTTAACAACGTGTAAAATAATTATTTATGAAAAAATACATTACCATTTCTTGTCTTTTTCACTTAATAAATATTCTGACACCTGTAATTTTGAACCCGATTTATTTATTTGGTTTTCCAAGTTTTTGCATAAAACAGATTATCTTGTTCGAATAAAAGAACAAATATATATAGTGGTATCAACAAGCACAAAAAATATAACAATTCAAAAAAATTAAGATATTTGTTACAAACTATTATATGTATTTAAATACTGACAGGAAGACGAATAAATTCTGTAGAAAAGTATTCATTGAGAAAAATACAGATGACATGATGTGAGAATGTATGACATAATACGAAATTAATTGATAAGGAATGAATGTAAACTTAAGGCTGATGTGTTAAGCAAAATGAACAAAAACGCGATGAGATTGTTTGGGCATGTGAACCGAATGAATGAAGAAAGACTAACAAAATTTATATATAATGCAAATGTGAGTGAGAGGCGTGTGAGAGAAATACCAAATAAAGTATGGTTGGATCAAAACAATAATATTCTGAAAGAAGGAAATGTAGCAAGTCAAAGAAAAAAAATGTAGAAGGTGGATGGGTGTGGAAGAGGAGAAGGATGTATCTAAATAGGAAAGTGTGCCGCTTTTTCCTCCCTGCCAACCCCATCAAGGAAATGGAGTGATGATGTAAATGTGTAGAAAAATATATAATAAAAATGTATTGGGTGTTAACATAAGCTGTGTCCGTTTTTTCCAAATATAAAAATGAGCACCAAAAGTATAACAAAATGGTAAATGTTATACGTCATTCGAAAGAAAATTTTCTGCTCAGCCAATTCTACGGTGGTTTGAAGGGGATTTTCGTGTATACTATAGTTTAAGTGGTCTTCATCAAAGTTCACTGGTCGCTTTGCTTTTACGTTACATATATTATTTTATTTGATTACAAGCCTTCAAAGTGTAATGTCAAGTAGATGAAAGTGAGCATTTTCGATACCTTCTTCTGTTCGCGTTCAATCGAGGGAATAAAGCTGCTCGCGATATTTGCGAAGTATACGGTGGAGATGCTATGAATGAAAGGACAGTTCGTCGATGGTTTTTGCGTTTCAAAGACGAAAATTTCGATCTGAAAGACATGGAGCGTTCCGTACGACCAGTGGACTTCGATGAGAACCGCTTAAACCATATTATTCATGAAGATCCTCTTCAAGCCACCGTGGAATTGGCTGAGCAGATGAATTGTAGTCACATGAACCGCAACACCTGGGCTGGAAGACAGAATTCTAGCCAACTAGGTCACGAATATCACCAAGGATATATATAGTGAATTAAATAATGCTTTGTTTATACTCAAACTGTCACTTGGAATATTTTTCTACGATATGAACGTATGACATATTCACTTATGCTAAAAAAAGCTCAGAAAATACTTCTTCGATATGATAGAGTATGGATATTATTATCCTTGGCTCTATCCAAATGCCTTCTTACTGGGGATGCTTAACGAGAGGTCATCAGAGAATGCGAGATCTCTAATACTGGGAGACCACTTTTTATGTTTGGGAAGGGTAATCTTGTAAACCATCCGTCCTGAATCGTCGTGAATTATACACATATGTTCTTATTAATTATCTGAGGCAATCGAATATCATGTAAATAATTTCATTGTTATTTAAAACATGTTTTCATTTGTTTAACCATCAAAAAACATGTTTAAACATGTATTGTTATGTATTTCATCAAATAACAAAAAAGAAAAACCCTGCAGTACTTGCAAGGTATGTGCTAAGTACAAGAAGAGAATTGAGACCCGGTACATGTGCTGGTGGGACGAAACTCTCGATATTATAAAATGTTGGCAGAATTATCATATCAACTAAATTATAAAATAAATTTAAACAGATATACCAAAAAATTTCTTAAAATTTACTTAGATAAATTAATTTTAGTAAACCCGTCACAAATAGCAGACTCCCTCAAAAACAAGCTGGGCACTGGGAAAGATTGTCATGGTTATGATCTGGTCTTTAAGTGTTAAAAAAATCTGATAAAAAGAAATATAAATGCAACAAAAGTTATAAATTTACAAATTTGCTTAAAATCAAGCTAAAGATCATCAGCCAATCTCAATTAATAATTAAGAAATATTATAAATATATGTATAACTTTCAAAAATTTACATATTACGTGATGAATGCCATCAAAATATAGGAAATCTTTTAAAAGCACATTGCAAACCTTTTCATAATTTATAGCACAGATAAGGAAAATTATTTTAAGAACTGAAGGTGATCATCTTACATGCCAAAAAAAACGATAAAATTCCAAGGTGTAACAACATTGATATTTACTAGGAAAAAAATCAGTTTTACATTTTTTATCGACATAATTGTATGCATGTCGACATAATTTGATGCATGTCGACATAATTGTCATTTTGTTTGATCACAGTTTTCAACATAGTTGTCTTGAAAACTGAATTAACGAACAGATGGAAGATAAAAATTGGTCGTTTTTTTAGTACAAACATAAGTGGAAGCTTTCGTAGCAAAAAAAGTGATTTATTGGACGTAGTGAGTTAAATTTTGAAAGAAGAAAAGGTAAAGAGTAATTGCGAAAGAAGGGCCTTAAAAAGAATATGTATGGATGTAGAGGAGGTGAACGAAGTAATGTCGTGATAGGAAAATAAAGTATTTTGTTCATTCTGACTGCCCCTGCATGAAAATTTATTCATTCGTATCCTTCAGACGTGTTGAAGAGCTTCGCCGGGAGGCAACATTGTGTTGAGCTCTATTAATCATGCCCTTGGGTTAATAATCATTAGAGTGGGCGTTTAACTCGTAGTTCATCATCATTTTTTTTGGAAATATTATCATAAGTGGAGTTGTATTGTTAACAAATAAAATCTTAAACCTTTTATATTTAATTTAATTTTTTGGGATTACATCACCCAAAAGCCATCGAGTGTAAGACAGGCGTCTTTCCAAATTAGCCACGGAGGTTGTCAGGCAAATTGTGCGATGGTACGTCTTCTTCTTCTTCCTCTTGGTCTGGGTTGTATGACATGTTTGTGACAATGGGCTGTCCTTGGATGACGACGTCCAGCTGTCCTTCCACCTTTTCGGCGGCCTTCCTGGTAAACTCCTGCTGCTAGGGTTTTCAGTCTTAGCAATTTTCGCAAGTCTCGTGTCCTCCATGCGGTCTCCAGAAGCGCCTTCTGCTTCTTCTCCAACTCACTATGTTTTCAACACCACAGACAGAACTTATCGTCTCATTTCTGATCCGATCTCTAAGAGTTCTGCCTGCGATGGGGTGTAGGATTCTCATTTCCACCACTCTGAGAAGGTTTTTTTGTCATACTTGTGATGGTACGTGATTTGTGTGAATAAATGGTCAAAATGTATTGTAAATAAACCCTGCAATAAAAAAAACCATTGTATGTGTTCAATAAGCTTTTAAACGTTAAAAAACATCAAAGTAAGAATGGGATAGCAACGACGCAGACATACAGTTTCTATCATAGAACTTATTAAGGTATATCATATTTATTATTATTTTTGTGTGAGCATATACGAGTATACGTGATTCATTTTGTACAGCATATAACACATTTATATTGATCTTAATGTTATGATAAAGAGATTCACCATCCACAGGTGTTATGACAAAAAGATTCAACATCTCATCAACCACTAGTGTTAGGATAAGGAGATTCGTCATCCCACCATCCACCAGTGTTATTACAGGAAGATTCGCCATCTCACCATCTACTAGTGTTACGATAAGGAAATTCGCCATCCCATCATTCACCAATATTATGAAAAGGATATTTGCCATTCCACCATCCATTGGTGTAATTACGAGGCATATCCAGAAAGTAAGTGTACTGAATTTTTGTAGGTTACAATTTTTTTTATTTAAACAAAAAAATTACGTGGTTACCGTAGTACATATGTAAGCTATTTTTCGACATAGTCGCCATTCCTCTCAATGCAGGTGGTGAAGCGGGGTATCAACTTTTTGATGCCTTCCTCGAAGTAGTTTCCCACCAACCCCTCCGTCCACTTCTCCACCTCCTCCTTTACCTCCTCGTCGGTTGAAAACCTTTTTTCACCCATGTGCAGCTTCAGGGAGGTAAAGAGATAGTAATCTGAAGGTGCTAAGTCAGGGGAATGCGCGGGATGGTTCAGGACATCCCATTTAAACGAGGCGAGCAGTTACGTCTGGCATTGTCGTGCAACAGGCAGACTCTTTTGTCAGCATGCCTCTCCTCTTGTTCTGAATCACCCTCCGCAATTTTTTAGGGTCTCACAGTATCTTGCAGAGTTGATGGTCTCCCCTTGAGGCATATATTCAATTAAAATTATGCCTTGACAGTCCCAAAACACGGATGCCATGATTTTCTTGGCTGAAATTGTGGTTTTGAACTTTTTGGCGGAGGGTGAAGAGGTGTGACGCCACTGTTGAGACTGTCTTTTGGTTTCAGGCGTGTAGTGTGCAACCCAAGTTTCATCTCCAGTAACGATGGAGCGGAGAAATTCATCTCCATAGAGTTTGCAGCGCCTCAAAAACTCTTGCCCGGCCTCCACTCGATTCAACTTGGCGGGAGATGGGGTTGACATTTTTCACGAAACGTGCTGTCGCGTCGACACTTCTCAACGTACTGACCCCGAACCGGTCTCGTTGCGGAGGGGAAGGGTCAGGCTACACGGAAATATAGCCAACATGTCGAAAATAAAATCCATCCGGTCGTGAGAGCCTCAGTACATTTATTTTCTGGATACGCCTCGTACAACGAAATTCGCCATCCAATCATTCATCAATTT
The DNA here is from genome assembly GCA_949825065.1 of Odontocerum albicorne. NCBI lineage: Eukaryota > Metazoa > Arthropoda > Insecta > Trichoptera > Odontoceridae > Odontocerum > Odontocerum albicorne. The sequence goes on from OX463848.1 coordinate 38,326,114, forward strand.
TATGACAATATATTCGCCTTTCCACCATCCACTGATTGATATGACAAGGAGATTCACCATCCCACCCTCAGATTATTGATAAGAAGATTCGTCATCCCACTATCCGCCAGTGTTATAATGAGGAGATGAACCATTCAACTATTTATCGGTTCCATGATAAGAAAATTCGTAGTCTTGACTTATACGTATTTAAGATCAGGATGACGATGAAGAGAGAATATTTTTTTCGCTCCCCCTTGTCGAACTTTCGAATTAATAACCCTTAGAATGGGCACATTTCTTGTTGGTCGTTGTCATTAGTATTATTAATACTCCTGTATGTTCAGAGCTAATATTGACCTCGTAAAATATAAACTCTCGATATAAACTCCTTTGTTTTGGATACTTGATTTGCAGTCACCTCTTTTTTTATAAGTTTGGCGGCGCTATGCAATTAATCTATTATTTACTAGATATTTTTTAATGCCCATATAACATATAAATTTCCTCCAATCGACTTGACAACATAACATATATTGTTTTTTTACAATATAACACCACCTTCGTACCTTAGTTGGTAAGATTCCTTTGTCTTCCAACGCGGAAATCACGGATTGAATTCCTGTTAGAGGAACTTTTTTTTAATTATTTCAGTTAGGTTTTCACTAAACTCCTCTTTAACGTCTTTCTTGTTGATAAGCATATAATATCACATGTCAATTAACCCGCCAGATTATACTGCATGTAACAAAATTGTATCACAATATTTAAAGGATGTAGTTCTGAAAAAAAGAAGCAATTTTTGTGTCACATTGCATGCTTTTGTACTTAAGCGTGAGGTAAATTACGACTGAAAGTCCAGAGGCGGAAAAAAACTTTAAGTTTAGTATAATAATCCATATAAACTTATATTTTGGATGCCAAGATGTTGCAGTACTTCAAAAGTGTTTACTAAGGGTCGTCTGCCAGGTTTTTATGCACTTCTGAGACAACCCTTACAGATAATACATGATCGTATAATTAGGACTGAATACTCATTAATTAGTTATTACATTAAACAATTTATACTACGCTATTGGAGAATGCGATTAGAAAAAAAAAAGAAATTATTATTGTCACAAATTCGAATAATCTGAATAGAATAGTTATTTGTTTCTTTTTCAATTTTTATTTTATTTAATAAATAATCCCTTTTTAAACTTTAATACCTCGGAAGTATCCTAGTGGAAGACCTCGACCCAGAAACTGAAGTCAAGTGCAGAATTGAAACATCTCGTGCGACTTTTAATAAAATGAGAAGCGTATTCTGCGATGATAATCTAAACTTGAAACTTCGACAACGGTTAGTCAAATGCTACGTTTGGTCAGTGTTATTATATGGAGGGTAATAATGGGCCCTCAAAGTTGGTAGTGTGAACCGACTGGAAGCATTCGAAATGTGGATACACCGGAGAATGCTACAGATACCCTGGACGGATATGATCAGCAACACAAAGAGACAAAGTTCTTCAAAGAGACAAAGTTGATAGAGAATTGCTGACTAATATTAAAATCCGAAAGGTGTCCTATTTAGGTCATGTACTTAGAGAAGCAAAGTACAAATTAGTGCATCTGATCATCCAAGACAAAATAGAGGGTCTAAGTTGGCAGGAGGCAAATCTCCTGGCTCCGCAATACACGTGATTGGACTGGTATAAGGACCGTTGGGGATCTTTTTCGGGCTGCCGGGGACAAAGATTTCTACTCGCAGGTGATATTCAACGTTGGGGGGACCCAAAATGACACTGAGAAGAAGAATAAGAAACTATTATTCATCTATTTTTTATGTACATGTATATACATATGTACCTAACTCCTTAATGCTTATGTATTTTTTATATGACTTGTGTTTCATTTTAAACATTTGCAAACTTACTGGAATGAATTTTTATAATTGTCTATTTTATTATTATAAACTTATTTTTTATACAAACTTTTTTATTTTTGAGTGAAACATGGAAGTGTAGAAATGAATGAATGATAAAATAAAATCTGGTCGTTCCATGAACTACAATCAGTGTTGTTAAAAAACGCGCTAAAATACGAATAGCATTGGTCAGTAGATTAAATAATACCTGCCTTTTGCTACTTTTTCAAAGCAACATTGCAGATTATCAAATAAAGTTACGGTTTAAAAAAGTGCTATTTGCAAGTCATTTATTATTTTTTTCTGATCTGATTACTGCCCTTAGCAAATCTTGTAACAGGTTCGTATAATTGTTGCAGAATATTCAATATAATGATTAAACACGCATGCGGCCTGCATTTTGTTGCAATAATCACTGTATTTAAATTTAATTTACTGACTTTTATTATTTTTAAACGTGCATTTGATTATTGTATAATAACAAAGGTCGATAGAAAACATGTATTAGCAGGTTTTTTTTAGTTATGACAACAGTTTAAAAATATAACTTTCTATTTGACTTGGGTATTATCATCAATGCAGTTTAATATTAATATGGATTTGGGATATTGCTTTTGGATTTTCTTTTGTATAGGAAGCTTGTTATTTAATTTTCAGGTTGTGTAATAATTTTTGTATAACAATTGTATTTTATATAAATAGCAAAAGTCATTGTCAAAAAATTTGGAGGCAGTTTGGAAAATTATTTGTTATGAAACCTGTATTAATAATAAACAAGTGAAACAAAATATGCCAGTGGTAATTTGGTTGACGTTCTTCCTAATTTATTTATTTTTTGACAAAATAAACGACACTAAAGTGTTCTTTGCACACAAAAACATTTATTTAATGCACATATATTAACATCTTTAAAACTATCAAATCAGGATTGTTGAGCAATTCAATAGTTTTAAATATCTAGGAAACTTAATTACTTGTGACAATGTCCCAGAGATAGAAGTGAGATGCTGAATTGAATTGACATGTATAGAATTTTGCAATGATAGCTTGAATCTTGAACTTCGGCAACTAATAATTTACATATATGGTATTTGCTATTTTTCTGTGTTAAAACATAGACCATAAGACCAGAATACAAAATAAACTGAACGCATTCGATATCTGAATTCATCAGAGGAAGCTCAGATTTTTTTTATTTTATCGTACCTCAAACACCGAGGTACTGCGTCAACAAGTTGTGGAACGAGAACTCTTCAATTCCATAAAATGCTGAAAGATTACTTTTATTAGTAAATATACGAGTATATTTGGGTTATATAGTAAAAGGAGAAATTTACCACTTTCTTAAATTAATATTGATGGACAAAAATGAGGGTTGACGTTGAGACGGTAGAAGGCATCTGTCTTAGTTACGTAACATTCGCGAATAGACAGTAATGAAAATAGTTGACTTCCTTTCTTTTGTTTTTTTTGTATGCCATTTTCCCTTTGCAATAGTTAAAAAACATCAAGTATTGAAAAAAAACAACTTATTTTGTTTCATCTTCAAAATGGCGCGAATAACCACTCAAGTGAATTTGTTGAACAGTGCTGAGAAAAGAGTAAAACCATTTTCTTTCATAAATATATAATGTACGGCACAGGTACAAAGACTAGAAATAGGTGGATATAGGTGAAGAGATTCCTCTTTAGCAGGTAGTAGATGGTCGCAAGTAAAAGGTAGTAGACTGGAGTGAACTGAGAATGTATTTTTTGACTTTTGGGGCTTCTTATGTGTGGCCAATCACCCATCGCAAGCGCCTGTTTACGCCTGTGCATGCCGTCATAACTTGCAAAATATCACAATTCACGCAAGTTTTCGCATGCATGAGCCGGCCAACTTTTGATACTGTCTCACGATGGCCGCGCATAAGGAATACTTCAATGGTCGCGACACAGCACGGACCTCAACAAATATAAAAATTATACATTCAAAACATCAAAATATAACAAGAATTTATACAAGTAAACTTAAAACAAGAAATCATATGTTTTTAGATGACGCATACGTCCGATACGTATCGTATAATATATATTTTTTTCAGCACATCTAAAATGACACTAGCAAGATTTTTTCATCCTTATAATATAAATCCTAGAATAAAGAAACTTCTCTCCGGAATACGTAAGATGATCTCTCAAAATTAACATCTGAAAAGCATTCAATGTTGACAGGAAATCAATTGTACCACATAAAAAGGGCGATCGCATCTCTCGTTGTCCTTACTGAGGTTCATTACAGTTCTCCTTGAACGTATTTTTACAAGAGTAACGGAGGTCAGCAAGATGCTTCGCAACCAAAATGAAATAGCAATAATAAAGGTCATCCAGGGAGATCTTTTGTTGTGTTGAAATAAAGTCTACACTTTATTGTACTGCGAACGGGTAAATTTCAAGTTTTGTGTTTTTGTACAATATTTCATGTCCCTTAACCCTTCCCTTACGGTGATAAAAATAATACGCGTGTTACGGTGTTGGGTAGTGAGTACGCAATAAAAAATTAGCGATTTTAAATCGGAAAAATAAGAACATTCATAGATAATCCCCTTAATTAATTATAATTGAAGTTAAAAATTATAATAATTTAGATTTATTTGCTGACAACATTAAAAAACCATCTGGCACCGCTCACGGAACGGGCGTACGTCCAACCTATTTGCAAGCTTAGAAGCTACTAGCGGCGCGGAATACAGTCGCATACACCGGCGCTTACGCATATGCTTGCGGCGTTGAGGCAATTCAGGTTCTCGCAATTCAGTCTAGTATGCAAGAGTGAGATGCGAATATAGTGTCGCGCTTCCCGCATACTATTCACCTATCGTCGAGATGAGGCACTCGCCGCGTTTAAATGCGAATTTGTTTTCGATCTTTACAAAACACCTCGATGTAGTCGATAAATTCTGATTATTATTAATATTATTTTTTAAATCAATGCGTAAATATATTATGGAGGAATACCTAAAATCTTAACCTTGTATTTATTATATTTATAGAGATATTGATGGTTATTAGAAGCAACGTGTAGAAGATACCCAACACAGGGAAGGAAAGGTTAATGGGATGTTTCGATTGTACCTTTCAAATATGTATCTTATAGATGTTCCTTAGGAGAAAAGCAGAACTTTATGTTTGATTTCTTCTTCATCTAATAAATTGATTGTTCCAAATCAAACCAAGAAGTTGGGTTATTTATTTGCTGTCGCTGGTTCTGTGGTGGAATAGTCTGTCCCTTTGTATTACTCGTAGATATATGAGTGACATGTGCATCAAAATTTTATGATGTTATATGAAATAAACACTTCATATTTTTTATTTTTTTTTAAAGAATAAATATGACCGAAGTCATAGGTATCCTTATACCTTCGAACACTAGGCGGAAAAATGACTGTGTCGTTCGAGGGGAGTAGCACAGCGTGGGGTTCGAACCGCTTTCCGCACGGAAGTTCAGTGCATTACCGCGCGGCTATGCACTTCATTCATAATACGCCACACTAAACAATTTGGTCTGGTTGTTCTTTTAATATTGTAAATATTAATGTTACTTATAATAAACCTTGAAGGTCATCTTCTGTTTCTACTACTATGGTAGCGTCATCTGCTTCTAGGGATACAAAAGTAATATATTGTACAAATATTAGTAAAGGCTATACCTGTATACAAATTTATTACTTAACTAATCTTATTTATATATTATAATTTATGAACTTACTTAATCTTATTTTCCTACGTGTCATTTTATTTTTTATAATCTTAATACATGATTTCTTAGAAATAATTAACACCTACATACTACTTATAACTAGATAACAATTCTTACAACTAATTATTTAGCAAGAACAAGTCCACTCGTTCAGGCTACTTGTATTTCATCACATTAACTCAGAACTTGGCCAGACCAGACAAAATAATTCAATAATCCTGTTCATTATGAGATTAAATAGGAAAGGGTTAAAGGTGTTCCATTTTCTTATTCCGCTCATTGCTGGTATTTCTTGGTGTATCTCACCATCTACTTTGATCTTCATTTTGGATACCTCACCATCTATCTTGATCTTAATTTTTGATACCTCATCATCCACTTTGATCTTCAATTTGGATACTTCATCATCCACTTTGATCTTCAATTTGGATACCTCCTCATCTACTTTGATCTTCATTTTGGGTACCTCCCCGTCTACTTTGATCTTCATTTTGGATACCTCCCCATCTACTTTGATCTTCATTTTGGATACCTCACCATCTACTTTGATCTTCATTTTGGATATCTCCCCATCTACTTTGATCTTCATTTTGGATACCTCACCATCTACTTTGATCTTCATTTTGGATACCTCCCCATCTACTTTGATCTTCATTTTGGATACCTCCCCAGCTGCTTTGATCTTCATTTGCAATTTTATTTACCATATATTTTTAGTAATTTCATCTTGAACTGTTTGTATTAAGTTTATCTTGAACGTCGTTGTCAAAGATCTGTCTTCATCTTTGCACAGATCACCTCTGTGAACTAGCACAGGTAAAATGTTGGACTTCCATTGATTTTGGGTTCGATTCCCGGTGTACTCGAAATAAAAACAGTTTATCTGTTACACCCGTAAAAGCTATACACGTGCTAGTGTTGTGGCCATTCCCACATATACTTTCACGCATGATCACCGTTGCCTATATTGTGCTTGACTTTCATCCAGATTATGTGGATTTGATTCCCAATGATATTCGAATAAAATAGTTTCAGTCTAGTAAAATAGTTTATCTGATTAAAATACTCATATATACTGGACATTTGCTGATGTTGTTGTTTTTCCATGTGCGGGATAGTTTTGTCGATACTTACGATGATGAACCGTAAATAATGTGCCTACTCAAATGGGTTAAAGTCTGAAGCATATCTCCCTATCACGTTTTTCAATATGTCCTAATCACAAAGAATCTCCGAAAGAAAATATCGTCTTCGGCCCCAGCAATCGAGCTTTGCAGTTAACCACTTCAGTAGTAAAAAAACCCTCAGTTCGTCATAATAGGTGATGGAAACATTGCTGCTCGAGAGCAGGCAAAACAACCTCGTACACGTCTATCGAGTGCAAGTGTTTTTTTGGGAACCATCGGGAATCGAACCGAGCGAAAGACCAGCATCTTATCAACAAGGTCATAGAAGTCATTGGTATTCTCTCAAAATTTATAAAAAAATGAATAGTATGACAACAAAAATTACTATTCACATAAGCCATTAACCATTCGCATAAAACTTTATGAAATTTTATTACAAAAATCTATTTTCAAAACTTGTGCGATTAGATTGAAAATTAAATCCAATACAGGCGAGAAATAACAATAACTGACTAGTAAAAAAATATTTATTGGTCCACAATTTTATTCATGATATTTTTATCTAGGTGTTGAATCGACAACGTTCGTGACTTTTTTCGCTAAGCTTTTTACCACCTAGACACTTTGGGTTTGATTTCCGAAGATATTTTTGTAATTTGTAATTTTGGTATAGATCACATTTTATGGTGCGATAATGATTGAGGCAACCGTTTTATGGTGCGATAATGATTGAGGCAACGGTTTTCGATTCAGCCTTCATCTCGGATCGATTGTCTACTAGTGGCGTCAAATGATAATTTTGTCGCATTCAAAGTTTTCTGCAAAAATACTGGTATTCTGTTGGGCTGCTTGAACGTTGTCTTAGCCGATTTATAAACATATACATATATACACTGCACATGAAGTCATTTTCCTTCTCCCGTGACGTCAGACCTTAAGTTCGTCGGCGCTTCTTATCTTTTCACACTCCTGTGTATCACCGTTTCAACAGTTTTTCCTTCGTCATTAACCTTTCCCTTCCGGTGCTAAAAAAACCGCGCGTTCCGGTGCTATGTATTCAATACACATGTTAAGATGAGCGATTTAAAATCGGAAAAATAAGAATTGTCAGGACTTGGGTACGGCCGACCAATTAGTTTATTGTAGTTAAAAAATAACCATTAAAAATAGTGAACCAGAGCAGTCAAAGGGAGATCTTGCGTCATTTTCGAGAAGGATTGCTTCCTATTGTTTCAAACTTAACTGCCTCGAGTGGCTGGCTTGTCTTCCCATTTGTATAGAAATACACGACACTTTATGAGGATCGGTAATTAGTGTTCCGTCTGCGATCTGTTTTATTGCAGTCACAGATAACTATTGTTACTAAGAAAAGAAAATAAAACTTTGCGCAAGATATATTTCGAGGGCGAAGGCGCTTTTATGACCGCGATTGTCATGCGAGGGAGAAAAAAGGGGTCAAAAAATTTCTCTTCTCCTTTCTAAAGAAATACGTCGAGCTTAATTTATTACGGACATAGTTAAATATTGAAAACAACGGCTGAGAATAACAATTCACTCGAGATACATTAAAAAAAAGAAGGGTCCAGTATTGTCTCTTAAACAATAAGTTTCACCGGATGTTATACAAAAAGGATTCTCGACTTAATTACGCTGTGAAAGTTTAAATAGACTATTCATTGGCAAAATAACGAAAAGGTTTATGATTTTTTTAACGGTCGCGAGGGACTTTCTATAGAGTTCCAAAATGGCGGCGCTAGGCTGAGATCCCTTAAATTAAGGGACCGCGATCTTCCGAGCCCATTCTCTCGCCACGAAGTTATCAAGTCAACATCATTCTCGTCTTGACGCTGTTCGCGAACTTGAACAAGCTTTTCTCACATTTGATTGTTCATTCTTATTTGATACAATTTGTCCGGTAAATTCCCGAGGAACTGAGTCGTGTGGGTGTATTACGACACGAATTGGCGGTCGCCAACCACTGAGGGAATTTCTTCACATCAGCGGCCCTGTAGTAACAGTATAAGGTCAGAGGGCCATATACGAGTCGACCTGGTCATACACTTGAAGCGGATCTGGGATAATACATTTTGTCCTGTTTTGGAGTAAGATCAACCTTATTTATCCTCTTTTGCTTGTCATTTTATGGTGATATTTGAGTATTCTAGAGATTGGCGAGATCTAATCTTTGAGAATTGACACATTTCCGCAACGGACTGTTGTGTGATAATAAATTACTTCGACTGCCTGTCCATCTGAAAGGTTAGCGGAGTAGCAGCGAGAAATCTGCCCATTTGATTTTCCTGACGGAGTATCAGCTCGTCAGGATTAAATATATAACCAATTAACAGCAAATATGTGTTTCATTATGTATTTATACCTACCCAAGCACTGACGAATGCCTACCTCTTCCCACGACATCTTGAGATCTTATTGAGCCTTGTTTTACCTATACTGAGCTACCGGAGTAAGAGTCATACATTGTAACATCCAGGCTTTTAGTAATCCAACTTAATTAATTAAAGGGTAAAAAGTCTGAAACTGGCCGCCTTTCAACGCGGGGCCTACCTAGAGGTTCGTCGTCGGGCTTGGACGGTATAATTTGTATTTTTATGTTTTTTTCCTTTCTTTCTTCTTTTGGTACTAGAATAATTTGTGCATTGCTGTGTTGTGTACTGTGTATTGGAATTTTATGTTTTTTTTTCTTCTTTTTTCATTTTTCGATTTGAATATCTTGTGCATTGCTTTATTGTATACTGTGTATTTGAGTTTTATGTTTTTTTTTCTTTTTTTGATTTGAATATCTTGTGCATTGCTTTGTTGTGTACTGTGTATTTGAATTTTATGTTTTCTTCTTTCTTTTCTTCCTGTTTTTATTCGAAATTTTGTGCATTGTTGTATTGTATACGGTGTATAATTTTGTTATATTATTTTGATTAACGGCGTATAACTCGGTAAAGAATCGAAAGCAATTCAGGACCGTTAAAACAACAAAGCATAGGCTTTGTACTTCAGTCAAGTCGGTCGGGCGGAAATTGATTCGAGTACCGTTTTGTTTGGCGGTCATTTTGTGTATGAGTTGAGGATTTTATTTATTAATTAAATAAAATATAATAACCAACTAATAACGTGCGGCTGATAAAAGCTGTGCGAGTGTAGGTAGTTATTTTCTAAAATTAGAAAAAATCGAGTTGAGCGTAGTTTTACGAGGAGTATAATCTCGAATTTGGCCGGTAATCGGGTAGGCAGAGCTAGTGGAACGCCATAGTTTCTTGTGATTGGCCGGGTGTTTAGCAGCTGATAGAAGTTCCTTGTTGCATTGGCAAGGAATAATTCGTTACGTTTTCTTTCCGGTTGGATAGAGTTAGTGGCGTATTCCGGAGTTTGGATCGCTTTGAAGATTTTTAAATCATCAACAAAAAATAGAATATTTAGAGCACTAAGTTTGCCAACTATAACATTATTCGTTCAGAGCCGTCCGGCTGTTTCGCTAATTAAGTTTGACGAATACTAGCTGTCGTACATCTGGTCGGCGAGATTAGTAGTAGACCGGTGTTATAATAGCGTGGCCGGGTGATCGAACTTATTGAATTATTCTATTTTAGGCCTTTAAGGTAGAGTTGTTTTCTTCGATTACATGCGATTGGAATTTCTGGTGAAGGCTATTCCTGAGATTGGGAACGCGTATTAATAACAGCGTGGCCTAGAGTCTTGGGGATTTCTAATCTTTCAGATAGAACTCTCACCTTGCTAGCTGAGGATAAGTCCACAATGAGTCCTATTGACAATATTACGAGTGCAACTAAGGAGAGATTGATTGGGGAATTGATGGAAAGGGGAATCACTCCGGGTAACAAACTCCCCAGGTTGCGTCGGCAAGCATGGAGCTACAATCGGGGCCTCGTTCACTCTCCTACAGAAGAGGTTATATTGCCTCAAAGGTCTAAGGCACATGTTAATTTGCGAGGAGCCCCGGAATTTTCTATGGAACTGGTTTCCGGAGCGACAGCCCCTCGTTCGGACTCTTCCTTGCCATTTACCGGGTCTTGCCCTTCAAGAGACTTGGGAATGTTGCCGTCTCCTAGCACTAGAGGTAATCAATTACCTCCATTAAATATCAATTTTTCATCGTGGCCAGTGGATCCGTTTAATGGCTCGGGTAGCGTACGTCAGTTTTTGGTTAGGCTCGAGGAAATAGCACACGCACGTAGGTTCGATGTAGACTCTCTCTCTCCCGTCCTACCTGAATTTTTGCGCGACAGAGCCCTGACCTTTTTCAGGATTACGTATAGGAACCCTATGAGATGGGCTACATTGAAGGCACATTTTTTGGAGAGGTTCGAATCGGAGAGTTTTATGGTAGATAGAAAGCTGGATATTTGGGCATCCAAGCAGGGTCACGAAGAATCTTCCACCGATTATATATCACGAATTTTGGAAGTAAACAGTACACTGGACTCTGCCTTGACGGAGGTGGAGCTGTTACAGGTGTTCAAGAGAGGCCTTCACGTTAGGTTTAGCTCAGTCCTTGTCAGTACGCGGCCTGCGTCAGTACGAGAGATGGAAAGAGTATGTGCCTCTTTCGAACAAATGAACAGGAGTGGTGAGGTATCACCCCGGCCGCTGCAGATGCAGCCAAGGGTAAGGGCACGTGTGTCATCCGTCTCACAGAAGGTTATCGGTAGAGGGCCGACCTTGTTGAGGTGTTTCTTGTGCAATCTTCCGCATCATATTGCCCGCGACTGTCCGCACAAACCACTTATCCAGAAGGAACCGGATAAGTCGCCAAGTAATCGCGTAAGGAGTCGTGCCGAGACTTCTAGACCTTTTACTTTGCTGACGGATACTTCGCGTCCGCCGCCGAGCTCCTTAATTCCAAAAAACAGATAGGGGACCAACCCGGTCAAGGTAATTCGGAGCTAAGGGGTTGGTCAAATACAATAGAATTAAGAAATAATAGCCGTAACCTTGGTGCCATAGAAATTTCAAATGCTAGGGATGAGAGACCCTATCTTCATTGTGAAATTCAGGGCTCACCATTTAGGGCGTTGCTAGATTCAGGTGCAGCAATTAACGTAATAGGTGGTAATCTGTATAAAAATTTTAAGGACTTACGGTTTATTATGCGAACTACTGAGGGAGTCGTTCACACGGCTGATAGTCAGGGACATCGGGTGCTGGGTACGATCCAGTTGCCCTTACATTATGATCACCAAACTGTGTTGGTGGAATTCCAGGTAGTTCCTTCTTTAGATACTTGCTTGGTGCTCGGTATTCCCTTCTTGAAGCGTTCCGGGCTTACGCCGGAATCGTTTTCTCATTCGAGTAGGAGTTAATGGCTCAATAATGCCTCCATTGTTCCGAAAAAGGATGCTTCTGCTCGAATCGTATTGGACCCCGCAAACTAAATTCCGTGACGCAGACGGACTGTTATCGGTTACCTAACATCAACCGAATTCTCGACAATCTTCGAGATACGCGCTACCTCACTGCTTTAGATCTGAGCCATGAGTTTTGGCTAATGCCATTAAGCAAAGAGTCTAAATGTAAGACGGCATTCTTTGTAGAGGGCCGGGGACAATATCGGTTTGTGGTCACCCCATTTGGCTTAAAAAACATTCCTGCTGAGATGCAACGAATGATGGAACAATTGTTCGCCGATCAGGGTGACCAGGGTTCTGTACCATGTTGGTTTAATAATATGCAAACAGGACTGAGAGTCTTGGAGATAATTAATTATTGACTTTATTGATCTCAGGTAAAGGCTTGAGAGTTATAATTCTTGTGTGTTTTTCCGTATCTGATTATCTGCCATGCATACATCTTATTGTCCTGAATTGTAATTTTTTTTGTTGCATTAATTATATTTATAATTTCATTTCTGTTAGTATTGTATTGTATTTGTGCCTATGTATTGTATTTGGTATTGTGTTCCTTTGAGGTTGCCTTCTAGACGTACGGCTATAATTGTTTGTGCCTGTGCGTGTATTAGGAAGCCGTACTACAGGGTTATACAAATCCGAATTTTGCGATGACGCATGCAAATGTCTAGGTCATCTTACGTACCGCGACGAACTCAGGAGGGTTCCTAGTAGAGAGTAATATTGTAGAAGTTTCATAACCAGCGGCATGGTAAATAAGTTAGAATTTTACTCGTATTACCCGTATATTGTAGTTAGTTCAGTTTAATTTTCGAAACAACGCCTAGCCTTGCGGTAAGCTCGCCAGCCATAAGCTTCATGATACCGCAGATGTAATAGAAACCTAGATCGCTGATTAATTAGTACAAGTATGTCACCAAAGGGCGAAAAAAAAACTTTGATTTGTTTTTCTATCGCAAGGGTATTACACACCCTGATTTTTAGAACGTCTACATATATAACGCGTGGTGACAACTTTATTGTGCTCGGGCAGGAAATCAGAGACCTTAGGGCGCATGTCTGTATACAAGCGAGCGAGTATACCATGCAGTATTGAAGCAACATGTTCGTTTAACCTCCTTCATCGGGAGCGGAGCATGTTTTCACGATGCTGGCCGTAGTATAAAGTTGGCAAGTTGTTTAAACTTCATCGTTGAGGTGGCGTCATCGAAAATTATTAGTTAAAGGTATATGAGGAATAAATATCCCCGCCATGATCCGCAGAAGACTAGTATAGGAGAGGTTTAATTCCTCATTAATTACGTGTTCGTCAAGTGGTTTAGAGTAAACCAATGCGAGTGATGCGAACACCTAGGGAAGGATTGTTCATGCCTCAATGATACTGTGAGAATAGCAAGATGAGTTCACCTTTCTTCTCCTCGCCATAATCTCTACCCTGCCCCATCATGGATCGTTCTCCGAATAGAGGGGCCGTGCCGGAAGAACGTTTTGTTCGCACTTTTTGCAATAACTAATGGTATAAGGCAAAGGGAACAACCTTTAGGTTAAAAGTACAGATAGGTTGTGGCAGGCTGGAAGCTAAGCGCTGCTTGGTGTAGTTTACACCTAGGTTATAAACCACCTAGTTGGACAGGTGGTATGGAGAGGGTATTCTAGCCAATCAAACGCTGGGCGATATTTCAGCAACAAATTAGCGCCCCGATTTGTCAAGTGTGTGGTCACAAGGTAAATTTCCGACACAATATATGAACTGTCTGACCTGAAGGGGAAAGTGGCAGGTAAATTTCGCGTCAAAGACATCGCCAAGGTGGAATAAAGGCTCCATTACGGTGAATTGACGCGAGAGCTGCCGTGGCACTTGTGGTAATTCAGTTTTACCAAATTAGGTTTCCATGTTCCAAGAAAAAAATATGGTGGCGCTCAATAGACCATGCGCTGGACAATGAGTGGTGATTTTTGCTGATAGCATAGCGTTTGTATGCGCGTCTTTTGATAGAGCGTCGACGCTCACTTCCTCATGATGTCACATTGGATACATCCTTACCAATTCCTTATCCTGTTCTATCAAGGGTCGCTCACCTGGCACTAGGTCGTATAGGTTGAATGGAAGGCAGCTCCATGATAGGGAATGAGTGGGGTTGCTACCGGGGTTTGGGAAGTGCTGCTGGGAAGTATGAATGAAAAGGATTGGGTGCGTGCTTTGGTGGGGGGGGCTTTCGATGGGATATCCTTTAATTGTGAGGCTTCGGCCAATGATTTTTTTTTGTTGTTGTTTTGTATATTTTTTTTTTTTTTTGTAACTGTCAGTCCGGTCTAGGTGGGCAGGCGTCCGCGACGCCATCGGTACACGGAGGTGCATAGTATGATATGACTACGTCATGCACATCTTGGCTCCGCCCGTTGGTTCTGCGGCCGTCGCACCGACGACTTAGGTGGGCGCTCGCGGCACCATTGGTACCAGGACCTCCATAGTAGTGTGTATGGACTCCGCCCTTTGGGTCCGCAGGCGTCACACTGGTGACAAAGGTTTTATTGTCAGTCCGGTCTAGGTGGGCAGGCGTCCGCGACGCCATCGGTACACGGAGGTGCATAGTATGATATGACTACGTCATGCACATCTTGGCTCCGCCCGTTGGTTCTGCGGCCGTCGCACCGACGACTTAGGTGGGCGCTCGCGGCACCATTGGTACCAGGACCTCCATAGTAGTGTGTATGGACTCCGCCCTTTGGGTCCGCAGGCGTCACACTGGTGACAAAGGTTTTATTGTCAGTCCGGTCCAGGTGGGCAGGCGTCCGTGGCGCCATCGGTACCCGGACGTAGGTAGCATGGTGTGGGGACATCATGCGTATCTTGGGTCCGCCCGTTGGTTCTGCGGCCGTCGCACCGACGACTTAGGTGGGCGCTCGTGGGCACCATTGGGACAAGGACGACCGTAGTTTTGTGCGTGGACAACATGTACAACTTGGCTCCGCCATTTGGGTCCGCGGGTGTCGCACTGGTGACAACGGTTGTGGAGTAGGCTCCAACCAATCAGCGAAAGGCTTACGGATGGCCTATATACATCCAGTAGGAGGCTTACGGATGGCCTATATACATCCAGTGGAGGCTTACGGATGGCCTATATACATCCAGTGGGGGTTGTTGAGTGTGACTCCAACCATGGGCGTCATGAACCCAAATTTGCATGTGCTCCCGGTCTAGGTGGACGCTCATGGCACCGTCGGTGCCCGGATAACCATGGTATTTTATGGATCATGCGAGTTTTGGCACCGTCCGTGATGTGGGTGGGCGTCGCACTGACGACTCTGGCTAGCACGAGAATTGGCACTAAAGGGATGACGATCCCCGAGGTGATGATATTATAAACACATATTTGCTGTATTGTATAACCAAGTGTAACTGTTTCTTGTCAGTTTTTAGACCTGGAGGAGGCCTATAGTCAGATGTCGCCCCTATGAGTGGTGTCTCAGGGCCGTGTAATGGAAAATCGTATGTTAAATGTGTCTTATATAGTCTCATTATTGATATATCGCCAGACTTGTATCTTGCAATATCAAAGATCACCAGACAAGCGGGAGGAAACTCACCTTGCTTCCTTAATTCAAGTGATTAGGTTAAGAAACTAAATCAGTGCCCCTAAAAGTGCAGACTATCGGATCCGGTTCTGGGGAAGCCGTTGTGAACTAACATAATTACTATTAAGTAACTTGATCTGTTTTTGGGCATTACTCTTGTGAGTGTGTTGCCTTTGTAATCTTAAATGTTTGTACATTTTTCTATTGTAAATTAATAAGAATTATTAGGTGTAACCATGCTGTAGAGAAGGCGATAGTATCTGTTCTTGAACATTACTCTTGTGACTGTTTTGTCTTGTTATCCTAAATGTTGTATGTTTCTTTTTTTTTTTGTAAAAATAATAATAAGACTTATTATGTGTAACCATGTTGAGGGGAAGGCGATAATTGATGTTCTCCTGTATTGTGCCTTGCTCTATAAAATGTTTAACTGTTTCCAGGTGTTCTTAGATAGGGAAGCCCTGAGAGCTAGTTTTTCGTGGTTTCCTACTCTTTCGCAAATGCAGGGGCTTATTAAATCGTCCACGAGCGTATCCGGCATGACCCAGTAACGTCATGCCCTTTAGCATAGTATCTAATCCTTGTTTCGGCAAGCAGGTGTATGACCAATTGACACAGGGCCGTAATCAGTACTTGAATTATTATTTTTTTTTTATTTTTTTTTTTTTTCGGTAACATAAAATGGAGTGTCAGGACTTGGGTACGGCCGACCAATTAGTTTATTGTAGTTAAAAAATAACCATTAAAAATAGTGAACCAGAGCAGTCAAAGGGAGATCTTGCGTCATTTTCGAGAAGGATTGCTTCCTATTGTTTCAAACTTAACTGCCTCGAGTGGCTGGCTTGTCTTCCCATTTGTATAGAAATACACGACACTTTATGAGGATCGGTAATTAGTGTTCCGTCTGCGATCTGTTTTATTGCAGTCACAGATAACTATTGTTACTAAGAAAAGAAAATAAAACTTTGCGCAAGATATATTTCGAGGGCGAAGGCGCTTTTATGACCGCGATTGTCATGCGAGAGAGAAAAAAGGGGTCAAAAAATTTCTCTTCTCCTTTCTAAAGAAATACGTCGAGCTTAATTTATTACGGACATAGTTAAATATTGAAAACAACGGCTGAGAATAACAATTCACTCGAGATACATTAAAAAAAAGAAGGGTCCAGTATTGTCTCTTAAACAATAAGTTTCACCGGATGTTATACAAAAAGGATTCTCGACTTAATTACGCTGTGAAAGTTTAAATAGACTATTCATTGGCAAAATAACGAAAAGGTTTATGATTTTTTTAACGGTCGCGAGGGACTTTCTATAGAGTTCCAAAATGGCGGCGCTAGGCTGAGATCCCTTAAATTAAGGGACCGCGATCTTCCGAGCCCATTCTCTCGCCACGAAGTTATCAAGTCAACATCATTCTCGTCTTGACGCTGTTCGCGAACTTGAACAAGCTTTTCTCACATTTGATTGTTCATTCTTATTTGATACAATTTGTCCGGTAAATTCCCGAGGAACTGAGTCGTGTGGGTGTATTACGACACGAATTGGCGGTCGCCAACCACTGAGGGAATTTCTTCACATCAGCGGCCCTGTAGTAACAGTATAAGGTCAGAGGGCCATATACGAGTCGACCTGGTCATACACTTGAAGCGGATCTGGGATAATACATTTTGTCCTGTTTTGGAGTAAGATCAACCTTATTTATCCTCTTTTGCTTGTCATTTTATGGTGATATTTGAGTATTCTAGAGATTGGCGAGATCTAATCTTTGAGAATTGACACATTTCCGCAACGGACTGTTGTGTGATAATAAATTACTTCGACTGCCTGTCCATCTGAAAGGTTAGCGGAGTAGCAGCGAGAAATCTGCCCATTTGATTTTCCTGACGGAGTATCAGCTCGTCAGGATTAAATATATAACCAATTAACAGCAAATATGTGTTTCATTATGTATTTATACCTACCCAAGCACTGACGAATGCCTACCTCTTCCCACGACATCTTGAGATCTTATTGAGCCTTGTTTTACCTATACTGAGCTACCGGAGTAAGAGTCATACATTGTAACATCCAGGCTTTTAGTAATCCAACTTAATTAATTAAAGGGTAAAAAGTCTGAAAGAATATTCATATCCAATCGCTTTGATTAATAAAATTTGAAGTCAAAAGTAAAAAAATTGAAATTTAATTGTTGAAAACATGAAAAAAACATCGGCTGACGTTCACAAAACGGACGCAGAAACCACCTCGTATAAATGCCCGCGAGCTACTAAGACGGAACTCGGAACACTAACACTGTGTATGTTATACCTCGAAGTATTTCTTTAGATGTGTAATATGAATTAGTGAAGTATAAAAATAACGATAGTAAATGGCTGTTATCTTTAGGCGGTATTCTCATTTGCATTTTTTTTAAATCGTTTTTTTTTCATTTAATTTTTTTATAACCCTTTTTGAATAATTTTCAGTAAGAAATGTTCAAAAATCTTAAAAAGTTATGAGGGTTTATAGTCGAGCGCGCTGGTCGGAAAAATGACCTGAGCTTCGCTGCTTTCGGGTCGTTTATTATTATGGCAGTAGCCTTATTTTTCAAGAATTCTCGTCCAATAGGATTTCTTGGAATGATGAATTGATATTTAGTTTGTCGTGTAAATATGGAATTTTTAAGCAAGTTTATATGGTCTTGGAATTTCTGATTAACAGTTAGTTGAAAATATTTACTTTAATTCGTGTAAAAATCATACATGAAACTTTAAACGCGTTTCCTGAAAACTCACTTTTTTTTTCAATATTCCCCGTAATAACTCCAAAACGAATTAACCGATTTTAATGAATAAGTACTTATTCCCTTTCTTATACCTCTTTCTATAGCTGGTACTAGAATTATTTCAATCGATTAATTTTTTCGATTTTT
Source organism: Odontocerum albicorne (assembly GCA_949825065.1). Lineage (NCBI taxonomy): Eukaryota > Metazoa > Arthropoda > Insecta > Trichoptera > Odontoceridae > Odontocerum > Odontocerum albicorne. The sequence goes on from OX463848.1 coordinate 38,344,732, forward strand.
TTCACTCCTCTAAAGACAAAAAAAAAATGGATTTTTAATTTCAACAAGCCGCCATTTTTTTTATTATTATTTAATTATTCTAGTACCGGTCATAGTCACATGCTTTCTGAGTAAAACAGTTTTTTTTTTAATTTTCAGATTTGTACAACAACCACAATTACGTGCATAATGGTTGTAGAGGAATATCAAGAGAAGTACGATTGGGTCAAGTGTATGCTATTATAATGGAAGGTAATATAAAATGTGAGAAAAATCGTAGGATCTGTATTAGAAGGTGTATGAATGTATCCTTAATAAAAGAGGTGAAAGTCTTGCGCTTCTTTCGACTCCAACAGGGAGAAGGCGGGATTATATAGTTGACTATAGAAGGTGTATGAATGTAAAAGAGGGGAAAGATGTGCATCGCGATGGGAAACTCTTGCACTTTTTTCGACCCCGACAAGGAGAAGACGTGATTACCAATATATAGTTGACTAACTTTTTTTAGCTGCGTGGGTCATTCTATAATTATGTCCATATCAATAAATTGTGAGGAGTGAAGTCTATTTTGCTTTAAAATTCATACATTGAGCAAATATTTGAAATTTTATTGTGAATATTTAATAAAATTTTTGATAAAAATAAACTGGTCTGACAGAAGGAATTTGATGAACTTATGCATTATATAGAATTGTCCATACATATTTTTATTGTTCAGCTTTTTTATTTCATGTATTTTTTTCCTCTACGCCCACTAATCTAATAACAACTATTTGATTGCAAATATAAACTAACTAATCTTACTTAGATCACACAAGTAAGAAAATCATTACGTGCCTTTAGTAGATTCATTTTTTAAATCTGATATTTCTCAAAATGTCACGTAGTGGTTTGTTGGATAAATATTTATTTTAAAATTGTTGTCATTATATTCTGTTGTGTTAACAAATTTTTTTGTGTTGTTGGACAAGATATTATTAGTAAAAACATATGCGTGAGACTCTCGGGCTGTAGAAGTGAAACTTCTTAACTCCTAGGAAAAGTTGATTTTATGCATTACTTTTTATCCAATTGTTAACATTTTTTTTTAGGATTAGGAAATGGTTATATTAATTAATTGATAGAAATAAATTGAATTAATTAATTAAAAATAATTATTAATATTAATTAATTATTATATAAATTATTAATTAATAATTATAATTATTAATTAATAATAAATTCATTATTATAATTATTAATAATTAATTAATAATAATAATCATAAATTATAATTAATTAATATTTATTAATAATTATAATATTAATATTATATTATTAATTAATATTACAACCAATTAATTAATTATTAATATTAATTAATTAATTATGATTATTCATAATAATTAATATTCATATTATTATTAATATAAATTACTAATATTAATTAATATTAATATTATTAATTACAATATTAACAATAATAATTATTATTAATAATAATTATTAATATTAACTGTGATTTATTATTACTATTAATTAATATTAATTATAAATTATTTTATTACTAATTATATTATATTTATTAATTATAATTAATTAATTAAATATTATTTAATCAATAAAATTAAATATTTATCACTATAATATAATATTTAATATTATATTAAATAAATATTTTTTTTATTTATCGTCCATTTATAAAATTATTTATTTATTTATATTATTAATAATTATAAATTTATATGTAATATTTATTAAAATTATTTATTTATTTATATTAATATAAATAAATGTTATAGATCATTTAAAATATTACCATTAAAGTCGGAGAAGGGGAAGCGTTTCACTTTTCGTGACGTTTAGGCCAATTTGCCCTACCGCGCCTATAGAAGTTACACTTCAAAAATTTAATATAAAAAATTCCATCAACGAAACAAAAGAAATGTTTTGAGACTTTCGCGGTTCATCGTTTCAATTGTTATGCCTGAAAACAAAGTAACGGGCTCCAATCACAATGCCAGTCTTTTACTACCAACGCTACAACCATTAAAACCAGGAATCGAATCCGGAATCCTTGGTTCGTGAACTAAACGACTTAGCCACTGAACCATGATGGCCGACAAATTCATTAAATTGCATTAAATTTTTTATTGAATATAAATAAAATTTATAGGTGTCATACTATATTAAATAAATATCTATATAAATAAATTTAAGTATCATTTTTGATACTTATTTTATGTGAAAAATTAATATTTATTATACCTATTTTGTATTTTCTTTTTAATATTTGTCTATTTATAATTCTATATTACTGTCATTCCGTGGTTTCAATTTTTATTTTATTTTATTTTACATATGACAAGAAATATACATAATTTGCGAAAAAACAACAGGTAATTTAATTTGGGCCTACAATTTTAATGGATCTGGGTTTGTTGCCTTTCATTTGTCGTGTCCCCAGTAGTAAACTAGGTTTTTGTCTGTATCTCACTGAGGATATTTAGCATGAAAAAATAAATCGATACTTCTTTCCGATTTTTGATTACACAAAAACAAAACCCCGTTGCATATTCTTATCAACCTGATAAACAGTGACACTCAATTACAACTGGAAACATCATGCGAAATTATACTCCTCACCCATCATCACTCGAGAAAGACCAAAAACGTTCATCCCACAATATACCGCACATAATCATAAAAATGAAAACAAAAATATACAAAAATACAAATATAAAACAGAAAAAAAAACACAATCAAGAGCCTACACAAATCTTTTCCACACTTCATTCATCCTGAAAGCTCAAGTACTCCAACTCCTGTCGCAATAACAATCACGCTCTGATCGACTTCCTAAATTGTTTTCCTCCCTTTACCCTTATGAATTCGGCCCCCCATTTTATGTCATAGGAGCTAAATAGGCATATTGCCTTTGGGCAAAAGTGGTTTTAACTCTAGGGATTGTGAACATTTGATCAGTTACCATGCGTGGCATGTGTCTCTGCTGAGTCTGCTTCCCTTCCTTGAATTGTCTTTCGGAGTGTTACCGTGTGGTTTGGCTTATAATGCCATCATCCGGGGTTATAATGCCATCACGATGCGGTACACCACTCCGGTAAACCTTTACAACCGAAAACAAAAGCTACTCCAAGTTTTAAATTCTTCGAGGTTTACGTTATTGAGATCGGATACTATAAATCCTGTGGACCGCTAGAAAAAAGGACTTCTTCATACTCCAGGAGTGAAATGTGATTGTAAGACTGTCTTATATATATTTTCAGCGCATTCGGCGGTGTTTTGGGCAGATTTCCAGACGTGAACTAGATAGTTTGAAGAAAGTTATGGTAATAGAAAGTATGCCAGGAAGAAAAGGTAAAGGCATAACATCAGCAAGATGGATTGATCAAGTGAAGATATTTACTAAAATAAAATAGGACAAAAATCAAATGCAGATTTAACTAGGTCATTAATTGTTCGGAGGTAGAAATGAATATTGAAAAAAGGTTCATGCCACTAAAGGGTAATATAATATAAGTCAACAATATTGCGAATTTAATAAAAGTTACTGATTCCAAAGTCTAATAGAATGAACAGCAAAATATGACGTAAAAAATTAAATGCGGTAAATCGGACAAATCAAAGGTAATCTCTGCATACGAGTAACGTGAGTCGGTAATTGAAGAGTCTCGAAACATTTTCGATTAGATATATCAATTATTAGACTAGATATATAAATATTTAGCCAGTAAAAGTGTGTTTCAGGGTCAAAATCCTTGGAATAAACATATTTCATACATATATTTTTACTTAAATGTCGGTATATAGCCGTAAATATTTGTGAATGTGGGTTGGATCTTCATTTGCATGCATAAGTCCCATTTGCATGCATAAGTCCCATTTGCATGCTTAAGTTCCATTGTGTTTGTATGGTTATGGTAATAAATAAATAAATAAATATCGTTTCAAGAGCTCTTAATTTTTTTTATTTACAAAAACTACCAATAAATAAATTCAGGTGCAAGGTCTGAAAAATAATAAAAAGAATTGGATGCATATATGTAAAACGAAAACAAGCCACAGGGTTTATTGTTTTGTTTATTTGAAATATCATTTTTTTTTTCATTAAGCTATTCAAAAAAATCTGTTAACTATTACATAATTACGTTACTTTATTATATTTCAGTTATATTTGTACCTTAGTTGTCACTAAATTATTCTGTGACAATAAAATTAATAAAATGTTTTGTTAAAAAAATATAAGTTTAGGAGCACTCTGATTTTGAATTTATAAAAAGTAGTACTAAATAAATTAAGATGGAGTTCAGCTACTTTTAGATGGAGTTCAGCTACTTTTAGATGGAGTTCAGCTACTTTAGATAGAGTTCAGCTACTTTAGATGGAGTTCAGCTACTTTAGATGGAGTTCAGCTACTTTAGATGGAGTTCAGCTACTTAAAAGTAGTACTAAATAAATTTAGATGGAGTTCAGCTACTTTTAGATGGAGTTCAGCTACTTTTAGATGGAGTTCAGCTACTTTAGATGGAGTTCAGCTACTTAAAAGTAGTACTAAATAAATTTAGATGGAGTTCAGCTACTTTTTTTAGATTAAAATATATAGTTTTTTATTTAAATATTTTGACATGAATTTTCTTCTTCATGACGGAAATCTAAATTGGGTCGTTATTATTAAACAACAATGATTGATTGTAATTTTTTTCAAGATAAAAAAACAGCTCGCCGGTCACACAAAACACTGTCTTCTTTAACTAAACCCGCGGCTGGAAGTTAACATTGCCTTAATTTTTTTATTTATTTTCTCAATTGAAATTGAAAAATACAAAAATTGTTAACATTAAAAAAACGAAGTTACATATATTTATGCATTCGTACATACACACATATTCAAAGTCGCTTAAATATGTTGATGAGTGCTTTCTTACGCGCCCAATCTAGCATCATTAATCTTGCCTTAGAGTTCAGGACCACCGAAGTTGAACTATTTGTTTGTAAATGCATGTGTTAAAAGTAGTACAGCACGAAAATAGGCAACAACACTCGCACATGTATAGCGCGTATGAATGTTTTACCTGATTGGAACCTTTCTTTTTCGGGGAACCAAACTTGAATAGATATCAAGTATGTATCTTACTAACAAAGTCACGCAGACTATTATTATAATAATAAATCTGCTACTTACTAGACTACTCACATCGATAAAATGTGCCTTCGACGCATAAAATTGTTTCGTTTCAAGTATCAAAGATTTATTAATTAATTCAAATAAGAATGCAGGATGATCAATTAAGGGGGAGTTGTTAAGGAAAACCCAAGCGTTTTTAAATAGTTTTTACATCTTATTATATCTTGGGTTTTTTTTACCAATCAAAGTGCTGATATTTTATGTATACTATTATTAAAAAGATCCACGATCGTTTTGTCTCTTTTCTACCATATCATGTGCGATATGATGTGACCTCAGAATGATATTCTTAAGCAGTGAAAGTGGGATCGGTATCATGGTCAAGATTGCCAAAGAGACGATCTCACCATATTATATAAGAATCATCGAATTGCCAGCCATTAACACTTACGAACAAACTTCGCACTAGGAAGCTCTTCTGTAGTTTTCATCGCTGTGTAGACTCGATTTTAGGTTTCGTGTGTGTCCTAGCGTCGACATGTTTAGTCAAGTTGGGGTGAGTTATAAATTTTGTGTATTTTTACATGTTCATTTCTTAAAGGGGTGATTTTTTCATGAAAATTAAACGACATTCATAAATAAAAAAATTACATTTATCTTACTAAGATAAAACCGTTTATTGACATTTTTTCATCATTGAAATTTTTTATTTTTTTTAATGTAATGCTTTTTTACATATTTTTATTAATTTTAAACATGTTTTCTCGCTTTCTGAATTTTAATTACATTTAAATTCTAATTATTATTCAAAAAAAATATTTCATTAAAAATCAGCCCTTCGTACTTTTAAAACATTTTTTTCTCTTGGAATGACCTGAGTTTACTTTTATGTTTATTGAACCTTAAAAAAAGACGGTTGTCACTTTGTGGTGTCATGTTTATAATTTTTTAATAAAATAAACAAAAAACTTATTTTTTATTTTTTATTCAACACTGTTTTGAAACAGCGGTGAATACAAAATAAAAAAAAGTGTTTTTTTATGTAATTAAATTTTTTAACTTATTTTGTATTTTTCCCTAAACCCAATGTCGTCTTTAAAAAAACCCAACATTTGGGATAAAAATATTTTATCATCGTCAAAATATGTGTTTCTGATACCTTGTTTAATTTATGGTGCACGTTTCTTTAACAATATCTTTTTTTGTTAAATAATATTTCTTTTACCTTTTTATTTCTTTTATGAATATCAGCGGTTTTAAATATTAAAGTAAAATTCTGACAAAATAGTGCTTATTTACAAATTGTCAGTTATTTAAATATGAATAAATTCATACTTTATCAACATTTATATGAAATATTATACATTATACAATTTTTTTGAAAAAAAGGTCTAATTTAAATTTTGCTATTTTTCTAACCATCAGAAATGAATAAAAAGTCACAAAAAATATGAAAATTTGTACCACAAATAGGAAATAGATTAAACGAACAGTAACTAAAGTTTTGCAGTTAATTTTATTTAAATCCAAAATGCTTCGTTATTTAAAAAAATAAGTATGCAAAACATAGTTTTTCTGTTTCCTTCAATATCTTAAAAAATATCTATGTTGTTGAGGTAGGCAGATAAAACAGAGCGTAAGATTGTTCGATTTTGTTAACTTTTCTTCTTTTAAAATTCAATTATATGACCCAACATTACTTCTCTTAATATTTCTCTATCACGTGTTCAACTCAAGTTCGTTTTTTGTCAATCTTACTTTTCGTTTTCATTCTACAACCCTTATATATTAAATGCTAAAGGCATAATTTTCTACTGAGTTTTTTTATCATTGAAAACTATCATTTATATATATTTATATCGTCACTTTACATTTTTCTCTTAGTACATGAATTCGTTCAATATAACATTCGATCAGTCTTTTTATATTTCCACATTTTTTTAATATATCTAATTTCTACTACTAAACATTTAAATTGGCAAAGCAAGACTATTGTCAATGTGTGGTTTACGATATTGTTTAAAACAAGTAAATTATTTTTTGTACCACGCCATTGATTTAGTTTTATATAACATATTTTGATATTAAATTTAGTAATTGATTGAATCGTTATAATATAAATAGGCCAAAACCCGTACGGTTGTCGTCAAATAAAGAATACGAGAATTGAATTTTGAATACAAGAGAGCGAGAGAGGAATACTTCGAAACAGATTGAAATTATACTGAACGCACCGGTGTAAAAGGGGACGATGCCAATTTATTTTGAATTATTATTCATTAAATAATACATTTATTTCCTATTATATTGCACCTTATAATAACTTGTGTTTACTACTTCGAAATAGATTGAAATTATACTGAACAAACCGGTGTAAAAGGGGACGATGCCAATTTATTTTGAATTGTTATTCATTAAATAATTCATTTATTTCTTATTATATTGCACCTTATAATTACTTGTGCTTATTTATCTTATGCTCTTTTTTTAATACAGACAATTATATGTGGCTTTTTCAAGATGTCGGAAACGCGAAAACATTACAGTCAATATATCTGAAACAAGTCTTCAAGGAAAACTTTATCAACGATTTAAATTGAACAGCAGTAATGTTTATACACCAAACATCGTGTATAAAGAGATTTTTGAGAATTAAGTGATTCATCAGTCAAGATGTACCTTTTTTATTTTAAACTTTAAACATTAATGAACCCAAAAAACTTTAAGCTGATCTTGCTCCATTCGGTATTTCAAAAATGTATAATTTGTTTTACTTCCGTGAATATTTCACGGGTTGCAACTAGTATTACAAAGTCAACGACTTCGTATAAAGTAACTTATAACAATGATTGTAATAAAACCGACTTAAAAAGTTAAAAAGTATATTTTAACGTGTGAAATGAGTTATTTATAAAATAAAACACTAAATTACGTAAAAAGACGTTTAATATATTTTTTTACGAATAATAATCAAACATTTACATTAAAACCTGATCGTCATTGCATTATATTATATGGATATAATACATAAATCTTATCACGAATATATTACTTTCGATTTTATTTTTTATTAATAAATAAATTCAAAATCACCATAAAAAAGTAATATGCTGACCCCCAAATCGAACTTATTATGACGACTTACATGGCCTGTTTTTTAACCTGGAGATTGAGAGTTCGATTCCTATTGAAATACATTTATTTTAAAAAGGATATCAGTCTGTTTTTCATTTCAGACTCCTTGAACATTTATCTGGTCGGTTCTAAGAGATTGACTATAATTTTTTTTTTATTTTAGTTCTAAATATTTTTAATCTAGCTATTTCATATTTTTTTTCAAATATGAAAAAAAAATATAGTTTTTCGTTACCTTAAAATATAATCAAATCCTTTTTTATTTTTGAGTTAATATAACACACAATTGTGGTAAAATTTATATCGGCGATAGGGCCAGATTAATACATTTATATTTATATCAACTAAATTACATAATTTGTTTTTTTTTTGTTAACGTGTACACCTTTTTAAGGTAAACTGTGAATACCTTTTTAAGGTCACAATGAAAAAAGATGCTTGTACTCGTAGTTGTTATATAAAAAAGGGATTTTTTTTCGATTCGTATATAAAGTTATCAAAATATAGATTATTTATCAAAACTTTCGATTTAAATTCTGCACGCTAGAGGATAAACCACGTGAGTCACATTTTACCCCAGAGTATAAACGACGTTGCATCATATAATTCATGTATGACGCATATGACGTTTATCCGCTGGGGTGCAAAGTGACTTCCGTGGTTTATCCTCTAGAGTACAGAATTATATGCATACATATCATCCCGCCGTTTCTCTATTGGTGTAGATAGAATGAACAGAACGCCAGACTTTCCTATTTCGACACATATATTTTACCTCTTCCACATACCCCACGATTTGACTTTTCTTGACTTTTTACATTCCCTTCCTTCATAATATAATTCACTTGAATCGATCATACTTTCCTTAATCACCTTCTTCTACGCCTTCCATTCATATGTAGCACTGTATATTTGTTTTGTTAGTTCAATAATTAATTCTTTAGTTCTACGTGTCCAAACATCTCAGAGTGCTCTTCTTGGTCTTACTTAGTTCGCATTTATTCCTTATCACTTCATTTCGTATTCTGTCATACATTGACACCCCGTGCATTTTTCTCAATTCACGCATTTCCACAGTATTTATTCTGCTTTTTTCAGATTTTTTTTCGTGTCCATACATCACTTCTATAAATTATAGTTGACATTAAAACATTAATATGGACTGTCATCGTAATATATATTAATAATCTCCACTTTGAGTATCTACGAGTATGTTTTAGTGCTTCATTGACTTGAACTTTACGGAACTTTATATTAAACCACTAAATAACAAATAACTTTAATACTGCTCTTATCACAGTTTATTAATTTGGCAAGTGTTTTGCTTCCTACCTCGAGGATCTCTGAAGACTGTTTTGATTCCACCCGAAAACTGTCTGAGGATAGGAGTTAGAAACAGATGTGTTTGCTGTAGAATAATAAAGAAATTAATTCATTTTTACAGGTAACTATTTCATATCCTACCATCAATACATTGTTTGAGGTTCATGCATCATAGAACAAAAAGAAAAAAACTGTAATTTTATTTAAATAGATAAATTTATTGTATATATCCAAATTTACAATGCTAAGACTCTAGCATTGTGAATTTGGATATATAAGGCTAAGACTAAGAAAAAAATAGATTCAACATTTCTATTGTAAAAAACGATACATATTTTTAAGTCATGTTACATAACATGGGATTTCCCATGGTGGGTGGAAACGAAAACGACTTTTACTTTAAAATTAGCATACTTCTGTTAATAACAGGTTTAATGACAAATTTAATGTTTAACACGATACAAGATCCTGCTTAAGTACGTCATAAAAGTTATTTTCATTATTACATTAAAAAATAAAATTAATTTTGACACGCCAATAAATTATGGCCTTATGAGAAATGTGTTTGTTTTAAGATTAAAATTGATGAATAAATCATGTATCTTATGGGAGTAAAACGTGGACGTGGAAAAATACTGAAAGAGCTTAATAAATTCTGTAGAATAAATGCGTGCGTTAAAAGAGCGGAATAAATGCGTGCGTGAAAAGGGCGAAATAAATGTGAATAACACTTCTGATGAACCATGACACCTGAGTTTTGCACTCTTAATAAACCGGATCATTCTGTCTAAGCTTAGAGATAGGAAGTGTAAACATGTGACGCAGGGGTCAATGTAATTTGTGAAATTACAAAGTTATTTATGTTGAAGTACTTTGATAGCTTTTTGACTTTGAAGACACTGTAACGATGGTCGTTATCAATGTAGCGTGTGTCCTATTAGGACGTGCTGATGATTTTGATATCGACATCGCTATCTTCGTTTTAGTCAATTCTGCGTTACTTCTCGTTCAGAGTCATCAATATAGCGGTTGCTTATCTTGATACGCGTGATGATCTTGATTTGTATTCAATGAATATAGACTCAGGAATGCGGATATAAAACGATAAGTGGACAGCGGGTAAATAAATAACAAGTCTTGACAGTTGAATGAATGACAATAATAATATATTTATTTCTCGGCGCGCGGACAATTTATACAAATGAGTGAATACATTCGCGATACATATCTGCCTTGCTCTAGCGCATGAATTGGCGGTAGATTAATTATTTGTATTTGGAGATGGCTAGCCAAGTCGCAGACACTGTAAATAGTAAACATTGTTGTTGCTCGTAGCGTGTAACAATATATGAATGCTTCATCGGTCATTGACCCTGTATGTTTACTATTAACAATAATTAATTTAATTTAATTGTGTTTAACAATTCACTTATTATTTTGACAATTATTTATTTACTAGGTAGGTGTCCTACAACACTCTCAATCCAGATAGGTTATAGGAAGAAAAATATTCTTAAGTTTACACTATATGAGATATGAAACGATAGCACTCTTAGAGTGATCGTTGCTTACTAAATGACACCAGAAAAAAAAAGAATTAAAGGAATGAGAAGAAAAAAAAACAAGCTTATTAAATTGTTCAACAAAATATGCTAGAAAGTAAATACAGTCGTTTCAGGCCTTAACATAATTAATAGAATGACCTACTTATTTACAATAAATTATGCGAATATGGAGTTCCACAAAATGAAAGCCGAAACCATTTATAAATTCGTTTCCTTTAGTATTATTATATGGAGTCGCGCAAAGATAAATCTGCTGGATTACTTCTTGAAGAGATTCTCAGAATTTTTATTCTGGTATTTCGTGATAAGTTTGATTTTCGCTGCAAGTTCTTTTGGTTTGCAGCCAGTTCTTTTGGTTTGCAGCCAGTTATTTTGGTTTGCAGCCAGTTCTTTTGGTTTGCAGTCAGTTATTTTGATTTGCAGCCAGTTATTTTGGTTTGCAGCCAGTTCTTTTGGTTTGCAGTCAGTTATTTTGGTTTGCAGCCAGTTCTTTTGGTTTGCAGGCAGTTTTTTTTGGTTTGTAGACAGTTATTTTGGTTTTTAGCCAGTATTTTTGGTTAGCAACAAATTTTTTTTTATTTGCCACCAGTATTTTTGGTTTGCAGACGATAATTTTTGGTTTTCAGCTTGTTTTTTATTTATTTCACGTTAGTAGTTTTACTGTTACTTGGATATTATCAAGGAATAGCTGGAAAAATAGCGTCTTCTAAATGTTTATCTAAGATTTATTTTTAACCTGAGAAAGCACGATCATATCACTTCATACCAGAAGGCGCTGAACTGGTTGAACATGAGATATAGACGCCTAATTCTATTGCATAATATTCTTAACTATCCCGCCACCCCCTCTTATCTCGCTGACAATTTTCAGCGTCTTTTCGATCATGTACTTGCGCTACGCTCAGAAAGAAATTGTGAATTGTCCTTTCCAGTTCATCGCTCTCGTTTTTTACGACGTCGTCCTTTACTGTCCATGCACTGAGACTGTGAACCAGTTACAAACCACTGAAGACTCGCTCTGTCCTTGGAATGCTTTAAAAACTCTTAATTTCTATTTAATAATATACCTTGTTTCATTCCTGATTTTTCTTTCCTCTGCACCATCCTTTCCTTTTAATTTGATTAATGATATCTCACTTTTACTTTAATATGTATCATATATGTCCATAAATTTCATTCATGTGAATACACTTTTGAACATTTTTGTGACCATGTATCTTGCTTTATTTACTTTTGTCTGACTGGTTGAAAAAAAATTCTGCCCGGCAATAAGTCCACCAGATTTTGTTTGCAATGAAGTATTAAATAAATAAATATTTTGGTATATCTCATTTACAATGAATGAAAAAAAAGTATGTTTTGTTCACACCTTTTAACGATTTTTTTTTGCAGATTTTGCTGACCTTAGTTGGAGTAATCACTGCTGCACTTCCGTAAGTTTTTAAATACATTTTTTAATGTGTTGTTTATAGTTAAGGCATTAACGTTGTGGAGGTTTAAAGACATTGTAATTTATTTTTAACAAACACTGTTTATTCCACTTTTTTATGACGGTATAACCCTACCGGTTTCAAGGCTTTCACCTCATCTTCAGGGGAGTACAAACAAGACTAAATGCTGTTCGAAATGGCACCGACATAGACACTTCAACGGTTGGAGGCGGGAGGGGTGAGGGGAAGGCTAGGTATAATTTCGGCCAGGAGCGGGGAGATTTTGGGGAAATAACTATTCAACAGATGCTCCGATCGGTATACTGACTTAGAAATTTCTAGGGCCTCTAATCTGTCCAATTTATTTCCGTTGCCGCTAATATGTAAGAATTTGGCATCATCGATAGAAAAAGTATGATTCTCTGTGATAATTTCTGTGATAATTTCTAATAGGAAATATCAATTACTGTGATAATTTCTATATAGGAAAGACAGGAAGATCTTTTGAAAAGAGATTTCGTGAACACCAATCTGCCTTAACAAATCCTCTAATTTATTCTGAAATGGCTAATCATTGTCACCGTGAGAATCATACTTTTTCTAACGATGATGCCAAATTCTTACATATTAGCGGCAACGGAAATAAATTGGACAGATTAGAGGCCCTAGAAATTTCTAAGTCAGTATACCGATCGGAGCATCTGTTGAATAGTTATTTCCCCAAAATCTCCCCGCTCCTGGCCGAAATTATACCTAGCCTTCCCCTCACCCCTCCCGCCTCCAACCGTTGATGTGTCTATGTCGGTGCCAATTCGAACAGCATTTAGTCTTGTTTGTACTCCCCTGAAGATGAGGTGAAAGCCTTGAAACCGGTAGGGTTATACCGTCATAAAAAAGTGGAATAAACAGTGTTTGTTAAAAATAAATTACAATACATTTTTTAACTATTTTTTACAGTATTAGACCATTTACGCCACTCTAATGTAGTTTATCTCCCATGTATTTTGGCATTAAAAATCTTTTCATATCTACTTGGTATAATATGTAATTCTTATTTAAGTGTCTTAGTAGGAACTACACGACAACCCCATATACTCGTACATTAGACCAGTCGTCAGTCCATGTTCTTCAATAATATTTAAAATATGCAATAAATTAGTAGTAACCAAAGAATGCGAAAGGTTTCACCACTCTAAGTATATTTCTTTGGGTCAACAGACCACACACATTCTTGATGTAACATGACACCAGTTTGAACGCCTGAAGAGAGCTTTGTGATCGAAGGTAGAAACGCATGTCTTCTTCTTATTTTCCTCACCCCATCTCGACTGTTACTCAAGGATAGTCCGAGGTTTTTCATGTTATCGACTCTCTTAAGTAGGGTTTTCTTGGGTCTTTCTCTGCATTTATTTAAATGTTCCCAATTCATAGATATCTTTAGTATCGACCCTTTATCTTGCCGTTGCACGTGCTCATACCAGCGTAGTCGTGTTTCTCGGGCATTTGCTTCTATTAGCCTCACTTTAATTATTCTGCGAATTTGTTCATTTCTAGTGACCTAATCTAGTGACCACTATAGCTTACGCATCTCCGCGATATGAATGAATTGTTTCTCTTTTTTCTTTCATTGTCGTAGTTGCTGGGCGTCGTAGTCGTGGATATCTTCGCCACTCCAACGTCAAGCTTGAGCTACTCTTCCACGTCGATTATGTGATCTTCTGTAAGAAAATAGCCCGACCCTCGATGCATACTCCCACCAGACGATGTTATCAACATGTTGATCCTGCTGAATCGCCTGGCAGTGGTGACGTTTGTTCACTGCACGCTGACTGTTTCTCACACGTCTAGCCGTAGAGAACAAATGACTATCCATCCTCCACGGTTCTTAGCCACTTGCTCCCAGTCCTTAGGCATCCCGCACAATGTCAGCGGTTCTCGCAGACTGTCCTCATACCGCTGTATCTGCGCACCTACCCTTCTCTTGCCCATTTTGGGAGTTTATGATCACACATGCGTGTCACATGTCCGGCCAATCGCTATTTTGCCTTTACAATCATATCCTTTAAAGGTTTACAGTTGGAACGTTACAGGACCAAGACATTTGTGACATAATCACTCCAGTGGATCCGAAGAATTATTTTTTCTTTAGGGGTGTTAATACTTGGTTCCATTAAGTATAGTGGGTTTGGTTACTGTATTTTAGATATTGCTTTTAAGTTTTATCGTTAGCTTTATGTCGCGGGGAGTAAAACCACGTGTAGCGGGTATTAATATAATAATGGAAAATAAACTTATTTATTTTTAAATATTCTAATTGTTATAAAATTTATCATCTTCCACCTACAGGTCAACTTTGTGAGAACAATGAGGAATATTTAATATCCAATATTATAAGAAATTTAATACCCGTGGTTACACATTTGTATATCTCGTGTTTTTCTTAGTAATTTTCGTTTGATTGTTTTATATGAAACCTGTTTTGCTGCATTTTTATTTAAATAAAATATCCGCCACTTTGTCATTAAATATTGACTGCAAACATGATGTGAAATGTTTTATTTTGCCGTTTTTCTAGTATTTATTGCGAGATTGCGATTTATCTAAATATCGATGATTAATAATCGCTTTAAATTTAAAGCCTATTCGATTAACTAGTTTCTCTTTTTTTATTTAAATTAAATGTCAGTATATAATTAATAAGATTTTGCACAGATATAATTTAATTTATTTGTCTAAAAAATAGAAGGAGTTTTATTTTCAGTTATATAAGGTCTTTCCTAGTGTTGTGCCGTGGTTTGGCTTTCGATGTCGATGTTTAAAAAAACGTTGCAGTTTTTATCTTGAGGGCTTGTTCGAGGTGGAATTCGCATAAAAAGGTTTTATGTGAAACAAGACTAGAACCCTTTTAAAAAAATGCTAATTCCAACGAAAATCGAAACCGTAACGTCTGGGCTGGGAGATAGGTGTTTATTTAGCTCGGATGTAGACTTTATCTATATTTATCCTATCCTACGCAACAGTTATTAATTTACGAGTATACATAAATAAGATGACTTTACTATTTTCTTTACTGTTTTAATTATGCTCTTAATATCTGCCTTTAATAGAGATATTTTTTGTTTTTATGTTCGGACTTTTTTACATATAAATTTAACCGTGTTAAAAATTAAAAGATGAAAGAAATAACATTTTAGAAATAATGCTAATGCCTTCAAGTCTATTTTTAGGAGATGATCTAGACTAGACCATTTCAACTCATTGAATTTCGCATATTTTAAAATTCCATATATTTTTGTAAGGTCGCGAGTATTAATTTATGCCAAAATAAACTTAAGTTCAATTTATGTGATTTACATTTATTATTTTAAATTATTCAACAAAATATTATATTAAAGAATTTGTTTTGAATTAGTATTAACACTTTTAGGCACGATACAAACTTTCCGAGTGCCGAGTGAGTAAATTTGTTAGCAGCAATTGAAAAGGTGAAGTGAGCCAAGTATGACGAAGTATGACGAAAAGTATGACGAAGATAAGAATTAATTGATCTTATTCTTCTTCTTCAGCCGTCTCTCGACTGCTGGATGTAGACCTCTTCTAAAACCTTCCCCGCTTCCCTGTATTTGGCTTTTCTCGTCCATTTTCTACCGGCGACAGAGATAATGTCGTCAGCCCACCTCTTCTGGGGCTGTCCCATCGGTCTTCTCGTATCCCACGGCCTCCATTTCAGGACTCTGGGTGCCCATCTTTCATTTCGCTGTCTTGCAACGTGACCCGCCCATTGGCATGTCATGCCAGCAACACGATCCATTATGTCGACAACCCTAGTCCGTCACTTGATTTCTTCATTTCTGACTTTGTCTATCAGATTTATGCCCAACATTCGTCGTTCCATGGACCGTTGTGCGCATTTTAGTATGTGAATGGTATTGGCAGTTAATGTCATCGTTTCCAAGATGACATTAACTGCCAATAGTCAGAAAAGCAAAGTCTGTATACTAAAATTTAAATAAAATTATTTACACTTTTGCCTCCTTTAGATACATACACCTGAGAATATGTATGTATCAAAAGGAGGTGTATAAAAATACATCACCTACGATTTCTCATATTTTTTACATTTCCTTGCACATTTCCTTGTACGATTTCTCATACTTTTTACATTTCCTTGTACGATTTCTCATACTTTTTACATTTCCTTGCACATTCTCTTGTACGATTTCTCATACTTTTTACAAGGAAATGTTTTGATACATATATCTTCCTTTTGATACATACATCTTCTCAGGTGTATGTATCTAAAGGAGGTGAAAGTGTAAATACTTATTTTTAAAATTTTAGTATACAGATTTTGTTTTTTTCTGAGTATAGATCAATTCATTATTATCTTCTTTAGATTTGTTAAATCTGACTTCGCCCTTTCAATTACTGCTAACTCACTCACTCGACATTCGGACTCAACTCACTCAACATTCGGAAAGCTAGTATCGGGCCTAAAAGTGTTGATATTAATTCAAAACGAATTCTTCATTATAATCTTTTGTTGAATAATTTAAAACAATAAATATAAATTGAACTCAAGTTTGTTTTGACTTAAAGTAAGATTTCCTTCTTTCAATATATCATACCCTTGATCAAACCATATTTTCCGTATTTTTTCTCTCACATTTGTACGCCTCTCACTTACATTTGTAGTACACATGTTAATATTTCTTTGTTCATTCGTTTCAAGTATCCAAACCATCTCAGTATGCTCGTCTTCATCTTACTCAACACATCAGCCTTAAGTTCACATTCATCACTAATCCCTTTACTCTGCATTCTGTCATACATTGTCTCCTTACTTACTCTTCTAAGTACATACATTTTTACTTAGTATTTTTCAGTTATTTTTACTCTTTTTCCATTTCCACATTACACTCGTTTACATTAAAGTTTTTCGGAGTTTAATAAATTATTTTTATTCAAAATAATACAGAAACACAAATATGCATACCAATATGTAATTTCGTTACCGGGACAGGTAGAGAGAACTTTGAGGAATTCCATGGCCTCCTTCACACCCGTACATCAATTTTTCTCTCACAGTTCCATCTGTTTCTCTTACTTTTTAGCTTGTTTTAAAAAAAATATTCATTTGGTCAAACTGTATCGTTCTTAATCTTCACGTCTTATACTATAATAACATTTGTTTGCAACAGGAGGCAGTTGCTCTATGAGAACGTCCCCGAGGCTTTCTTAACAAATCATTAAACTTTTAATCCTATATTATTTGATCGTAATAATATTTTTAATTCAATTGCCAAATTAACAAATTAACGGGAAAATAAGCTGTTGTTTTGTAAACTTATTGTTTATACTTATTTTATTTTACATTTGATTCAGGTTTAAGGTAAAAAATAAATAATTAGAAGCCTAAATATAGCATAATGACAACAGAAACAATGCTAGTCTTACTTCCCTGTGAAATGACTCAGGTATACCTTCCAAGTTAATTAAGGAGTTTAATCCTTAATTAATCCACCGAGATATATTGTAAAATATATCAATATCAGAAAATTAATTCAACAAGGTCATTCCGTGTACGGGTGGTAATGTTCTTAACAACGCAGTTCGTGAATACGATACCAAAAACAATATTAATTCACCATGGCGTAAATAATTATCTAGTACGTTAAACACAAGTTTGTTATTGAAAATAATTAACATTCTTGTTTTATATTTCATATTCAGACCTTATTCCACTTGAATTAATTACGTGGCGCTTATGAGCTGTATTTTAGCAATTAAAAATAAAAAAAAACCAGTCCCCATGAAAGGTATTTAACTACTTATTATCTATAAGACGACCTGCGTGGCCTTGTTGGTAAGGCGCTTAACTTCCAATCTAGTTCCCAGTCGGGTATAAGAATTCATCTGATAATAATAGACTGTTTTTTTCTCTTCAAATGTGGTTGTGTAACCAACACGTGGAATGACGAACAATGAGTTCCGTGTCTTCTCTTTTGATTCTAAACTAGAAGGTCCGATTACTGAGTCCGATGACATTATTGTCTCCCGGCAACGCTCTTCAATATATCCAAATCATCAATTTATATACGTTGAAGGGATTTATATTGAAGAAAAAGAATCAATTACTAATTATATAACATTTATATAAAAAGGAAAAATTTACTTCGTTCTCAGATAATCAAATTTAATGCGACGTTTAAAAGAGTTTTTAATTTCTAAAAACTTAAATGCGAATGTTGATAATTTTAATAAATATCAACAATATCATAAATATTTTCGTGTCATTAACAGTCCTGACGCAGGTTTAAATTAACAAACCGGTATGAATATCAAACCTGCTGGCGTGAACTTGGCATAAAAAGGATGACACTTTAATATACAGTGGTGTCCTTATTATATGAACAGTTAAATAAAATAAAAAATATTTATTGTAATCAACGAAATCAACCAAAAGAATGAATTAACGAGTATATACATGTCAGAGGTGTAACGTATGCTGGTTGGTAAGAAGTAATTGCTCTATAACAATAAACCCACCAGATATACTCGTACCGTGTTTAAGCATATTAAGGTGCATGACCACGCGGTAACGCACTTGACTTTCGTGCGGGAGATCACCGGTTTGAATCCCACGCTATGCTACTCCCCTCGAATGACACAGGTATTTTTCTGCCTAGTATTTGAGGGTTTTAAAATATTTATAACTTCGGTCATATATATATTATTTCAAAAAAACAAAAAAAGATCATGCCGGTGTACTTTGATAGTGTCACTTCGGTGTGCGATCGGATTCAGTACAGCGGTGTGGCCGGTGAGTTTGCTGGTGTGCAACGGCTTACTTATTAAAAAAAAAACAAATTCCACGGCGCAGTTTTACTTTTCAACTGAATTGGTTTTGGAATGACGAAGGGACTCTCGACTACGAGGTCCAGCAACGACGTTTTACCATATACCATACACATAAAAATGAAAATATGCGTGGGAGAGGTATGTCAAGGAAAACGTAGCTCAATCAAGTGGACCAGATTTTAAAAGAAGGCGAAGTATGTATCAAATATAGAGGGGACGAAAGTTGTGTGCTTGGATAGATATTTTTGGAGATATGTCCTCTTAGTCTACCCTGCAAAGGACACATACAACATGTATTGTATGGGAATTTGGAATATTATGTACCTCTGTAGCCTAGTTGGCTAGACACATGTCTCCCAATCCTGAGGTTGCATGTTCGATTCTCGTTAAAACCCAGATTTTTTTAATAGGATTCCAGTCTGGTTTTCACAAAAGGTTAGTTATAAGAGATTTCCATTCCATGACAATAAGCCTGCCCATTATTCTGGTCAGTTGTAAGTGATTTCCATTCCATGACAATAAGCCTGCCTATCATTCTGGTTAGTTGTAAAGGATTTACATTCCATGACAATAAGCCCGCCAGGTATCAACGCATTATAGGAAAGTAACATTTAACCACATTCGCATTTTTTACCTTGGGTTCATTGATATTCCAAACTTTCGTGCTGTACACTTTCTATTTCCCAATACCCTATGACAAGAAGTCGCAGGGTGTCAGATCAGGGTAAAAGGTAGGCCATTGCAAAATCTTACATTTTCCTTTCTTTCTTCATGGAAATGTATTATCTAGAAAATCACAAACAATACGACCAAAATGCGAGGTAAGCCATCCTACTGAAAACACCCCCTTAGGTTAATATCCGTGAAAGCACATCGATGGCGTAAAATTAATTTGGGTTAAAGTTGACAAATGTTGATTTCAATAAATATTTTTTTTTCATTTAAGTGTTAACATATTTTTGACATACACTGTATTAAAATTATTTAAATTTATTTTAAAAAAATAATTCGCAAAAATGCTATAGGTAATTTATTTGTTGAGTTCTCATAATTTGTCAGGATTTTATAAGTCTTATATGCGGGACACAAATAATGATAAACACAATAGTCCCTTATTATCCGTGATACGTTCTTATACCCCCAGTGAATGCCTGTATATATGTTTTTTTCCCGTGCCTTCTAATATAAAAATATAGTGTCATAAAAGTTATGTTCACGTGGTATAATTCTCTCTCTTACTCAAAATATTTTACTCCCCTATTCTCACCTTATTGTGTTGTGATGATGATAGTGATGATACATATATAGTCAAGATCACGGATAATTTGAGACGTGGAATAAGTTATAAACAAATAGCATTATTATGTCTGTAAGATTTTAGCAATGCATTCAATACTATAAACTTTTGTCTGCTTTTGGCACTATGTGTTCCTCACGAATCGTTCATTGTTTCGTTTTCTGGTTACTTAAAAGGGAGGCAATATTCCTGTAAATACCAAGAACGCATATCTGACTGGACTGATATCTCTGCAATCCTTCCCAAAGTTGAACTTCTCTCTCCACTCCTCTGTTCTATACTCATCAATCCAATCACACTATTTATTAAGTGTTCTTATCATCTGTATGTGGATGACCTGCAGATATATATTAATTTCGATCCAAATTGCTTTCACACGCCGTAAAACTTTAATCGATCTCCGGATGGACTATAGCTCACTCATTAATCCTACGAAGTCTCAGACGATTCTCATTGGCAGTCTTTAGCTTCTCAGCTAACCCAGCGCTGACTTACTCCCTCTAATATTACTCGATGACTCTACTATACTATACAATTAAATAAATACAATACCCTGCTAAAATATCTAAGTGCCCGCATCAAATATAGCTCTACAAGATCTTAAATATGTTAAACGATGGAATAGAAAACAATAAACATCGTATGGCGACGATGATGGAATAATACAACGAATTCGACTTAGGCACGAGGAAAAGATTACGAATATTAGGTTTCGCAATTTGCGTTATGTAAGTCGGGTCGGATAAGATACTAACTCACCGATCGGGCACTCCTTGTCTCGTTATTATTTTGTCAGGCAAAGATTCTCAAATATTAGCTTTAATAAGCCGTTAATTGCCCTCAGTAAGATACAGGCAAAACCTTAGTTTACTGTGGACACGACAAATGAAAGGTAATTAACACAGATCCATAAAAATTGCGTATCAACATTAAATTACCTGTATTTATAAAATGACTTTGGGGACGCTTGTTACCTCGATTAATTCAAGAGGTAATTTTATATAGCGCCATTTAGAAAACAAACTCTCCTCAATGGCGCTCTAGCTCGATACTCGAATACACAATAATCATGTCTGGCAGCTATAACAGCGCCCGAGCGAATCATGTATAACGCTTTATTTGTATACAGTACACGTAGTTAAATGTTCATGAGGTTTTAAGGAAAAACCTGACTGAAAATATTTTTTTTAAACTTACCAACTATGCCTATCTTACCGACTATGTTTATCTTACCGACTATGCCTATCTTACCAACTATGCCTATCTTACCAACTATGCCTATCTTACCGACTATGCTTATCTTACCGACTATGCCTATCTTACCAACTATGCCTATCTTACCAACTATGCCACGGAAATCGAGTAAGACTAGAGAGACTCTGAAATGTTTGTGTTCGGTTTATATTCAATCTAAAAAAACATGATCATATCTCCCTCATATCCAATAAACAAATAAGCATTGTACATTGTTTATAGTTAAGGCATTAACATCGTGGAGGTTTAAAGACATTGTAATTAGTTTTATCAAACACTGTTTATTCCGCTTCCTGTAACGGTATAACCCTACCGGTTTCAAGACTTTCATCTCATCTTCAGGGGAGCACAAACAAGACAAAATTCTATTCGAACTGGTACCGACATACCATACATGCTTCTAACGGTAAACATTCGGGCTGGGGATTGTGGGTGGAGGGAGGGTATATATATATATATAATATATATATATATATATATATATATATATATATATATATATATATATATATATATATATATATATATATATATATATATATATATATATATATATATATATATATATATATATATATATATATATATATATATATATATATATATATATATATATATATATATATATATATATATATATATATATATATATATATATATATATATATATATATATATATATATATATATATATATATATATATATATATATATATATATATATATATATATATATATATATATATATATATATATATATATATATATATATATATATATATATATATATATATATATATATATATATATATATATATATATATATATATATATATATATATATATATATATATATATATATATATATATATATATATATATATATATATATATATATATATATATATATATATATATATATATATGTGTTTGCCAGATGTTCACTTCGATGCACTGACTTAGAAATTTCTAGGGCATCTAATCTGTCCAATGTATTTCCGTTACTACTGATATGTAAGAATTTGACATCATCGATAGAAAATGTGCTCCCCTGATGATGAGATGAAAGCCTTGAAACCGGTAGGGTTATACCATTACAAAAAGTGGAATAAACATGTTTGATAAAACACATTACAAAATAAGCATAATTTTTTTTTTCATTTCCATGTTTACTAAGAAATAAAGAATGTATTTTTTGAATATTTTTTTTTTTGGTTGGGGGATAGTTTGAGGTATCATATATGATATTTTGGATATTTATCAAAGCAAAAAGATGAAAATATAAACATTTGTCACTTACATTTAATGTAATAAAACTTAAAGTAAGTAGAAACGTATTTCACACAGTGAACATGTAAGAAAACATAATTTGTGAGTAAAAATTGTTTTGTTTAAATATCGACATTTTGACATATACATACAACTTGCAACTTTTAGCACTTTACATACATTTTAGTATATGAACATTACATAAATTTATTAGGATTATAAAAATATTTCTTTGTGTGAATGATACTGTGGGTCTTATAAAAATAACACTTAATCAGAATATTGATAGACTATTCAAAGTATCATATAAGACTCTAGACTCCAATGACTTAAAATAAGACGGTGAAAAAAATTTACACGTTCTGTCAACCCTCTTTAAAGTATTGACCAATCCATACTGCCCTTAGTCCTGCGTGAACCATTCAATTTTCTTTGTGATGAAGGACTATTTCTCCAATCTGGTGACGACAGAATCCTTCGTATTATATATCAACGCATCTTACATCGTTTTACATAACATCATCTTTTACAGTTCACTCGTCTGAAATTTGGAATGATCTTTCTGATTCAATCAGATATATTACATCCTTATCGGTTGTTGAAAATTAACTAAAGAACCATTATTTATCTCAAAATATTCCTCTTTCTTAACTCTCATTCAATGCTTATATTCTTTAAGATTAATTTTAATTTTCGTTACTTTTTTTTCATTTCCAACATTCCATTCACACTTGATTGATACAATTGAATTGATTATTTATATGTTTTTTAAATCGTTTTATCGACTTCATTATACAGGGTCTTTCGAATTGAACGATTTTTTAAATTCCTTTTTGTTTATTTCTTGAATAAAACACACATTTTGCTTTTATTTCAAAAAACTTTTTATTGCTCATTGAAGTACTCGTATAATATATGACATTTAAACACAAAAAACAATATCCGCCAAATGTCCACCTCTCGCAGCTCCACAGATGTCCACTATATTGTCAAAAATTTCGATGACATTTTGGCATAATTGCGGTTCTAACTCACCAATAACGCGAATAATTTCCTCCTTCAGCTCAGGAATTAATTGGGGGTCATTCTTATAGACCTGGCTTTTCACGTAACCCCAAAGAAAATAGTCCAACGGTGTCAAATCATATGATCTTGGTGGCCAATTAACATCACCGTTTCCGGAGATTACAATACATAAAATAATTCAACAATTTGAACGCGTTGTTGTATTGTATACGACTTCATTTTTATAAATGTCATACATTACACTTCTCAAATTTTACAAACTCCAGGCAAGTTCGCGACGCCATCTGTGTTTTATCCAAGAATTAAAAAAAACCGCTCAATTTGAAAGACCCTTTATTTCAATATTTTATTTTGTTGTCATTTTGTGGGGAAAAGTAGCATTGTTTGTTATTAGGTATTCTACAAACAAACAAAGTTCTTTGTTGTCATACTCAGTTGCAATGCATTACAATTATTGCAGATAATCTGTTTAAACTCCAATGTTACTGGTATTAAACAGTGGCCAGTAAATGTAAGTTTTTTATTTCTTTATTCTGCTTATTGATCACGAACCCCATTTTCAAGAGCATAGAACCATGAATCAACATTTCCAATTGACCCGAAATGATCTTCGGGATTGTTTCATCTGACCAGATGTTGGTGATCTATAGGCAATATCAATATAAATGTCGCGAGGCCGTTTATCACGAAAGGTCACATCAATACTAGCGGAAGAGAAACTTGTTTATATTCTTCTGTTTTTATTTTAACACATTATTTGTGTGGGATTACCATCATTTAACAGAATGTTTATTTATACGTACCATCACGCCATTTTCCTGTCGGGGTAAGCATAGAGGAAAAAGCGCTTGACTTTCCTATCTCGACACACGTCTCTCGTCTCTTCTACACACATAAACCTTATTTATTTATTTTATTTATTTAACACTTTTATTGCAATACAATCTGGCGGGCTTATTGCCAGGTGGCAATCTCTTCCAACCAACCAGACAAAAGTAAATGAAGCAAGTTACGTGGTCGCATAAATCATTCAAATGACTATCCATCCCCACGAAATCCATAAACATATACGCGAGAACATGCCCACGAATCCCACAAAGACGGACAATCACCCGAACATTATTTTTCGTATAAAGTGAGATATCATCAATCAAAAGGAAAGGAAAGGTTGGTGGAGAGGAAAGGAAAAGAAAAATCAGGAATGAAACACGTTATTTTACTGACTAGAAATTAAGAGTTTTAAACCTTCATATACATGTTCATTTGTGATAGTAATATTATACTTCCATTGTATATTATACAATTAGAAAGGTGTTAAACAAGCTTCTTCTTTTTTTTTTTTAGGCTTGTTGGCCTGTTATGGCCCTGCATCATTGTTTCCCTCTTGTGACGTCGACCGCCAGCTGTCTTTCCATCTTTTGGGAGGTCGTCCTGGAGGTCTGCTTGCTTGGGGGATACTGTCCCTGGTCATTTTTACGGCTCATGGTTCCGCCATTCTAGATACATGTTCGTTCCAGAACCTTCTTCTCTGTCGTCCCCATCTGACAATATTTTCAACTTCACACATCTTTCGGATTTGTGTGTTTCGTACTCTATCACGAAGGGTTTTGCCAGCGATTCTCCTGAGTACCTTCATTTCGCTGGTTCGAAGGAGATTTTTGGTTCTGACAGTGTCAGCTCTGGACTCTATGCTGTATGTTGTTATGTTAAACAAGCGTTAAGTGGAAACGATACTGGATTATTAAAAAAAATCTGCATGTCAATGGGGTTCAAACATTGTGTTCTACAGGTTGGAAGATAGGCATCTTACCAACCAGGCAACTCTTCTTTCTTTTTTAACGACTTTTTAATTTATTAGGTTGTTTCGAAAATAATGACATGCTTCGTTTCTATATGGACAAATATTAAGCAGGAATTAAATAACGAATGAGCATGATTCGTTCCTGTATGCACAAATCTCAAACAGGAAAGAAATTACGAATGCGGATACTTCTTTCCTGTATGCACAAATATCAAGCAAGAATGAAATAACAAATAACCTGCTTGGTATATGCATACATATACCAAGCAGGAACTAAATACTGCAGCATTTCCATAAATCTTTTTCCTCAATTCAATTCAACAAAGTGACTTTCTTCTTTTTCCAGGCACGGGTGGAATGAGCCTCAATCACATGGCTGGAACTCCGGTCAGGTATACCATGAACATGTTCAAGTGGTGCCTGTTGTGAAACATGTACCCGTTGTGAAGCATGTGCCTGTATATAAACATGTTGAGGTAAAAATTTATTGTTTTATATTTATTTTTAATGTGTGCGCCTGGATATTGCTTTTTAAGCATGAGAAGAGATATAAACCACTATTTTTAATATACAATACACTGACGGTACTAATTACAAACCCAAGCATCTTATTTCCTTTATAGCAGACTGGTTTGATTTGCAAATCAAACAAAACGTCACTTTCAAATAAAACACCTAAGGCTTTTTTTATCCGTCTTAAACAGTTGTTGACCATTCGTAAGATAACGGGAATAAGTAGTTTTTCGTGTTCTTACAAATGAAAAACAAAACATTTTGAGACATTAAAGAAAAGTTTGTTACGAATGTTCCATTCTACATATCATTGATATTATCCTGGAGTTTCCTACATTCATTAAGGCTCGATATTTTAAGGAGATGTTTTGGACATAGGAAATGAACGAATAAAGAAAGACTAACAAAACAGATATGTAGTACAAATGTGAGTGGAAGAAATGTGAGAGGAAGACAAAGGAAAGCATGGTTGCATTAAGTAAATTATATTCTGAAAGAAGAAAACATAGAAAGTCAGAGAAATCGTAGAATTTTTATGAGAAGGTGTATGGATGTAGAAGAGGCTATGAATGTATGTTCCATAATGATCTTTGTATGCACTTTACAAGGAAGCAAGATAATCATTGTTCATATTGTCATTATATGTATGATAGATTTAAAAAAAAAAATTCTTGTAAATTTATGTATTGTAATATGGTAACTAATACATGTATTAAATATAAATGTAATAAAAAAAATATCAAGTGTGCTATCCATGACCGAGATATTAAGCCATCTGCTGTACAGCACCATAAATGCAGCGGATCCGGCTCGAAGGACCACTTTGTACAGGACCGCTACAAAGACTAAAATACTATAGGTGGATGGCTGCCGTTCAATATTCGGAGATTTCAGTTCACTTTATGCTTTTCGGGTGAAAAGTAGCAGGGTGAAGAGATTCCTCTTTAGCAGGTAGAAGTTGGTCGTTCGTAAAACACAGTGGATGATCTAGAAACTGAGAATGTATTTTTGACATTAATCGTTTCTTATGTGCGGCCAATCGTTCATCGTAAGCTCCTATTTTCGCCCGTGTATGCCGTCATGGCTTGCGAGATACTACGTATCTCGCACGTTTTTCGCTTGCATAGGCCGCCCGACTTTTGATAGTAGCTATTGCGAAGGCCACGCATAAGGAATGTTTCATTACAACAGGTACACAGCAAGTAAATTTTTACATACTCGTATCATAGCAAAACACGTTGTTTTCATTAAGTTATATGTTTTGGGTGACGTATACGTCAGATACATCTGCCTTCCAGCCCGGAGGTTGCGGGTTTGATTTTCGTTAGTATTCACATAAAAAGAGAGAGTTTTAATCTGCCCTTTACTAAATGCCTCTTAAGTTTACTTTTACAAGTACATTTAGTTCCACATATCATATACTGCTGTTATATATATGAAATATTTTTGGTCAATAGACCTTCCATGCACATTTCCTATGAAACATTATACATGTTGTACCAAATACGAGTATACAGGAGGATCATTTTGCCAGAAGAGAGTCTCAAAATAGGAAGTTCAAATCCGTGTAATGCTGATATTTAAAAAATTATTACACTTTTGTTGTATGAAGTACAATATAGCGGGATTACTGTCATATGGCAATCTCTTCAGACCAACCAGAATGACTTGTAACTTGCTTTAT
The DNA here is from genome assembly GCA_949825065.1 of Odontocerum albicorne. NCBI lineage: Eukaryota > Metazoa > Arthropoda > Insecta > Trichoptera > Odontoceridae > Odontocerum > Odontocerum albicorne. The sequence continues at coordinate 38,372,994 of OX463848.1, forward strand.
TAACTTTTGTCTGGTTGGTTAGAAGAGATTACCACCTGACAATAAGCTCGCCAGATTGTATTTGCAATAAAATGTTAAATAAATAAAATTAAGATGTTCAAGAGGCCTTAAGTAAAAACCAGACTGGAATTATTAAAAATAATCTGGGTTCCAACGGGAATCGAACCCGGGACGTCCGGGTCGGAGTCTTACCACTTAAGCCACGGAAGGATTAATGTAATCTTTAGAATAAAAACAGATTTATTTTTAAATATTCGAATACTTGAGTGCTGTTAAGGAATAATTGCAATTTTTATTAAAAGGAGTTTTAAAGTGGATTGTATACGTGAATATAATGATTGACGAAAGAATGATTAAACCAGTGTGCATACAAGTCAAAAATGTAAGGTGTGCGTGGAAGAGGCAGACCGAGAAAAAATAGTTGGATCAAATGGACCCGATTTTTAAATAATATAAAGTGAGATGTATTAATAATAGAAAATTGTGTACGATGAGATGTATGAATGTGGAGGAGGAGAAATTAGGATGCTTGATTAGAAAGTCGTTCTCTCTGCCTACATCTTAAGAGACATAGCGTGATGATATGTGTATATGTGTTATTATTACATCAAATTAAAGCCAAAACCCTAGAAAATAAAAAATATTTTTTTGTTCACAGGTACCAGTGGTGAAGCAGGTACCCGTTTATAAACATGTGACAGTTCCTATTTACAAAAAAGTGGAAGTTGCTGTCAATGTGCCAGTTTACAAACACGTTGATGTTCCCATTGTAAGGAAGGTCCCAGTTGACGTAAAAGTACCAAACTATAGGCATGTCGATGTTCCAGTTTACAAACAAGTACCCGTTGAAGTCAAAGTACCAAACTATAGGCATGTCGATGTTCCAGTTTACAAACAAGTACCCGTTGAAGTCAAAGTCCCTGTTTACAAAAATATAAATGTTCCAGTTTACAAACAAGTACCCGTTGAAGTCAAAGTACCAAATTATAGGCATGTCGATGTTCCAGTTTACAAACAAGTACCCGTTGAAGTCAAAGTCCCTGTTTACAAACATATAGATGTTCCAGTTTACAGAAAAGTACACGTTGATACACCAGTTCATACATATACACATACTCATCAAAACGAGTATCAAAATCACGGATTGCAATCTAATAACGGACAGCAATTTGGATGGCAATCTAATAACGGGCAGCAATTGAATCACGGATGGCAATCTAATAACGGGTGGCAATCTAACAACGGATGGTAAAGTCATACGGATAATGAATGCAACGCGACCGAAAGAGAATTGTGTCCAATTATATGTCGTTGACAGGCAAGTGCAGAAACAATTTGAAACATAACATATCTACGAATTATAAACGAACGTTATTATCTACCAAAGTGATTACCACTTTCAAAGATAATTGCTATAAATCTACATAGGGATAACATATACAAAACGTAATAATACTACATATAATAAAGTAATAACATAATACTACACATCCCAGTCAAATATTATATTGTAGTTATTCTAAAGTTTAGAGCTTTTAAAACGGCCGTTACTGTATCAAAAATACAATGTGAAGAAAAAAATATGAATAGTTTACCGATGATCTGTGGATATACCAGGCTCTATACATAATGTTTTTTTCGTGTTGTTTAGTAGATTTTTTAATCGTAATAAAAACGAAATTTTCATACAATTTAAATTCTATAAATAATTGTAAAGTGCTATGCATTTTTGTTTTTATTCAAATAACAATTTAAAAAAACAAATGTGCTAGAATTTTTTATATGATATTATAAAAAAAAGTGTAAATATTAAAAAAAAATTGACTCCAATGCCAACAGCTTCATGTATACGATGCGAGTGCCATTTTATTGTGAAAAAAGTGTATATATTTTGCTAAGTTTTGATACGATGTCTTCAAAGGTGGCGATATTAAAAACAAAAACATATGTTAAAGTGTTTCATTTAACACATCTTCCTTTTTATTAAATTGGTCTTCATTCAATGTATGAAGAAACGCTAACAAATCAAATATGCAGTGCAGATGTGAATGGAAGGCGTAAAGGAGGAAGAAAATCAAGGAAATTAAAGTTGGATTATATGAACGATATTTAAAAAAAACGAAATGTAAAAATTCAGCGAAATCGTAGGTATTGTATGAGTAGGTGTATAGATGTAGAAAATGTGAAACGGGTGTCTACCCCGACAGGGATATGGTCTGTTGGTATGAATCTTCGTTTTCAATTAAGATGAGTAAATTTAATTTAATTAGAAAAAGGAGAAAGCGATGGATGAGTAGATGTATTTATGTCACAAAAACTATCTTTGTATGAAATAATAATAAGAAACTAGACGATTATTAGCATTCTTTGTGTTCGATAATTTAAAGCTTAAGAAAAGGTAAAAGCGAGTTTTTATCCTAACACACTTTTATGAATCTCGTTGAAAAAATGATAAGACGCCTGACTTTCAGTCTGGGGACTGCTGGTTTCATTCCCATTGGATCTAAAAAAATGATAAGATGCCTGACTTTCAGTCTGGAGACAGCTGGTTTCATTCCCATTGGATCTAAAAAAATGATAAGACGCCTGACTTTTAGTCTGGGGACTGCTGGTTTCATTCCCATTGGAACTAAAAACTTTCAGTCTGGGGACTGCTGGTTTCATTCCCATCGGAACGAAAAAAATGATAAGACGCCTGACTTTGAGTCTGGGGACTGCTGGTTTCATTCCCATTGGAACTAAAAAAATGATAAGACGCCTGACTTTCAGTCTGGGGACTGGTGGTTTCATTCCCATTGGAACTAAAAAAATGATAAGACGCCTGACTTTCAGTCTGGGGACTGCTGGTTTCATTCCCATTGGAACTAAAAAAATGATAAGACGCCTGACTTTCAGTCTGGGGACTGCTGGTTTCATTCCTATTAGAACTAAAAAAAATGATAAGAGGCCTGACTTTCAGTCTGGGGACTGCTGGTTTCATTCCCATTGAAACTTGAATAAATTAGAAGAAAATTTTACTCACTTCAGACCTAGTTTTAAGTTATTTTTGTTGGATAAAAGTGATTAGCTGTATGGTTTGTTGGCTATAATCTATATACAACGAACATTTAATTCAGTACAATACTATTTAAATGTTTGACTATTTCTACAAACTCCATATTACGAAAGCTATCGACAAAATTACAATACTTTGAATGCACTCCAAGAATAAAGGAATAAGGAAGCTAAAACATCCAGCAGTACTCGTATAAACATAAAAGCAGAAAAAAAGTGCTCAAAATTTCCAAAATAGGCATCTATTTTTGCTGGATCTATTGAACTAGGTATACAGTAGTGAGTAGAGGCTTTAACAAAAAAAAAAAATGGTTTAGACGGTTCTATATATGAGAAGTTTTCAAGGTACCATTGGGGTCGTTGTTATAGTATTACACTTTTGTTGTATAAAGAACAACTTGGCAGGTATGTTGCCTTGTGGAATCCAACCAACAAGAAAGAGACCTTAACTGAAAACTGGACACGAATCATTTAAAAAAATGTGTCCCAACGAAAACTATCTTACAAAAAAGGTCACGAAAATTCACTGTCACATAAAGGCGTTGAAAACTTAATCATTGTATTGAATTACACTTTCGTTGTATACAATACAACCTGGAGGTCTTATTGTCATGTGGTAATATTTTCCAACCTATCAGAAAGATGTTCTCTGGGTTCTTAAATGAAAATAAAACTTGAATCCATTTTTAAAATATCTGAGTTCAAACGAGGATTGAAAGCGTTAATTTCAGGCCAGGAAACGAGCGTCAAGCACTGACAATCATCTTCATCGTCAAAAACCTATAAGATCGAATAAATCTAAAGATTCTTTGGCGCATATAAATAAAGAAAATGACGGAAATTAGGACGTCGCTAGGACGTTTTGCAGTAGAAATATCGAGACTGGTTTCGATGGAATAACTGACATGGGAAAAGTTAGGAATTGTTGAGTACAACAAATACTATATGTACGTATTTTCATTTGATGTTTCTTATATAGTATAAAATTCACACATATCCTAAGTTCCCAGCAAAAGGAATTAAAATATGATTAATATTTCCCAAGGATGATAGCTCCAGTAGGCTTTTGATTAAGGTTAATTTGCGATTTTTATCTTTCAACCAGCAATTTTTTTTAATGTGATAATACATACTATATATGTAGATTAATGAGATGTGAATTGGGGAGAACAATGAGCTTTTTGTCAATATTAAAACTATCCCATTGATAAACAAACTTCTGTTAAATATTCCGAACAATTAATTACATTATCGACAGTTGAGGTTATTTTCGATATAATTATTAAGAGTATTTCGCACGAGGGATGAACTTATTGAATCAATATTCGGGAATCGATATTTTCCAAGGTCTTGTAGGTAATTGTAAATGTAACTAAGTAACTTCATGTTTACATTACTTGTGTGAAAAATATTGTATTTTTTATGTATTTGGGTACAGTAAGATGATTGTTTCTCAGCCAGGGATTTCAGGTTCGATTTTCTTTAGTACCAACTTATCACTTCAACCTCAAGTTGATGAGTTGAGTTATTTGAGGCATATGTTTATGTGTGATGGGAGAGTGGAAGGGGCATTAAAAGGGGCAAGAAGGACAGTGACAAGGTAAATATAGCACGTAATGTAATATATATCAACTGAGTTATATAAAATGTACAATAACAAAAATGACAAAATATAATATTGTGTTAGTACACACATTAACACATCGAAGTGGAACTTGAATTTGACAGAAGACAAATAAAAGTAAAGTTAATGATGTTGAGATGCGTGCACTATAGTTCGGAAATTCTAGGACGAGTCCTGTGACAGCTCACAAATTTGCCCCAATACAACCTTGTAACGATGTTCAGTAACTTTAATTATTTTATAAACTTTAAAATAAGCCTCAATTCTAATAAACAGCAAGTTATTTAGGTAAATACATTACATAAGGTTGTATTGGGGCAAATTTGTGAGCTGTCACAGGACTCATCCTAGAATTTCCGAACTATAAAACCATTTGTGAAGTATCGTGTCAATAGGTGAAAGAAAGATAAAATGGAAATTTTAAGTAAGATTAAGAAAGGAGCTTTAAGATGTTTTGGACATGTCGAGAGAATGAATGACGAAAGAATGATTAAATGAATATATTTATTTATTTATTATTACTCATGACAAGATATATACATAATTTGTGAAAACAACAACAGGTAATTTAATTTGGACATACAATTTTAATGGATGTGGGTTTGTTGCCTTTCATTTGTCGTATCCCCAGTAAACTAGGCAAAAGCCTAGTTTACTGGGGATACGACATTATTATATAAGTTACAAGTACAAAAGGCGTGTGCAAAAGGTAGGCTGAGAAAAACATGATTGGACAAAACATTCCAGATTTTGATAGAAGGTAAATTGAGAAGAATGAATAATGGAAGATTGCACATGATGAGATGTATTAACGAAGAGAAAACAAAAGTTGTGTACTGGGATAAAAAAAATTGAGATTTGATCTCTCTGCATATCCCGCGAGGGACATGACATGATGATATGTATGTATGTATTAAACAACTTAAATATGTCAATAATATAAAGTTCGACTCTTGAGAAAAAGTGCTTTTAATGAAAGTCTGATCTCTTAACGGTGCTATGTATGTTAAGTTGTAAATTTATTATTTTTATTACATATTGCTGGATGATTGGAAGATATTGTAACATAGCAACGACACATCGAAATTGGTATGCAAAACAATTAAATAAAAGTGATAAACTAAAACTTTTACTATCGAAAAACTACAAAATGGGTCGAATCTCTCTGTAGTGAGAAATTGTCCATGCAACATCTGCTGCAGACCCTAAAGAAGAGCATGACTTAGTTCATGAAATGCCTCATGTTGTCCAGGTGGGCGGAAATAAGGTGACAATATAGGACAAGAAGAATAATATACCAAACTGATATTGTCAAATTATCTGGAAAAAAATACACTGTATTGGAACTGGTTTTTCGCCTCTGAACATTGTGGTATGGTTGAATTGAATTATGTTTTAACTTAGTTTAACTATAAAATTTATACACAAACTAGTTTTTTTTATCGTCGATTCTGTCATTAACAAAAATAATAATTTGCCATACTGCTGTTGCCAAATTATTTGAAAAAAAATACACTGTGCTGGAACTGGTTTTTAAAGCATCAGAACATATTATTTATGTCTTCATTATTTTCATATAAAGTGAGATATTATCAATCAAAGGAAAAGGAAGGGATGGTGGAGATGGAAGGAAAAGAAAAAAATCACAGTTAAGGATATTATACACAATAGTTTGTGACTTTGGCGTCTATTTCTCACGTTCAACCAGTTCAGCGCCTTCTGATTTTAAGTGATGGGATTATTCTTTCTCAGGTTAAAAATATATCTTACTACACATTTTGTAGACACTGTTATTTGTCCAGCTGTTGCTCCGTAATGTCCAAGGGACAGATGTCCGCATAGTCCAAAATCGGAAAGAGCGCAAGTAAAATGTTGGTTTTAATAGTCAGGAATCTTTCTAACACTGTAAGAGAATGAGAACTGTAGAAGATCCTTCGGCTTACAGCATTTATTACTCTATACACCTGTTCTAATTGCTCGTATTATTTTTACTATTATTTAAAATACGAACGAATATTGACGAAAATAAGGAAGTTTCTGAGAAACGTGACGTCCTAAGTTTTACCATTTTACATATACGTAGAAAAAATAATATTGTATCATTCGTGCGGTGTCGACAAGATCGTTAATGAATTTAGATTGTTAATTTTAATACAAAGTGTCTAATTTTTTTAAAAAGACTGCTTAGTTATCATTTTCTAAAGAAAGATTAAAAAATTAATTAGTCTTTGTGTATAAATACTATTTTAAAGTGTTAGTCAACACTAAACTACCTTTAAAAACAATATTTGATTCGCAACTTTTATGTGCTGACTATGATAATTTCTATATAGGAAAGACAGGAGGATGATTTGAAAAGAGATCCGCCTTAACAAATCCTCTAATTTATTCTGAAATGGCTAATCATTGTCACAGTGAAAAGCATACATTTTCCATCAATTATACAAAATTCTTACATATCTTTAGTAACGGAAATAAATTGGACAGATTACAGGCTTTAGAAATTTCTAAGTCAGTGCATCGGGGGGAACATCTGGCAAACGCAGAATGTTGTCGCTGCTCGCTGAAGTTGTCTCCTGCCTCCCTCCACTCACAATACCCAAACCGAATGTTTACCGTTAGAAGTGCGTGTGTTGGTACCAGTTCGAACATAATTCAGTCTTGTTTGTACTCTCCTTATGATGAGGTAAAAACCTTTAAACCCGTAGGGTTACGGTATAACGGTGTAACCCTACCGGTTTCAAGGCTTTCACCTCATCATCAGGGGAGCACAAACAAGACGGAATTCTGTTCGAACTGGTACCGACATACACGCTTCTAGCGGTAAACATTCGGGTTGGGGACTGTGGGTGGTGGAAGGGAGGAGACAACCTCAGAACAGTGACGAGATTCTTGGAATATAACATATGTGTTTGCCAGATGTCCACTTCGATGCACTGACTTAGAAATTTCTAGGGCCTCTAAATCTGTCCAATTTATTTCCGTTACTACTGGTAGGCATCATCGATAGAAAATATGCTCCCCTAATGATGAGGTGAAAGCCTTGAAATCGGTAGGGTTATACCGTCACATAAAGTGGAAAAACTGTGTTTGATAAAACAAATTACAAATTGGATTTGGATTGCAAAATAAATTTCTAAATTGATTAAAACGTCACACGTTAGTTATGATAATTGCGCGTGAAAACAGAAATATAACGAAAAGCTCTATAACCTATTGTGCGAGACTGCGCTGGGTTGGACACTTACACCGCATACAGGGATTTTACGATGCAAAGAAAGATAGTGATAAGGTAAAAACTGAGATATTATTTTAAAGAACAATTAAGGAAAATAATCAAGATTTGCACACAAAACATACTTATTAATAATACCAAATATTAAAATCTCAATTACCTGTGTTCATCTCATGCAAAGTGCAGTACTGACAGCAGGTCAGTGAAAGTTTCCGATTTTTTTCATTTTAAAATGGCAAAGAATTTGCGTTAAACACGAAATTAAGTGCAGTGAAATGGTGTAAATGCTGAAGAAGGCTTTCAGCGAGGATGCTATGTCAAAACTTAGAGTTTGTAAATAGTATAAAGGTTTTCAAAAGTATCTTGAAAATGTTGAAGATGACGAGAGGGATGTACGAGTACGTCCTTGCACAACGATATTGTGCTTAATAATCATTAAATCACTATAAAGGAAGCTACTGAGGAAGTATGTATTTTATACACTTCATGCAAAGTAGTTTTTACTAACGTTTTGGCCATGAGTCTAGTGGCAGCCAAATTTGTTACAAAATTGGTGAATTTTCAACGAAAGTAACATCGCTGAACAAATGACGACCCAGAATTACTCCAACGCCTCATAACATGTGGCAAAACGTGGGCAAAATATGGCTATGGCATCGAAACGAATACCCAATCGTCCCAATGGAAACTTCCTGCAGAGCCAAAAATGAAAAAAGTTGGCCAAGTTCGGTCAAATGTCATGGTTCTCCTTACTGTTTTATTTGATGACAACGGCACACTATGAATTCTTACCGCCATTATCTTGAGGTTTTACCGTTCGCGCGAAGCAATCCGAAGAAAACGATCAGAATTGTGAACAAAAAAAAATTCCTAGATTTAGCCCTACGATAATACACCGACTCATACATACTTCACTACTAATTTGTGAATTTTTGGTCAAAACCAGCACCGTCGTGATGTCACAGCCACCACATTCACCAATTGTGGCCTCCTGCGTCTATTTTTCTGATTCTGAAGATGAAAAAAACATAAGAACTAAATTTTGAGACTAAAGTCAAAAAAAAAAAGGACTGGCAAAAGTGTATTTTATCCTATGGGGACTTTTTTGAAGGGGACAGTATTAATATTGATGATAAAATAAATTATTTAATATAAAAATGAAAATTCTCGTTGTTTTTTTATCAAGCCTCAAACAGTGAAAAATTAAATTGAAGGCGTGGTAGAGGAAGACCAACAAAGTATTGCTGGATAAAGAAGGAAATATAAAAAAAAAAGATCTTAGCAGCTGTGCGAGAAGGTGTATAGATGTAGAAGAGGGGAAATATATTTATCACTATTAAAAGTCTGGCGCTCTCTCCTCTATGCCTATCCCGACAGGAGATCAACTTAATGGTATGTACACGTATGTTATTTTTCGACGCTGTTTAATCTGTTCACCGCGTTAAAAATCAAATTCCACGAATCCTATGCGCGGCACAATTTCGGCGTTTTTTAATTTCTAAGTTTAAACGCGTATTTTGTTTAGAACCACTGATATTTGATTACAACACCAAGTAAACATGACACACAAGTAATTTTCTGATAATAAATAATAGTCATTACTCTTAAGGAGACTCATTAAATAAAGGAGATAAACTAAACATTACGTAAAATAAACAAAGGAATGCTACGATCAAAGCAATGATTCATTACACTCACCCAATCAAATGCATATAGCACTAGTAATGTTTATTTACGTAAGAGAGACTCATCGCAGGACTCGATCCGTGCGACAGGTCGTTACATGTGACGCAATAGCTGGAAATATTGAGAAACCAAAAAAAATCGGCGCTCTGTTTATTCAACAATATCTCATCAACTAATATATTATGTTACAAGGTTTTCAAAGATGTCGCTAGAAAAAAGATTATTTAAAATTTTAGTTCCATTTTCATTCCGGTTTTGTGTCATTCTTTTTAAGTATTTGTGATTTGAAACTTGGATTGTCGTCAGATCACAGGCGTTTGTGCTTCCCGCGAGGACACGTTAAAGACCGAAGGCATTACAAGGGTGCATCTATTGCAAAGTTTGGTCGTATGATACTCCTCAATATAGCAGAATTGGTGTTAATTCTGAAGAGCGTTTGGAGAGCGCTTTTTTGACCTAAACTTCAATTGAAATTGTTGTTTCACTCGTATACATCAAAGTCGGTATTAAAATACTATTGTCTTAGAAGATTTTGGTACTGAGCGTTTCGAGTAAAAAGTTTTGGAACGTATTTTATTTATATACGAGGGTCATCCAGAAAATAAGGTTACAACATTTATGTAGGATCGACAAATGATTGTATTTAATTGAAATTCACAGGATACTTCACAAATACATTAAACTATTGTTCAACGTAATCTAACTGTCGAGATCGAGACATTTCTGTAGTCGGGGCATCAGCTTTTGTATGCCAGTGTCATAGACCCCCGCCGCCAGCTCTTTCAGTCACTTCTTCACAGCTTCCTCAACCTCCTAATCGTTGAAAAATTATTGGGGTATAGTGACACACCCACGTCTCATCCTCCATCACGATAGAGTCCAGAAAAGCTTCTCCCTCCTGTGCAAAACGATCCAAAAATTCACGCGCAGCGGTCACGCGATTTTGACGGTGCTCCGGTGTGAGCATTCTGGGCACCCATCTCGCACACAACTTCTTGTAACCAAGTTTTTCCAACACAATATTACCAAGGAGACTTCGAGAAATGTCAGGAAATACTTCGTGAAGGTCGTCAAGTGCCACACGGTGGTCATTTTGCACTTGTTCTTCCATTTTATTACTCAAATTCGTCAGAAATCACTGCCTTGCCTCGTCGTGAGTATCAATACGGCCTTCTCTGAACAACCTAACCCACTTCGTGACATGTTGTTGACTCATCACATCACTACCATAAACTTTCACGAGCTTTCGATGGATATTCGCGGCGGTATTGTTCTGCAAAGTCAAAAAACTGATGACTGCCCGGGTCTCGCACGGACGAGAGTTGGCGGGAGCGCACGACGACCTCTTTATCGGAAGAATTTACTGTGACTGAAAAAAATAGCCAACAAACACGCGGGACTAAACAAACTGACCGTTAGGATCCCCCCTACACGCCAGGTGCACCAACTTTGAAACAAAAAATTTTCTCCGGCCTCAGGAGTCCTTGTAATCTTAGTTTCTGGATGACTCTCATATTTTCGGAATGTATTTATATATTTACGTACTATGTTGTTATCAATAAACCTTTATTTATTTATTTGTTGATGTTAATCTGAGATGGTATTTGTGGGTTTACTTTTTTAGTTTTTCTGCCATTAAATTTTTTTCTATTTTTTCTTTAATCTATATGTATAAGGTTGTGGGTTGAAAAACATCTGATGTCCTCACGGCCCAATCACCCTATAATGATGGGGTATACCGTCGTCAATACTGCAAGGACACTTATCTATGATTGCCCAAATTTTACAAAGGAGACAAAAAACGATTTTTCTGCAAAGATATAATAAAATAAAAACATCACTTGGTATTTCAGTTATGAATAAATGCGTTCCGCGTTGAAAATAAATACATGTGTTAATGCAAAAATGTGTCAATGATACACGAGACAACAAAAAATAAAAAAAGTTACTTTCACCAAAAAATCGAGTTACGTGTTCTTGCAATATCGGCGACGATATCTTGGCCGGGAGGATGTTATGAGATGAGCACAGACCTTTTGATAACATAGCTTCTCTATTAAATGTATATTTTGTTATTTATTTTGAGATATACGAGTATATGTTCACTTTCGGAATGCATTTACGAGTATATATGTATAATACATACTTTGTTCCTATCAATGAACCTTGTTTATTTATTTTATATTTATTTATGTTGTAGGAACAACTGTCGTCAGTGAAATATTGTCAACATACACGGTCAACGACCGACGAAACGACCTTTGGATATGTCCAAAGGTCGCATACCAAAACATTGAAATTGTTTACACACAAATACTATTGTATTTACGATACATTCCACAGTAGAAAGAGAACGCATCCCGCTGTCTCGCCGTTTTCGCAAACAAATCGTCTACCCACAACACTAATTGCGATGTTTGCAATATTTCAATCGACCATCTCTGCACGCACAGAAGCGAGATAAAAATATATTGCGGGCGAACTCCTGCGCCCGTTCTGAAATGTATAAATACCTACTTACCGATAAATAAAGCATCATTAATCACTATTTATTATTCATTCACTCTCTGCTTCCGCATTGCTAATTGACGTATTTTATTTAAATACCAAACAATCAAAATTATCAGCGCGTCCTTCAACGACATTTCGCTAAAATGTGTTTCAGTGTTCCATTGAATTTGTATTCTGATATCTCCCGGAACATATGGAATTTGTATTCTGATATCTAGTTGAACTCCTGAACTCACTCGAATCTTTCAATGTTTATCTATATATCGATAGAAAAGTTCCTATCACCATGATTTTGGATTTTGCAAAATCCATTCTCGGATCTTTCTCTTCAAATCTCTCGTACAATTTACTTACAAAACTATTATTCATCCTCATTCTCCGCTAACACTATCATATCATCTGTCGTTACATGTGGAGCGAATGAGTGAAGAAAGACTAATAAAACAGATGTAAAGTGCAAATATGAGTGTAGTTTCGCTAACGTATCCAAATATTTGGACTGAAATTCCTTTGTAAGAAGGAAGGCTTTGTTTCTTCTACTATAACCACCATTCACTCTGATACCTGCTGCTATTCTTCTTTCAATATCGCATTTTGGGCTGTCATCCAATGTAATGTATTCAATACTTCTTATTATTGTTAGTGCAATAATAAGATTTTTTCTTTTTTCATATATTTGAAAATGTATAATATAACAATTTCCAAAGAATACATGAATAGTTCATGGTCAACGTTTGTTTTAAATATCATATAAAAATTAATTTTTTTCCTGCTTCGAATCATTTGTAGGTTAGCACTAGAAGAAAATATACTGTTTTATGATCATTCGTGTTATATTTTTTATTTAAAATGTCATCTAAGTTCTGGATATTCGGGGTAAGTCGAAAAACGAAACGTAGTAATACGTATAATATATAATAATAAATATCTTTGTTATTTCTTTAATAATATAAATCCCCGCGACATGTGTTTCGACCTCCTAACTTGAGGCTCTTTTCAAACGGAATGATCTCGGTTTGTTACGAGACCAATGATTATATCAAACTAATGTCGTATTTCATCGTGTGTGTGTGAGTTGTCTTCCTTCCGTGGTTGCAGTCCTAAGACTGGTTTGCAGCAATTTGAACTCTTCTCCTCCATTCCCCCCTGTCCTGTGCGGCTCTTTTTAAGTCTGTATATGTTGAGCAGCGCACGTCCACCAACAGGTCCTCCAGGTACTCTCGGCGTGGGCGTCCCCTAGAGTTTGTCCCCTCGGTCATACCCTCCATTATGGCATGCAAGAGGCCCTCTTGTCGTATTATATGACCGATCCATCTTGCACGCCTTTCGGACAGGATCCTGAGCAGGTGCCTTCCTCCTTCGATTCGTTGGAGAACCTCTTCATTTGTGATGCGGTCTCTCCAGGAAATTCCTAATAGTCTTCTATAGGACCACATCTCAAAAGCCTCTAGTCTTCGTCTATCTCTTTCGGATAGGCACCATGTCTCGCAGCCGTACATTGATTTGTCTACACGTATGTTAATAATAAATATAGGTTTACTGATACCAACATAGTACATATACGTATGTGTACGTACATATATACATATATCCACGTGTGTGTATGTACATATACAGTGAATGTACATATTTACATCTATCCTGAAATTGCATATGTATTTCAAAATATTGCAGGAGAAAATACATTTAAGAGAAAACCTATCGAAAGATCTGGGCTCATCTCAAAACATTCCTCCAATCAAGATACACCCAACCAACAGAGGGTAATCCCGGCCGCGAGTATATCAGATGTTTTTCAACCCACACCCATGTACATGTAAATTTAAAAGAAATAAGCAATTAGTACAATCAATTCAGTGAATACAATAAAAGGTTCACCGATAAAAAAAATTGCGTGCAAGTATCATATAATCGTATATCCCGCAATCACCACACAAATGCTAATTAATACAAAGGAAAATAAAATACATTCAAGAAAGAAGCCACTCAAAGATCCGAGCTAATCCCACAACACCCTACCAGCCAAGACACACCCCCACTATTAGGAGGATGAGCTCGGCCGCAAAAACACCAGACGTTTTTTAGCCAACATTCCTAAATAATTAACTATACTACTCGTATAAAAAATACTTTAAATAAGCAGTAATACGAGTATAACCCGCTGAAATCCAGATTTAAAAAAAAAGAAATTCCAGTCTGGTTTTCACTTAGGGCCCATTTAAACAGCTTTCTGGTTGGTTGGAAGAGATTCCCCCATGGCAATAGCCTCGCCAGGTGAAATAAAAAAATAAATAAAAAAAATAATATAAAAATTGTTCCTTAATCGTAAATCCTCACACTATTTTTAACCCTCCTGTCACGTAAACTAAATAACCTGGCAATAACCTCGCCAGGTGAAATAAAAAAAAAATAAAAAAAAATAGTATAAAAATTGTTCCTTAATCGTAAATCCTCACACTATTTTAACCCTCCTGTACACGTAAACTATAACACATACAATTGACCCAAAGGAAAACATACGTGTACAAGTAGAAACACGTGTAACGGGGATTAGTATATTATAATTTGTGGAAGAATAGAGTAATTCATTGTTAAATATTCTAATACGGAGTTCCATAATGTCAAAGGCGAAACCTTCGATAAATATTTATACATAATTCATCGTCATCATCACCATCACATCGTGTCATTATTGGTGGAAGGTAGAGATAACAGATATAAACTTTATTATATCCTCACCCATTTTTCGCTTCTGCCACGTCTATGATCTACCTCCTGCCACGTCTATGATCTATCTCCTGCCACGTCTACCTCGTCATGAACACTTCTATTATAGCAATAAACTGTGACAGGTTTATTTCAGGGAATATGGATTTTACTCATGGCTTTATCCCACTATTGTTTAACTGGGTTTGTTAAGTTTCTACTGATGAAGCCTAAGAAGAGTTTAACGCACCTGTTTGTTATAAAAATTACTTACAGGAATAATAGCGAACCCCTTTGTTGACTGACAAACTTTCGTTTAACGTTCTTAACAATTATTGACGCCATCATGAAATAACACTATTTTCAGTGCCGCATTCACGTAACTGGTCTATAAGGCGTCATCTCTCGCACACGGAATGACTTTGTGAAACGAATATTCCAAAATTGACATTTTATTTTTACTTCATTTTTATTTTTTATCAACGGTAAAAATACCTTAAATCGTAAAATTAAAAAAAAAAACTATAACATTTCTATAAAATCAAATTAAAAGATAAATCAAACAATTAAAATAATACATAATTAAGCAAGTACTCAAGTCAAAATGAATACGAAATAAAAATAATAATATATACAGTCGAAAACACCATACGGGGCCATCTCGAGTTAGCTGCTCACACCTCACTACACTAATTTGACATCTATGCGGGAAAAAGAGTACGGAACAAATTCAATAAGTACAGTTCCAATTCAATAAGTCCAGTACAAATTCAATAAGTATAGTACACATTCAATAAGTACAATACAAATTCCACAAGTACAGTACCCATTAAATAAGTATAGTTCAAATTCAATAAGTACAGTACTAATTCAATAAGTACAGATCAAATTCAATAAGTATTGTACAAATTCAATAATTACAGTACACATTCAATAAGTACAATACAAATTTCACAAGTACAGTACACATTAAATAAGTATAGTTCAAATTCAATAAGTACATTACTAATTCAACAAGTACAGTAAAAATTCAATAAGTATAGTTACAAATTTAATAAGTTTAGTTCAAATTCAATAAGTACGGTACAAATTCAATAAGTATAGTTCAAATTAAATAATTACAGTACAAATTCAATAACGTCAACTCTGCAATCAGTCTACTTTAATAGCTCAAAAGACTATAGTAAAATATGTCGATAATCACAGTAAATTGACATCCCAAAAGATGTTTTATATAAAATGGCATTTTTAGTTTGTATTAGAGGTGCTGTGTTTATAAAATAATATCTTCCATATTTAAGTGGATAAACTGAGTCGGTGGTCGTGGTTTAATGATTAGCATTCACGCTATGTAAGCGGATTCGATTTCTTGCGGAAACTTTACCTATCATTGAATATTTTTTTCAATATTTTCAATACCGTTGAAAACAATCTCTGAAGTTTTGTTCAAAATAGTGTATCAGTTTGGAAATCACTTTTTTGTCATTTTCATATTTTTTCCACGATATTATATTTCCGTTTTGAAAATAGAAATGATCACCTTAGGGCCAAGTTGAAACTACAGGGTGGGGGAATCAATTCTTGGAAAGTAAAGTGTTAAATGGCAGCATTTTTCAACAACTGAAGTGTGCACTGGCATACATATTCATGTAATTTTCTCCCACCTCGTGACAGCTTTCCATATCCATCCTTTGATTTGCGCATTTATAACGCATAATATTCGTCAATAACCGTAGTGTTAACTCTTATTTAACTAAATTAAATTAGTGAAATGTTCTGATAATGTCAAAAAAATTGTTATGATATTTTTAGGGGTTGTATCACCTTGGCTTTTTGGTGATCCCAGATGACACTACTCCATCAACTCTTTTTTGACAAAATATTGTGAGACAAAATAGAAATCAGATTTCTGTTGACAATTGACTAAATTAAATAGTTTTCTTACCCATCACGGAGCATTAAAAATTCATTGCAATATTCAACACGTCGTTGCCTTTGGACAGCACTCAAGAGTTTCACCACCCATCTTGCGCTGATTTTATTTATACTCGTACCAAGATGATCGTGCACAGTTCTCAGAAAGAATTTTTGTCTGATTTCTTCCTATAATCATAGGTTAGCTGTATGTTGTAATTCATGTGAGCATTACAGAAATTTTGTCAATGCTAATTTCAATTGGGCGTTTATCTTCAATATCTAGGCGAATGTTAAACAGACTGTCTAGACAGAACTGCCAACTTGCTATAAAGGTTACCCGGTCAGCTACAGTGATAAACCATTATGATATTGTAGACTTGAGCACATTAACACTCTTTCTTGATCATTAATGTTTAGTTCTTGTTAAACACCTGTTGTTTTTATTTAATTCAGTAAAAACTGAAGGTCATCTAGGTTATAAGCGATGGTCACTTTATCTTCTAACATGAATTAATATTTCACTAACGAATTTTGTGGTACATTCTTGATTGTTTGTATTCGGAGTATCGGTACAACTTTGGGACACCTTACTCCTTCATCGGTCTTATGAGACGCACGTGGAATATTTTATGAATATTTGATTGGGGTTGTTAGGAGAAAACATGGTAGTAGAGAGGAAAGGATATAATTTTTTGCATATATTATATTCATAAAATATATATATATATATATATATATATATATATATATATATATATATATATATATATATATATATATATATATATATATATATATATATATATATATATATATATATATATATATATATATATATATATATATATATATATATATATATATATATATATATATATATATATATATATATATATATATATATATATATACGTAATATATTAATATACTTATATTTTCATATATGTCACACGCGTTTATATGTTCATACAGCAATAAAGGATAGATACGAGTATATCGATCGTCAAGTTCATTACCAGACAACTCCAAATAACCTGTTTTGAGATAATGAGAAAAGCAATATTATAATCGTCACCATAAATCAAATACTATTCATTTTTGCCCGAGTTTTAAATTGGAAACATATTAAGCAGAGGGCTATTATGAAAAATTTAAAATCCCTCCCTGCCTCAAAGATTCACATTCACTTTCACATTTTTTTCCCCGCCCCATTCACCATTGTATCACATCTCTCCCCACTTCTCTTCCCCTACCTCATCTCTCTTATATTATATTATTTACACTTGTACAGAATATATTTTAACAATTTAGTTTATCTTCACCTGACGATGAAGACGGTGTTCTTCGAAACTAGTTGTGAACCTAAAATAAACCTGTGGTGAAGACAAAAATATAAAATAAGTTTTTTATTTACTTATTTTTCCTTTTATGTAACAAAGTAATTCATTGTTAAATTTCTAATATGGAGTTTCACAAAGTTAAAACACAAACCTTTGATAAACATATAAGAGTTTAACCTCTTCAGACCTGAATTAATTATTTTAAATGTTTTCAAAAAATATTCTTACTCGTGAGTATTATTACACTAAATGCAATGTTATGTCGTAATAGTTAAAATAACATATATGGCACCCAAAACGATCCAAAACAAAAGAATCCTACACTTCATTGGGAACAGAAATATATCACAAGGCTGTTTACAAAGTGCATATGAACTTTGTGTACATTATAATGAACGCCAGGTCTGAATATGTTAAATAACAAATTTAAATACAAGATATTAAATTTTTTGATAATTCAATGCTACAACTTATTAAAATTTTAAAAAATCATCTATAAGTAGAAAAGTTATTCGTAGAAATAAGGAACGCAAATTTTATAAGAAGCATTTGTGTTTTAAATTTCTTTTATGAAAGGCGACCTTAAACGCTTCCTGTCCTGTGATGTGTAACTAGTACACATTGCTTCTAAACACTTTAATATCTCTATAAATATAATAAATACTGGGTTCAGATTTAAGACATTTCTCCGTAATACATTTACGCATTGAATGAAAAAAATAATATTAATAATATTGTAAATGGCACTTATCGGCCACATCAGAGATATTTTGTGAAAATCGGGAATAAATTCACCGATACAATCAAACGTGTGCCAGTATGTGACGTAGGCATATTCATTCTAAAAAACCGCTATGGGCGAGGAAGCGACGCTGTTCACATCTCACCCTCACTCTACTTCGGTATATGGGAACGCAAGAAATATAATCTCAGTTCGTTCGCTTGACTCGCTCAGTAGCCAGCGTGCTATCGTTCAAGGTGGTCGTCTCGCCCGTTTTGTGAACGTCGGCCGATGTTTTTTTTTCATGTTTTCAGCAATTAAATTTCAATTATTATCACTTTTGACTTCAAATTTAACTAATTTAAGCGATTGGCTATGAATATTCTTATTTTCCCGATTTTAAATCGCTCATTTTTACATGTGTGTTCAATACACAGCACCGGAACGCGAGGATTTTTTTTAGCACAGTAAGGGAAAGGTTAATGACGGAACGTTTACTCTAGTCGAATGCAATAAACATAAGTTTATTTTATGATTCTGCAGTAATAATACAATATATATACAACATCCTTCGTTCAATTGCTTCCTTCCTATGTTACAGTTGTATTCGACGTGAATGCGGTTTGTGATTATCCATGACATTCCATGATAATAAAATACCAATTGATATAACGCTTTTTAGAGAGAAGGCTAACATGAGATAACCGTAATTTATATCTCAAATCGAAACAAAAACATGCAAAAAAAATTGAACTGTCGCAATTTTTTTTAAGATTATGATAAAGACGACCTCCGTATCTGCCGTTCCGGAGGTTGCGGGTTCGATCCCCGCTGGAACCCAGATTTTTAAAATGGGATTCCAGTCTGGTTAACACTTAGGGCCTATAAAAACACCTTTCTGGTTGGTTGGAAGAGATTGCCACATGGCAACAAACTCGCCAGGTTTAAAAAAAAAAGTCGGAATTGTGGTGTGGTGGAATGGAATTCGTAACTTTTATAAGGATGTGAATGCGGACTGTTGATGTTTCAGCAAAATATTAAATACCTCGTCGAAAATGTTCAGAGCTTCTTCGACCATTCACTTGTGCTACGCACAAACACATGTTGCAGTTTGGCATTTCCAGTTAAGAACGTCACCCGCGGACGCTCACACGCGGAACAACCTTATTGAATGGCTTTTTAGATATCGATATTTTCTATATCCTTAATTAACTTTGTGTACATAACTGAGTCACATCACACAGAGGCGTAAATATAATTGTTCCTGTTTTCGTTATATTAATTATTACCCCAATCAATCCAGAGGTAAAATATGTAAAAATCTTAAAACCAATGTATCCCCAATAGCACTTTTTTGTCGATAATAATTTAAATAATTCTGATTTATAATAACAGATATCGCAATATTTACACTTTTGCAAATTTGAATAGCGTGCTGTCATAATTAAATTATGAAATTTAATTCATTTTTTTTTCCTTTCAAATATTGTTTTCCCACTAAGTTGATACTGATAGTATTTATGAAACAAGGTTGATTGAAAAAAATTATTAAATTTTTTTTCATTTTGATTTTTTGTATTTTAAGGCCTTGGATCTCCCGAGCCTTGGATCTCCTGAGCTTTGGCCTCTCACATGTTTGTATTTCATGTATGCTATACATATACATACTTCTTTTCTGATATGTTTGCTTATGATTCAAGTCAATGTTTATACTTTATGTGACCAGTTGATTTCATAGTCGTGCGCACTTAAACATTATAATTTGAGTATTACTATTATACGAGATATATCCAATGGTTGATAAAAGACTGTATTGTTTTATTATACTTTTATTGTATAGAATACAATCAATGTGATAATCTCTACCAACCAACCAACCAGGAAAATATTATAAAGACCTTGAGTGAAAACCAGACTCGTATCCCTTTTTAAAACATCTTGGAATTGAACCCGAAATCCCCGAATTGAGACAATCGTCTTATCAACTAAACTACGGAGGTTGTCGTTAAGCAATAAATACACCAGATAAATTTACATGAAACATACATATCATCACATCGTATCCCTTATGGGCTAGGCAGATAGAACAGATCTCCAAACTTTTATATCCAATCACATAACATACATACTCGTACATCTCGTCATGCACAATTATCTATTACTCATATTTCTCACTTTTGTATTTACCTTTACATTTAAACCAGCCACGTTTTCCTCAGTTTACCTTTTACACGTACACCTTGCACTTCTTATTTATGTAGTCGCTTAGTTATTATTTCAACATTCACTCTCTCCATATGTCCCAACCACCTTGAAGTACCTAACTTAAAACATAAATATTATTAATGAATTATTTTAATGCTTTCATGTCGCCTTCTTTCATATATTGACACTACAAAATGTCTAAAGTGTACGCATCTTCACAGCATTAATCTTACTTAAATCCTTCAAAGTTTCCCTTCTATACATCAAAGTAGGCACTATAGTTCGGAAAATCTAGGATGAGTCCTGTGATAGCTCACAAATTTGCCCCAATACAACCTTGTAACGATGTTCAGTAAATTTAATTTATCAACTTTAATATAAGCCTCAATCCTAATTAACAGCAAGTTATTTATGTAAATACATTACATAAGATTGTATCGGGGCAAATTTGTAAGCGGTCACAGGACTCATCCTAGAATTTCCGAACTTATAACACACTATAATATATTGCCGATTTTTTATTACTGTTGATATTGCGCGGTTGTTGTACACGTATATTAATCATCACATGTTTTGTATTACATTAATGTGATAGAAATTCTATAAATACTACATTAATTTTTTCATTAAAACGTACTTTTCAGATTATTTTTGTGGGATTAACTGACATGACTTGGACAAAACCGTAAGTGGATATATTTTTGATAAATACTAACTTGGCAATGGGAATACCCTAAAACACTAAAAGTAAAAAAAATAAATAGCTTAGCGAGTTTAATATTCACTAACATAACAACTTAATTTCTTTTTCAGTAGTGTAACAGTTACAAATTTTAAAAAAATCCATCAATTAGTTATTTGTACAATTCATCCAATATTTTCACTATTGTAAAATATTCTTGATAAATACTAACTTGGCAATGGGAATACCATAAAACAATTAAAGTAAAAAAATAAATAGGTTAGAGAGTTTAATATTCACTAACATAACTTAATTTCTTTTTAAGTTGTGTACCAGTTACAAATAAAAAAAATCCAACAATTAGTTATTTTTACAATTCATCCAATATTTTCACTATTGTTAAATATTCTTGTCCAAATCCAAAATCACGATGATAGAAAAAATTTAAAGGAAATAATAATAAATAAAAGTGATGCACGAGTGAGTAATGATAGATACGAGCAAGTTAAAGAAAGAAGAACAGAATTAAGCAAGGATGTGTTATATCATCCTGGTTGTTCAATATTTATATACTAGTAGATTCCTGTGTGAAGGAACTATAAATGTCAATTGGTGGTATACAAATGTCAAATGGGAACATATTCAAATTACTGTATGCAGATGATATGATAGGTTTGGTGGAGAGTGAAGATAAGTGAATTGTATGGGAGATGCGAAGAGAAAGATCTGAGAATAAATGTTGTAAAATTCAAAGTAAAGGTGATAGAAAAATGTGAAAGGAAAAGTAAATGCGACATATGGTTGAATAATGAAGGATTGTTGCAAATTGAGGGATTTTACTATTTGGGTAGATTTTTTTCAGATGATGGAAGAGCGACGAGGGATACTCGTATCCAATGACGTGTGGCGATATGAAACCATGTCAATAAGATACTTAAACATATGTGATATACTCTACTGGGCGGTAGTATTTTTATATAAAGCTTTGATGCATGGAAGTAAAAGGTAAACGTATAAAAAACCGAAAAGAGTCTAATAAATGCTGTAGAAATGGATGCACTTCGAAAAATACATGGGGTGACAATGTATGGCAAAACTAATTAAAGGGATTAAGGATAAATTTGAACTTAAGACTAATGTGTTAATAAGATAAAGAAAAGCACTTTGTGATGGTTTGGGCATATATAAAGAATGACTCAAGCAAGACTAAAAAAGCAAATATAAAGCGTAGATGTATGTAAGTGGAAAGCGTTGTAGAGAAAGACCAAAGAAGATTTAGTTGGATCAAATGAATGATATTTTGAACGAAGGAAAATTAAAAACAAAGAAGTTGTTAGTAAAGATAGGAAGGTAGTGACTGCGAACATATATTAGGTACTTTCCGCATCTGCATATACTCAGAAAAATATATTTGGTAAGAAAACTGAAGAAAATTAACCAAGATAACACGAAATTTAAAGAAGTCTTTAAGATCTTCCGATATTTGATAGTAACACATTTACTTTTAGGTTAGGTTAGGTAAGATTAAGTGTGATGTATGCGTGTAGTTTTAACATAAAATCATAAATTTTGATAATACGAGTACTTCCCAAAATGGATTGCCTTCAAGCATTTTCTAAAGCTGCACACGCCACCCATATATCTAACACCATTAAGTAGACCATTCCATGTCACAGGATAAGCAAAGGAAAAGGCTCTATCATAATACCTCACCCTATGGGATAGATTTGGAACAACTAATTTATTAGATGGAGATGAAGTTGACCTTTAGGTTATTCTTCTCTCCGATGGAACATCCCTCAGTCACAGGTTCAAAAGATACAATGGATATATCTTATTATGGGACTTGAAAACAATGACGAAAGATCATGACTATGCTGGACTGATGAAGTGTGGGATAATACAAAGTTACGGAGAACTGGAACGTGATTGCGCAGGTCCGATACGCGCAGGTCTAACATTAAAAGGTAAACTATGATACGCCACAGGACCAGCAACGGCAAAAGCTTTATCAGTCTATCATAACACATCGCCCTATTGGAACGTTTTATAAGATGAGTTGTATAAAAGGCACAGAAAGTTTGGGAAGCCCAATTAAAAAGTCGCCCAACCAAATGAATAAAATTTTGAAACAGAGAAGGGTGAAAAGCCTTTAAAATAGAAACGTATGCATAACAAAGAGTATTGATGTAGTAGAAGCGAAATAGATGTATGCTAAGATAGGACAAAGATAAGATATATTATCTCTGCCTACTTCAAAAGAGATATGGCGTAATGGCTTAAAAGTTACAATCATTCAAATGAAACCTAACCCATATTTTTTTAATATGCAATCCACCCAAACTTCAATGATTTGCGCCGTCAAATTCAAATTATACAATTATATGAGTCAATATGATACAACTAATTCGTTCAAAATTATACAATTATGTGAGTCAATATGATATAATATGACTAATTCGTTAAAAATTAAACAATGATATGAGTCAATATGATAAAAGTAATTCGTTAAAAATTATACAATTATGTGAGTCAATATGATATAATATGACTAATTCGTTAAAAATTAAACAATTATATGAGTTAATATGATAAAACTAATTCGTTAAAAATTATACAATTATATGAGTCAACATGATAAAACTAATTCGTTAAAAGTTACGCAATTATACGAGTCAATATGATAAAACTAATTTGTTAAAAATAATACAATTATATGAGTCAATATGATAAAACTAATTCGTTACAAAATATACAATTATATGAGTCAATATGATAAAATTAATTCGTTAAAAATTATACAATTATATGAGTCAATATGATATAACTAATTCGTTAAAAATTATACAATTATATGAGTCAATATGATAAAACTAATTCGTTACAAAATATACAATTATATGAGTTAATATAATAAAACTAATTCGTTAAAAATTATACAATTATATGAGTCAATATGATAAAACTAATTCGTTAAAAATTATACAATTATATGAGTCAATATGATAAAACTAATTTGTTAAAAATTATACAATTATATGAGTCAATATGGTAAAACTAATTCGTTACAAAATATACAATTATATGAGTTAATATGATAAAACTAATTCGTTAAAAATTATACAATTATATGAGTCAATATGATAAAACTAATTCGTTAAAAAGTATATAATTATATGAGTCAATATGATAAAACTAATTCGTTAAAAATTATACAATTACATGAGTCATTATGGTAAAACTAATTTGTTAAAAAATGACAATACTAGACAATTTAAAGATTCAAATGATTAAGCTTAAAAAAATTTAACAATTAATCTATGAGTGGAAAAGTTACACGAAGAAAGAAGAAACGAAACATTCATTGAACGCGGTAAATATATTGATTTTAGTAAATCAAATCTGTCTCGCAAAGGACAACCGAAAAATACATGGTCTATAGTTTCATCATCTAAGCCAAACTCGCAGCCGGAATTCTCCACGATACCCATTCTGTAAACATGACTAGCCACCACGCAGTGATCTTTTCGCAAACGTCACACAAGAGACACTAACATATTGTTAACTCTAATTATATTAAACCATGGTTTCAAAGGGATAGTTTGTTGGATTGATTTATATCTAGAGTCATATACCGATCCAACACCCATTGGTACCAAGAATCACTTAACCCATATAATAATAAAAAAATCTTTTTTCATGTAACACTGTTTGCTAACTCAAATATGGCGTCTTCCCTTCTTTAATGACAGTGAATTATTCGATTGTAAGTATTTGGTTTTCAGAAAAGACTTAGTTACATCTGGCGTACAATTTGGAGGTGCAGAACACAGAGCAGTAAAGACTGATCACGTTACATCATCACAAGATTCGTGGTTTTCCAAATCTGAAGGCTTTTGGGTGAGTTTAAATAGTTACTCTCATGTCATGTCATCATTTACAAACTTGTTATAGTGAACAAAATCAAATTATTGCATATAATTCCATAGAAAAATTCAGAAGTCTTGAAGCGTTGAAATGGCTCGAGAATTAGTCCTTATTACCACTTGTTATAATGAAAAAATCAATTAACTGCATTAATAACCACAAAGAAAAAAATAGAAATTGACGCGTTGAAGAGACTTGAGAATTAGTCCTTGTTACCACTTGTTATAATGAAAAAAACAATTAACTGTATTAATTGCCACATAGAAAAAATTAGAAGTCTTGACGCGTTGAAAAGGCTTGAGAACTATTCCTTGTTACCACTTGTTATAATACAAAAAAAATCAAACTTCTGCATTTACTGCCATGTGAAAAAATTAGAAGTCTTGAAAATTAGATGCCTTAAGGCGCCTTGAGAATTAGGCCTTATAAATTAATGAGTATAGGTTAATTGATAGCAACGTAGTATAATATTATGTGGTATAATATACGTAGTATGTACATGAAACTACACGTGTATTTTAAGGCAATGGTAAATTAAATACATTAAAAAAATAAGTTATCAACAGGTCCGAGTTCATCTCATTACATCAGAGGGGCATGTAAACAATAGACGCACATGCCTAGTGCTTGCAAGTATTGTGATAAGACGAACTTTTTAAGCAGACAAGGATACCTTGTTTTTTCCTTTTCTTTTTATTTAACTATCATCAGGAAACGAACCTGTACCCCCCGAGTTGGAAGACCAGCGTTTTACCAATTAGGTCATGTAGGTCGTTATTTGATGGAAACTATTAATTGTTCAAAATTGGGATGTAGAAAATATTTAAATTTAAGAAAATGGATGACCACTTTTATAGCGTGGTGGAATTTCAGTTTCTCTGTGTATCACATAGATAATTTTATTGATACAATTATTATTCACAATTAATTGTAATTAAACAGCAATTAAATCATCGCTTTATAATCAGCTGATCTCAAGAACTGACCTGGATTACAGTTTATTGTGATGAGTCTTTCAACCTTGCCAGATGGAAGAAAAGTGTTAGAGCTCAACATTATTTCAGATTGAACAATTGTATTGTACTTTACAATAATATTTTAAATAAAAATTAAAAGTAGAGTTTCATTCATTTCAAGGGGCTAATACTCCTAAAATAAAAACAGTTCAAATAACTCATAAGTGTGCAAGTATTTATGCAAGAATTCTTTAAAAAAATAACAATATACACTGTTTATAATACGATACGGGACCGTTCAAAGACAGGTAGCCCGCACCGCATCACACCGAACTTCACTTTTGGCATTCACGTGGAAGAAAGTACAGTTGCATATAAACAAGATTATGTTGGAATAAACAAAAATTCCATTTAAGCACTATGTTAGCTCATATTTTAATAGACCGAATCTACTCGTAATGAAACTTGTAATGTTACACGTTCTTTGTAGACCCACCTAGTAAAATGTTTAATTTCATAGAGAATCGATTGTCACAAATTATTTTCCCGTATAACAAGACAGCACAGGTTGAGCTATCGATATAGGCATTGTTGTGACCTTCGCTACTTACAGAAATAAAATGAAGAAGTTGTTCTTGCCGGGATGGTTCGCTTTTTTAATATGTTGGATTCGTCATGTCTAGTATATTTTTATCGTTTTGTTAATATGTTGGGTTCGTCATGTCGAGTATTTTTTTATCGTTTTGTTAATACGTTAGGTTCGTCATGTCGAGTATTTTTTTATCGTTTTGTTAATACGTTAGGTTCGTCATGTCGAGTATTTTTTTATCGTTTTGTTAATACGTTAGCTTCGTCATGTCGAGTATTTTTTTATCGTTTTGTTAATACGTTAGGTTCGTCATGTCGAGTATTTTTTTATCGTTTTGTTAATACGTTAGGTTCGTCATGTCGAGTATTTTTTTATCGTTTTATTAATACGTTAGCTTTGTCATGTCGAGTATTTTTTTATCGTTTTGTTAATACGTTAGGTTCGTAATGTTGAGTATTTTTTTATCGTTTTGTTAATACGATATGTTCGTCATGTCGAGTGTTTTTTTTATCGTTTTGTTAATACGTTAGGTTCGTCATGTCGAGTATTTTTTTATCGTTTTGTTAATATGTTAGGTTCGTCATGTTGAGTATTTTTTTATCGTTTTGTTAATGCGTTAGATTCGTCATGTCAAGTATTTTTTTTATCGTTTTGTTAATACGTTAGGTTCGTCATGTCGAGTATTTTTTTATCGTTTTGTTAATACGTTAGCTTCGTCATGTCGAGTTTTTTTTTATCGTTTTGTTAATACGTTAGGTTCGTAATATCGAGTATTTTTTTATCGTTTTGTTAATACGTTATGTTCGTCATGTCGAGTATTTTTTTTATCGTTTTGTTAATACGTTAGGTTCGTCATGTCGAGTATTTTTTTTATCGTTTTGTTAAAACGTTAGGTTCGTCATGTCGAGTATTTATTTATCGTTTTATTAATATGTTAGGTTCGTCATGTCGAGTATTTTTTTATCGTTTTGTTAATACGTTAGGTTAGTCATGTCGAGTATTTTTTTATCGTTTTATTAACACGTTAGGTTCGTAATGTCGAGTATTTTTTTATCGTTTTGTTAATACGTTAGGTTCGTAATATCGAGTATTTTTTTATCGTTTTGTTAATACGTTATGTTCGTCATGTCGAGTATTTTTTTTATCGTTTTGTTAATACGTTAGGTTCGTCATGTCGAGTATTTTTTTTATCGTTTTGTTAAAACGTTATGTTCGTCATGTCGAGTATTTTTTTATCGTTTTATTAATATGTTAGGTTCGTCATGTCAAGTATTTTTTTATCGTTTTGTTAATACGTTAGGTTCGTCATGCCGAGTATTTTTTTATCGTTTTATTAACACGTTAGGTTCGTAATGTCGAGTATTTTTTTATCGTTTTGTTAATACGTTATGTTCGTCATGTCGAGTATTTTTTTTATCGTTTTGTTAATACGTACGGTTCGTCATGTCGAGTATTTTTTTATCGTTTTGTTAATATGTTAGGTTCGTCATGTCGAGTATTTTTTTTTATCGTTTTATTTACATGTTAGGTTCGTCATGTCGAGTATTTTTTATCGTTTTTTTAATACGTTAGGTTCGTCATGTCGAGTATTTTTTTATCGTTTTGTTAATACGTTAGGTTCGTCATGTCGAGTATTTTTTTTATCGTTTTGTTAATATGATAGGTTCGTCATGTCGAGTATTTTTTTATCGTTTTGTTAATATGTTAGGTTCGTCATGTCTAGTCTTGTTTTTATCGTTAAACACTGTTTCGATGTTAATGTTTTTATTTGTTGTTATTTTTTTGTAATATTTTATCATGTTTTGTATCATATAATTCACTTTTAAATCACAGCACTTTTTATTACGCATGTGAGTTTGTTATTTTTATCAGTTAATTTTTTGCTACAATATTCAAGTATTCTGTTATTTTTATATTAACATTACTTTCGTTTTCATTTAAATTAGAATCAAACGACTTATTATACATTCTCCTATACACTCGTTTAATAAGATTGGAATTCTATAAGCATCACAATGGTATGTGATGACATCTTTTTTATATAAATGTTCATTTATACTTTTTAGTTACATAAATCTATGAAAAGCACAAATATTTATCAGAAATTTTTATTCAATTGCAATGCAATTGAAAAATACATGGAGTCGTTTTATTAACTTAAGCAATTTGTCGATATGAAGGCATTTTATTTACTTGAGCAATTTGTTTACCTCATAAAAGTATTTATAGAGATGGTGAGACAGAAAAATATATCATAAGGTGTTTTGTATTATGAAACAATATCACTAGCACACAATGTTTATTTTATTCATTTATATATATATTATAAGTTTATATGTAAACAAAATTTATAAAAAAAATATGTCAATTAAATAGATGTTTAAATAACTCTGGCGTCCCTTTGTGGAACTCGATAAATAATATTTAATTAAAAACGGTCACTTTGTTTTATTTCGCTTTAGTTATTGCAAATCACAATGCATTTCAACATTCGCTGTGTCATCATCTGGTGAGTTGTCAAGAACTAAAATATGTATTAATTATACCATTATGTGTGTTGTTTATGGTAAAATAGAAAAAAAGTGTCTATACTACTTGTTGTTTGTGGTGCTAAGGGGGAATTGGGATAGAAGCGAAGAAGGAGATAAATTTAATTGATTATTTATGAATTTTTTATTCTGTTTGTTTGCCTTATACATTTCAATGGTTTCTAGACTTTTTATTGAGTGATATGTGTTTAATTTTTGTAATATTTTGTGCCAGTTGAGTATAAAAATTAATGATCATGTATTATTAGGTTCGCTGAACACCTAATAACACATGATCATTAATTTTTATACTCAATAAAGACAAAAATACTTCACATATCAAACACACGTTACACAATAAAAAGCTTAAAAACAATTCAAATACATAACGCCAAAAAACAAAATATAAACGTTATAAATATTCAATTAAATTTATCCTCTTCTCTCCTACCAACTTAATTTTCCTTTAGAACCATAAACAACAAATAGTATAGACACGTTTATTCTATTTCACCATAAACAATACATAATAGTATTTTTAATACGTATTTAAGTTCTTGACAACTCGCATGATTTGATTCGTAATAAATGAGTGGAATAAAACCAAGTGAACGTGTTTTAATTTTATATTTATTCAGTTAAAGTTTCCTTCAGTTAACTAGGCTTTTTGCCTGATTTTACTGAGGGTATATGGACATGAAGAAAAAGGTTGATACTTTTTTTACTGATTGTTGATTATTATTGAATTCCTTTTATAAAGTTTCTCATCAAATTCACAAGTAGTGATACCTTATTACGAATATGTACCACGTGAGTCAACTTTTGACGTTCGGAATCAATTCAAATAAGATAAAAGTCAAACTCACAACCTCCTCCATACACGTTTAAGGATATCGACACATCACATATTATCACACATTGTTACATATCGACATATCACGTATTATCACAGATTGTTACATTTCAACTCATCACATATTGTCACACATTGTTACATATCGACACAATACATATCATACATCGATACGCAATATATTGTTTTTAATACGCTTGTGGCGACCGTATGCGCGGTCACTGAACCCACGAGACGACCTTTGCCCACCTTAACAATGCGAGACAAACAATGCCAAAGTCCACGCGATCGGTCATTCAACTCACTACCAGTGAAGACCGCATTCCATGAGGAAAGGAGAAGGCAATACATCTTTCGCGCTGTCTCTCAAAACAAAAGGATACCTACGCGCGACAATAAATATATTGTAAGCGCAAAGACGAGACAGCGATATATCTCGTGCGCATTCCCGCACACGTTCACAAAACATTATAAATACCGACATTTGTCAATAAAATTCCTCTTTACACATTCCGATTTCGACAAGTTTTTATTTATCAACAATCATCCTCATCATCTCTCTAATCGATCCAACCAATCGTTCCTAAATGCTCATAAACCTTGCTCCGTTCATTCATTTACTCCCATAGTTCAATGTTGGCACTGATACGCGATTATGAACATCATTTCAACTGATATCAATATTGCTAAAAAAAATACTAAAGATGATTTATTAAAAATAATAAATGTACTCTTATCTTTGTATGGTTTCTAGTAAATATTCTTGTTTATTGATTTGTATGAAATATTTACAGCTACCATCTCAACTGGCAAGCACCTTCGCATGGAAGAATGCAACCTCAACAGTTAATACGACCACCAGCATGACCAACATCACACACACCGCTGGCTTCTCAAAGTCCTTCATCATCAGCACTTAAGTACTCTTTGCCGATGAGGACGATGAGGTTACTTATTACAATATTGACTATGGGGATGTTTGTTATCTCGATGCTAGTGAGGAATTGTTGAATTAGTTTAAGGGGCTCGAAAATGCTTGTATTCGAACAGGTTTATTTTTTGTGCCAGACTCTAATGACTTAAAGTCAGACAGCGAAGAATCTCCACGTTCTGTCAACACTCTTTGGAGTACTGAAAAGTCCATGTTGTCCTCAGTATCTGCATGAAAAAATCAATTTTATTTCTAAGCATAGATTGTCCCTTCGATCTGGTGACGGTAGAATCCTTCAGAATTCTACACATATTTTGCGGTCTATTCGGCTCGACTTTGAAACAATTGATATTTAAGAATAAACAAAAGAAGTATAATTATTTATCTCAAAACATTCCTCTTCCTTACATCCTATTCCATCCCCGTACTAATCCCTATTGTCCTTTGATATTTATTATAATTTAATTTTTTGTTAGCTTTTCTCAAATATTGTTTTCATACAATACATTAATGTTTTGATTGATTGGAAAAGATTGCTTTAAATCAGGGGTCTAAAAACTTTTTAGCCTAAGGGCCACACTGACTCCTTCACTAAGTCCCAAGGGCCAAGACCTAGCTAGCTCATCATACCAACATACTTTAGTTTTGAATTACGCACAAATTTTCGTATTGGGACTAACCGGCGAGTGAGATATGTATGGCGCAGGGCTCGGGGATGGACTCCACTCCATTTGCAATTTCGGTTGGTACTTATGGGCAAGTGTCAAGGATATTTCATTGCGGCGGAGATAGCCGATGCGCATGCTGTGCGTTACGTATTGTTACCACTACTTACGACCATTCTAAATGTATAGTAGTGACATCTTGCAGAGAGTAGAGAAGTGAATTACCAATGTATGTCATTTATTGTAAGTATTTAGGATAAATCTCATATAATTAATTACAGTTAAAATGTACAATTTCATTATGTATGTCAGTTATTGTGTTTCTTAATTGGTTGTTAAATAAAAACATCAGTTTATTATTTTGTATGATTTACTTACATTGTAAATTTTACAATGTAATCAAAATAAACTATGACGGGCCGGATACCGGGCATATCCGGCCCGCTGCCGCAGGCCGTATTGGTGGTGCTCGCGGGCCGGTGTTGGCCCGCGGGCGTAGTTTGGAGACCCCTGCTTTAAATCAACAAATCTGCCTGATGTATTTGCATGATAGAATCAAATTAATCAGTTTTTTAGCCTGTTATGTTCGCAGTGATTTCATTATAGAGAATATTTATCAACATTAAGGAACGGTATCGAGATGCATCTCGGTGTGCTGTGTGTGAAAAGAATTTTACAATACTTCAAACACATAGCGTGGGAGAAGAGCGATGAGAGCGCCATGATCAGTTGATTTTGTCAGAAAGTATTGTATTGTATTGTATTACACTTTCGTTGCACACAGTACAACCTGTCGAGCTTATTTCCATGTGCCGGTTATATAACGTGTTTCAGTATTGATTTTTCTTACCCCTCAAACACCCCTTTATTTTCCTTTGATTGTTAATATCTCACATTTACTTATACTAAAGGGACTTTAAAATTGAGTGTTTTTTTTTAATTCTTATCTTTTTAATTCTTGTATAAAACACACAATTTGCTTTGATTTCAAAAAAACTTTTTATTGGTCGTTGAAGTATAATGTATGACATTTAAACACAAAAAAACGTTTATCTCTTGCAGCTCCACATATGTCCACTCTTTTGTCAAAATTTTCGATGACATTTTGGCGTAATTGCGGTTCTAATTCACCAATAACGCGAATAGTTTCGTCGTTCAGCTCAAAATTGATTGGGGTCATTCTTGTAGACCTGGCTTTTCACGTAACCCCAGAAAAAATAGTCCAACGGTGTCAGATCAAATGATCTTGGTGGCCAATTAACATCACCGTTTCCGGAGATTACAATACATAAAATAATTCAACAATTTGAACGCGTTGTTGTATTGTATATGACTCCATTTTTATAAATGTCATATATTACACTTCTTAAATGTCACAAGACCCAAGCAAGTTGGCGACGTCATCTGTGTTTTATGAAAAAAAACCGCTCAATTTGAAAGACCCGTTATGTATATGTTCATAAATTTCATGAAGATGAATAAACATTTTAATATTTATGTGACCATGTAACTTCCTTTATTCACTTTTGTCTAGTTGATTAGAAGAGATTACCGCCTGGCAATAAGACTGCCATATTATTTTACAATTAAGTGTTAAATAAATAAATAAATATCTCCCAACTAACCAGAAGTGTAAATGGTAAAGGGGAGGCGAGGTCGAGTATTCATCCGATAGAATTGCCAAGGGAAAAGGCAATGGGATACTTATTTCAGGAGGCGCTACACAGGGAAATAGAACGTTTGTATTGAAGGAGGATGGTTTATGACAAGAAGATGAATATGACGAGAAAATCTTTTTTTATTTATAATTATCAAGGTATTCCTTTTATTAAGATGATGATTTGTGCAAAGTAGTAGTGTGAAATATGTTGAGACCTATCATTGTACCCTCTTCCTGGCTCCATCCCAACTCATTGTCTGCGAAGACTGTTGGGGTCAGCTCTCCTCATCCTCAGGTTGTATGCTCTTCTGTCTCGGACTACGTCCCCCAGGCCGTGCCTCTGCATCAGGTTATCTTTTTATACCACCCATGAATTCTTTGGTCTTCCTCTGGTTGTTATTCGAGGAAGATCCATGGAGATTGCCAGGTTCACAATGTGATCGGATGCTCTGCGTCCAACGTGCCCATACCATCTCAATCGCCTCTCCTCCATCTTGCTGTTGATGTCTGTAACACCCAGGTTTCCACGAATGCGTGAGCTTCTTATTTTGTCTCTTAGGGACACACCTGCTGACCATCTTAGCATGCGCATTTCAGCAGTTTCTAGTTGCCTAGAGTAAGAGGTATACATCGTCCAGCATTCTGAGCCATAGAGGAGTGCGGGTCTGACAATCGTTTGGTATACTTTTCATTTTAACTTTACTGGCATTTTCGGATCACATAGAACTCCCGTCATTGATCTAAATTTCATCCATCCCACACTAATTCTTTGTGTTACATCTGCTGCACATCCTCCATCGCTATGGATGAGTGACCCAAGATACTTAAAGGAGTCACAATTTGGTAATGTTTATCCATACATTTGCATTATGGGAGTGACAGCATTTGTGTTCTCGAATGGTAGGTATAGATACTCTGTTTTCTTTCTGCTCAGTCTCAATCCATTGTCCTCCAAGATTCTTCTCCACCTTTCCAGACTATTTTGCAGGTCTTCGTGTTTTTCACTTATTAATACGATATCGTCTGCAAATAGTAGGATCTTTAGGAGACTGTTCATTTCCTGGTTAGTTAAATAGTCCATGACTAAGATGAACAGTAGCTGACTGAGTACCGATCCTTGATGTACCCCCACCTTTACAGGAAATTCTGGTGAAGTTCCCAAAGTGCACCTCACTTGCGTTGTCACGTTATCGTACATGTCCTGGATGGCATGCGAACTATCATTGTACCAAATATTAAAAGAGTATTGGATCAATTAATTCAAATATATGAATGTTAATTAGTGGAAAATTAAATTCCAGTCGATGGGAGACATTTATTACTTGAGAAAAGATTATAAGCGTCGTGTACAAGACACTCGAAGAAAACGGTGTACATGGTAGCCTCCCCTATCTTACAGTACCCGGCGGTTAGTCATACACATCGGGCTTAAGAAAGATACTGTCGGCCATAATCGGCTAACTTCGGCTTTGTAGAGCGTCGTCTCTATCATTGACTGTTAGCGCATCGTGCGACAGAGACGACGCTATACAAAGCCGAAGTTAGCCGATTTATGACCGACAGTCTCCTTCTTAAGCCCGATGTGTATTACTTACCGCCGGGTACTGTACGTGCGCATATAGGGCTCATCATAACATGTATTTTATAAAAATAGATGAAAATAGGACACTGTCTTGATAATCTATTGTCATTTTGAATAAAAAAAGCTGTTCATTCGAATTTTTCAATAAACTAAAAAAATATATTTTGTGGGTACACCACTATTCTATAAATTATATTTTTATCTGTTGAAATTGAAAAAAAATCTGCAAAGTTAAAATTTCATAAATATTTCTGGTTTTCACTTAAGGCCCCTCTGTCATCTTTCTAATTAGTAAAATATAGAAAAATAATCAGCCCTGTAGCAATCACTTCTAACGCCCTCATAAGAAAACTTGTACTGTAAACAATGAAAGACGATACAATTCATTTAAAAACTTTTATGTTTTCAGGCTCAACGTATTTTGACTTCTCTCGATCTGTGGTCTTGATTTTACACGTCGTCTTTTCTTTATCCTTGCTGTGGCAGCAAGATTGGACCTAGCTACCAGCTAATATAAGACTCGCATCATCTTTGGCATGCTTCAAAAAGATAATAAAAAAACATTGCATCTCCCTTCAGTGACAAGCGTGTTTTTCCTGGTTTTCCATCATTCATTTCCTTTTAATCTTCTAGCCATCAATGACCTTAAAATGTTTTTTTTGTGTTTGTTTTTGTTATATTACTGTTACATATATTATTTTTCTTTACGTAAATCCTTAATTTTTAGTAACCCGATTGTATGGTTGGTTAAAAAACCCTCTTGGTAATAAGCTTTGAATTTTATGCACTGTACAATAAAGTATTAAATTAATTAATAATTTAATTGAAACTAAGCAAATAATGTCAAGTTAAAATAACTTAGAAAGAAATGTTCTCAATAACGAGTTCTTAAAGACTGGGTAGAAAAAAAGACTCAGAGTTGTGTAGTTTAAATTGTATTCATCCTAATTTTTTTTTTCAATTATTAAAATAAATTTTAAGTAGATCATTTTAATTTTTTTTGTCTCATTCTCTTTATACTACAATACCGTAGTTTTTTTCCCTAAGTATCGTCGGTAGTTTTAATGGTTGACCTTCGTGATAAGCTACCAAGCGTTATGTATTTTGATGAGATTATTGGTTCCTGAAGTATCGTGAATAGTTGTTATGATTAACATTTATTATAAGCTGTCAAGCGTCGTGTGTTATGATGACAATATTGACTTCTGAAGTATCGTGAATAGTTGTAATGGTTAGCATTTATGATAAGCTACCAAGCGTCATGTGCTAAGATGAGAATATCGACTTCTGAAGTATCATCAATAGTTGTAATGGTTAGTTGGTAGTTGAATGATAAATGAGAAGCACAACAAGACAACACTTACTTAACTTCTGAAGTATCGTCAATAGTTGTAATGGTTAGCATTTATGATAAGCTACCAAGCGTCTTATATCAAGATGAGACTATTGACTCCTGAATTATCGTCGGTAGTTGTAATGGTTGACCTTCGTGATAAGCTACCAAGCGTTATGTATTTTGATGAGATTATTGGTTCCTGAAGTATCGTGAATAGTTGTAATGGTTAGCATTTATGATAAGCTACCAAGCGTCTTGTGCTATGATGAGAATATTGACTTCTGAAGTATCGTCAATAGTTGTAATGGATAGTTGGTAGTTGAATGATAAATGAGAGCACAACAAGACAACACTTACTTAACTTCTGAAGTATCGTCAATAGTTGTAATGGTTAGCATTTATGATAAGCTACCAAGCGTCTTATATCAAGGTGAGACTATTGACTCCTGAATTATCGTCGGTAGTTGTAATGGTTGACCTTCGTGATAAGCTACCAAGCGTTATGTATTTTGATGAGATTATTGGTTCCTGAAGTATCGTGAATAGTTGTAATGGTTAGCATTTATGATAAGCTACCAAGCGTCTTGTGCTATGATGAGAATATTGACTTCTGAAGTATCGTCAATAAATGTAATGGTTAGCATTTATGATAAGCTACCAAGCGTCTTATATCAAGATAAGACTATTGGCTCCTGAATTATCATCGGTAGTTGTAATAGTTAGCATTCATGATTACCTACGAAGCGTCATGTATTATGGTGAGACTTTTGGTTCCTGAAGTACCGTCGGTAGTTTTAATGATAAGTGAGAAGCCCAACAAGACTATGCTTAGTAAATAAATAAATAAATAAA
This sequence comes from Odontocerum albicorne, assembly GCA_949825065.1. Taxonomy (NCBI): domain Eukaryota; kingdom Metazoa; phylum Arthropoda; class Insecta; order Trichoptera; family Odontoceridae; genus Odontocerum; species Odontocerum albicorne. The sequence continues at coordinate 38,410,554 of OX463848.1, forward strand.
TATTGGTTTATTGATAACAACATAGTATGTACAATACATTTAGTTTTATTTTTTTTATCCACTTTGCACGGATTTATCCTGTTACACACGGAGGGTCTGCTTCTAGAGTTAGCTTATTCGTTAGGAAGAATATCAGCCAGGATTCTTCTCATACTGCTAGGTGGTGCCGAGAATATATATACAGTATCATTCAGTTGGTTCAATATCTCTATACCACGCGTGACTGAGTGCTTAGCCATGATATTCGCCCTGTAAGTTGTTATGTAGAATAAACAGAGGGTGATTCCTTGCACGGATATATTTATTAGATACATATAAACTTAGTGCTTCTAGAATCGCATATACAAATACATTCCGAAATCGCACACATCATATATCTTAAGATTAATAGCAGAAAATATATTTTAATGAGAAGCTATCAAAAGGTCTGGGCTAATCTCGTAACATCCTCCCGGCTGAGATACACCCCACCAATATAGGCCGACCGCGGCCGCGAGAACATCAGATGTTTTTCAGCCCACACAACTGCCCGTCAAACCGCGGATTACAGAGATAGATGGAGACGAGTCACCAGACGTTGTTGCATTACCCTTGCAAACTTTGTCGAAAACAATTAACTGTCATAATACTTTTTCTTTCTTTTAAACAGATAAATTAATAGTAATAATTCTGAATTTATTCCCCAGATGTTTTCTTCCGCATCTTTTCAAATAAAATTTCGTTCTTTATGATAATATTTATTTTAAAAAAACTAATCATCGGAATCAATACTGTTTTCAACATGTTTAAACAGCGGACATTGATTGATGAGTTTGATTTCTCGACCATTTTCTCCCGCAGTATTCATTTAAAAGTATCGTTCTTTAACAATTATTTATTTTGTTCTTATCGTTGTTCGGCATTTCGGCGATACGTGCCCTATTATTTTTTTTCTACTTATTAAACTGCCGTTTCACCACGGTTGGTTTGCTTTCCAAATAGAAGAAAAAAAATCGTTGAAATAATTTCATTCCGAATTGTTATTGTCACAATTTCTTTTATCATGAATCGCATTGTAATTCATCTTTTCTTGATATTTAATTCCGAATTGGTTTCCCTCCATTTTCCAATCTGTCAAATTTGAAAATCGAATCGATTTATTTCGTTCGACGCCATGCTGTAAATTGATTTTAAAAAAATACGGTATTTGCCTTAATTTTGTTGCGGAGCAGAGATTTGTAAAAAAAATTGTTTGTTTATAATACCTAACAAAACATTGTATTATTCTACGAGTATTGTACTCGTATTACACTTCCGTTGTATTTACCATGTGTCAATATCTTGCCGGTATTAAAAATATGCCCGTAAAACTCAAAAGGCTAGTTTACAAGAGTGTTATTCGGCCTGTGCTCACATATGGCTCAGAAACCTGGAATACCTCCCTAAGGCACGTCCGTGTCATACAGACAGCTGAGATGAAAATGTTGAGATGGATGTGTGGTGTCACAAGGCTTGACAGGATCCAAAACTCCTACATCCGTGGGAGTCTAGGTGTACGCGACATCTCTGACAAGATTCAAGAGAGCAGGCTGCGATGGTATGGACACGTCAGCATAAGACCGCCAGAGTATATAGGAAACAGGGCGCAGACACTTAATGCAACTGGTAAGAGGTCCCGAGGAAGACCCAAGTGCGGGTGGCGCGAGGTGGTTGGGTGAAGTGGCGGCGAATTATTGGAAGGGCAGACCCCCCCCCCACTATGTGGGAATAATAATGCTAAGGAAGAGAGAGAGTCAATATCTTGTCGGGACTATTACCATGTGGCAATTTTGCCGGGAGTATTACCATGTGGCAATATTTTGCCGGGAGTATTACCATGTGGTAATATCTTGCCGGGATTATAACCATGTGGCTACACGCTTGTTTTCCTACCCGGAGGTTGCGAGTTCGATTCCCGGTGGAACCCAGATTTTTTAAAAAGGATTACAGTCTAGCTTTCACTTAAGGCCTCTTTAACATATTTCTGGTTGGCTGGAAGAGATTGTCACATAGCAATAAGTCCGCCAGGTTGTACTGTATACAACAAAAATATTATACAGTATAATACATCGAAACACCACATATTCATCTCAATGCACGTATTAACTCGACTTGTTTAATTTATTTTTAACGTCCATGTTTAACTAATACGCTGTTGAAAGCCATAATTATAGCAGATTTTGATTTTACTTGGTTTGATTACGTGTATTTTAGTGGCCCATTGATTTGTTTTCTCAAATATAGTTTAAAATTGAAAAAACTATTCAATCCACTTGAAATAAATATTTCAATCAACTAGTTTATAGAGAAAGAGACGAGAAACGTACCTCGAAAAACGGAGATTTTTAAACTCTTTGTCAACACCTTGACAAAAAGTTTAAAAAACTTGCTTAATAACCTGGCGTTATTGGGACCCTCTTTTTTCGGTACCATTCGAAATTGCACACGAAACCTTTAGATAAAAATCCTTCGTTACTAGTCCACGGAGGTCGTGGAAGAAGGCGTGTATGGGGATGAACAACAGCTGAAACCTATAAGTTTGAATAAAAAAAAATAGACGTTTTTTCTTCTTGGCGACATTCAACACGACAACTTTCGATTGACTAGGCTTTAAAAAAAGAGGTATTTTTTCGATGAGTATCTCAATTGGAGCATTGGTAATGTTTGATTTATAATGCGAAGTGAGATTTATCCGTGACCAAATTAGAATACTTTCAATCTCAATAAAACTCTAACTGCACAGTAAGTTGAATCGTTTGTTTGCTGACAAAGCACTATTGAACTTTTTACTGTCCATCCGTGACTCGACACTATTTGAAAACCTAAACTAACGAAAAACAATTTGGAAGCGAGATCACTTTCTTTCTACGTCTGCAATGTTGTCGTTTCAGTTGGAAATTGTTTTCAATATATAGATATATACCTTCTCATGTATACTTACTCTTATTAAGTTGATTTTAGATTTTTTTTATGATCAGATTTTGAACGTTTATTTTAAATCTCTTATGCCATCTGTTTGGTCACATTACAACTCTCTGTTCATATGATACAAAAGCATATGTGTTAGTACATGCAAGCAAACATTGCTAGTAAAAGTTTGCCGTTTTTTAGTTAATGTAAAAGCACACGATTTACTACATAGTAGCTCGCAAATAACTACAGTATGAAGATAAATAAAGACAAAACAAAGCTGCTGACTGTAGGCCGAGCGCAACACCAGATGAGAATAGTGATTTCGGGTAAACCATTAAAGAACACCAAGGAGTTTGTCTACCTCGGGAGCAAAATAACATGGGACGGTCGGTCCAAGAGCGAGGTCGACAGCCGTATACATCAGGCTAGACTTGCATTTAATAAAAGGTCGAAAATAATAGAATCAAATAATATAGACCTAAAACTGAGAATACTCCTCATCAAGACCTATGTATGGAGTATCTTGATGTACGGCTGCGAGAAATGGTGCCTATCCGAAAGAGATAGACGAAGATTAGAGGCTTTTGAGATGTGGTCCTATAGAAGACTATTAGGAATTTCCTGGAGAGACCGCATCACAAATGAAGAGGTTCTCCAACGAATCGAAGGAGGAAGGCACCTGCTCAGGATCCTGTCCGAAAGGCGTGCAAGATGGATCGGTCATATAATACGACAAGAGGGCCTCTTGCATGCCATAATGGAGGGTATGACCGAGGGGACAAACTCTAGGGGACGCCCACGCCGAGAGTACCTGGAGGACCTGTTGGTGGACGTGCGCTGCTCAACATATACAGATTTAAAAAGAGCCGCACAGGACAGGGGGGAATGGAGGAGAAGAGTTGAAATTGCTGCAAACCAGTCTTAGGACTGCAACCACGGAGGAGGAGCTCGCATCGTCAGTAATAATTTTGACTTTTCTTTGTTCCTACAAAATCACATAATATATGACATACAAGCTCGCATTGTCAGTAATATTTTTTTACTTTTAATTACAGAATTTCATAAAGTGACGCAAGATTTATTTAAACAATTTTTTTGTGAGATTACTACTTAAGTTTATTATATATTCATGTTCGTTTAATGTAAATTTTATGTAATTCTGCCAATAATTTTAGGTATTCAAATTAACTTGTATTCTGTGCTAATGTTTTCATGTTACGTAAAAAACACTCTTGTGTCTTTAATAAAATAAATTGCTGATGATGAACGGCAACCAATTCGTTGTGACAGAATAACTCGAGTATATAACGTTGAATAACAATGGAAAGCTTCGGAGTGTTCCGAATGATCATCATTAAATGACTTGGGGAATCCGACAGTTGATTGTCCACGTTCCATCACGGATACCACAGCCTTCAGCGTTAATCAAGGGTTTTCCATCTCAGCGGTTATTTATACTTATTCACTACCTTGGACCTTGGTTCTCGCGCCTTCCATTTCCGGTTTCTTAAATGGTGTCAAGTTAAATGACTTATGAATGTTTTATTGGATATCGATATTGAGTTTTTTATCAACGCTTTGAGACGTTAAATGTGGGGAGTTGATTTAAATAAATTATATTTATTTTTATTTATTTATTTACCACTTTTATTGCAATACAATCTGGCGGGCTTATTACCCTGGCGGCAATCTCTTCCAACCAACCAAACAGAAGTAAATAAAGCAAGTTACATGGTCGCATAAATCATTCAAATGACTTTCATCCCCACGAAATCCATAAACACATACGTAAGCACATGCCCACGAACCCCACAAAGACGGGCAATCACCCGAACATTATTTTTCATATAAAGTGAGATATCATCAATCAAAAGGAAAGGAAGGGATGGTGGAGAGGAAAGGAAAAGATAAATCAGGATCAGGAGAAAATTATATTTACTCGATGGAAAATATTGAATGAAAATGGTGTTTAATGTAAACTAATCCGTGGTTTAACTTTATTATACGCCAAAAGTAGAGCATGTATTAGATTGAATAGTACCTTGATCGAATGATTTGTTGGTTCGGAAGGAGTAAGACAAGGATACGTTATGTTACTCTGGATGTTCAATATTAAAATATATTCATTTGTGAAGGAACTGGAGAGGTTAATTGATGAGATACAAGTTTTGAATTGGAACGTATGCGGATCACTGTATGCAGATGAAATTACAGTATTGGCCGATAGAGTAGATACAATGTAGAGTTGGAGAAGTAAAATTACAGTATTTGCCGATAGTGTAGATACAATGTAGAGTTGGATAATTAAAATTACACTATTGGCCAATAGTGTAGATACAATGTAGAGTTGGATAAGTAAAATTACAGTATTGGCCGATAGTGTAGATACAATGTAGAGTTGGATAAGTAAAATTACAGTATTGGCCGATAGTGTAGATACAATGTAGAGTTGGATAAGTAAAATTACAGTATTGGCCGATAGTGTAGATACAATGTAGAGTTGGATAAGTAAAATTACAGTATTGGCCGATAGTATAGATACAATGTAGAGTTGGATAAGTAAAATTACAGTATTGGCCGATAGTGTAGATACAATGTAGAGTTGGATAAGTAAAATTACAGTATTGGCCGATAGTGTAGATACAATGTAGAGTTGGATAAGTAAAATTACAGTATTGGCCGATAGTGTATATACAATGTAGAGTTGGATAAGTAAAATTACAGTATTGGCCGATAGTGTAGATACAATGTAGAGTTGGATAAGTAAAATTACAGTATTGGCCGATAGTGTAGATACAATGTAGAGTTGGATAAGTAAAATTACAGTATTGGCCGATAGTGTAGATACAATGTAGAGTTGGATTAGTAAAATTACAGTATTGGCCGATAGTGTAGATACAATGTAGAGTTGGATATATAAAATGTATGAGTGATACGATGAGAAAGTTCAGAGAATAAATTTTGCAAGTAAACGCAACATTATGGCGGAATAATGAAATATTGAAGCAGGTTGAGTTCTTCTGTTTGGGTAGTATTTTCTCACATGATGGGAGAGTTAAGAGGAATACCAAACGGCAATGTAATAGGAAACAAAGTCAATGAGGCACTTAATTTTATATACTCGAACCGGACAGTATCAAAATCTGCTTAGAAGATAGATAGTCCTCAATAGTAGTTTGGTGCCAACTTTGTTGTATGGGAGCGAAACGTGGACGTGGAAAAAGACTGAGAAGAGCTGATTAAATGCTATAGAAATGCGTGTAATGAAAATAAAACATGGAGTGACAAAGTATGACAGAAGTGAGAAGTAAAGAATATGAACTTAAGGCTTATGTTTTAAGTAAGATGAAGAACAGCACGCTGAGATGGTTTGGGCATCTGGAACGAATGAATGAAAAAAGACTAAAAAAAATATATGTAGTGCATATATGAATGGAACGCGTTTGAGAGGAAAATAAATGAAAGTATGGTTGTATCAAGTAAATGATATTCTGAAAGAAGAAAACGTAAATAGTCAGAGAAATTGTACAAGGTGTATGGATGTAGAAGAGGCTAAGGATGTATGTCGAAATGGAAAAGTGTGGCGCACCTGTCCATGATTTGTATACATATTGATTGTAATTTGTTTTATCAAACATTGTTTATTTCACTTTATGTAACGGTACAACCTTACCGATTTCAAGGCGTTCACATCATCATCAGGGGAGCACGAACAAGACTCTTGTTCGTGCTCCCCTGATGATGAGGGGAAAGCCTTGAAACCGATAGGGCTACACCGTTACATAAAGTGGAATAAACAATGTTTGATAAAACGAATTACAATGTATTTAAACCTCCACAATGTTAATGCCTTAACTATAAATAATATATGTATATCGACTCTAGTTCTACAATTATTGATAGAGATCGGCCATTTGTTTTTTTTTACTTAAATTTAAACGAATAAATATTTTTTCGTCAAATCTTTCATGGATCAAAACCATTTAATATATCCAAGATGAACTGGTTTGGCTGAAAAACCATTTAATATATCCAAGATGAACTAGTTTGGCTGAAAAAACCATTTGATATATCCAAGATGAACTGGTTTGGCTGAAAAAACCATTTAATATATCCAAGATGAACTGACTTGGCTGAAAAAAGATGAACTGGTTTGGCTGAAAATAATTGCTGTACACAAAATAATGAAAACTAAAATAGAATAAATATAACGCGTGGTAATGTGTATTAAGCAAAAAGTAATTTAGATTAATTGTATAGCGTTGTTTCCTAATAAAAAATACGATTAGTATGATATGCTTTTACATTTATAAAGTACAGTTCATAAGCACCACAAAATAAATTCGTGTCCTTATCATTTGAAAGACTTTTCGACTACCAGCTAATAAAGGACTCGTACCGCCGTTTGAAGTGTTTCAAGAACTGAAAAAACATTAAATATCTCTACAGTAACATTACGAGTATGTGTTTTTCCCTGGTTTTCCATTTCGTTTTAGACTTTTCTTAATTCCGAACATTGTATTTAGCAACATTAATTTTTAGATCTTTCAGATACTCAAACACTCTTCCACTGTATAGAAATAAATAAATACAGGTTTATTGATAGCAACATAGTACGTACATAATACATTTAGACACATTTCAAGAACACATTAAAAAGAAAATACATTAAAAAACAGAAGCTATCAAAAGATCTGGGCTCATCTAATAACATCCCCCCGGCCAAGATACACCCCACCAATATAGAGCGAGCCCAGCCACGGGGACACCAGATGTTTTTCAGCCCACACCCTTGAACACGTAGAACGAGAAGATAAAAAAAACACAGAAAATAAATAGATGACAAAAAAAAATACGTTCAAGAGAGATGACATTAAAAGGTCCGGGCAAATACTACATATATGGGGAAATACTATACATATGTAGATGAATTCTTCATTCATCACTCATTAATATATCGCGTATAATATTTAATGAAAAAACGGAAAGAATTATAATGAAAAAGTATCTTATCCACATCACCACTGGAACTGGAATTTTCACCTCTGATCTTTGAATAGGTGTAAATAATAATATTTGTTTATTTAACACTTTCATGCAAAAACATCTAGCGGATTTATTCAATGGTCGCCAATATAATTATTGAAATATTTTGAATATTTTATTGGATATCCATACTGACTTTTGGTCGACACTTTGATACATTAAATATGGCGAATGAATAGATTTAAATAATTTTTCGTGGTACAATTTTTAACACAATAAATGACAGTTAATTGTTTTTACAATACAGTAAAATTAAAAAAAAAAGATTGCATGAATAAATAATCATAAATATAGATTTATTGATAGCAATGTAGTACGAGTATGTAAAAACATTCTGAAATTGGATATGTATCTCAAGATAAACTGCAGAAAATATATTTGAGAGATAAACTATCAAGGGGTCTGGGCTCATGTTATAACATCCCCCCGGCTGAGATACACCTCATCAATATAGAGTGAATTCAACTTACGCGCTTGTATATGAAGACTGAGAAAAAAACATAAAATTAAGTTAGAAAAAATAAATAAGTAAATCTACAAATACCGTCTCAGATTAACTGTCAGCAAAAATAGAAAAAAGCTGAGAGGAATCCAAATTTTATTAAAATTAAATAACAAATGAAAAATGATGTTCACACATACAAAGCACGATACAAAAAAATGAAAACATATGATACATATAAGTAGTAATATAAAACAACCCTCTTATTCACTGCTAGCGAAAAGAGAGAAACAAGAGTGTCCAAATCACAACAAAAAAAATCTTACTGTTTAGAAGGTAACATTTCAGAGCATTTCTGGAGGTATAATTATTCACCCGCTCTTCCAAGGGTAGGGGCAACTCATTCCAGCATTTGCTGGCTGAGTATGAGAAGGATCTCTCGAAAATGGTGGATTATGGTTTGGGAAGATTAAAAGAGTTTCATTGCTTCTAGTTTCATAGCCATTTCACATAGCAATGCTCTCCAAAGAAATAATCAAATTTATGATACGTAGATCTTTCAATATTTGGTCCTTAAAAACAAAACTCATCAACAATACAAAACTTACAAAATATAATTCATATAAATAAAAATAAAATAGAATATTTATAAGATTAAGAAAAGGCGCATCATATTGCGACATTTATTTTTATTTCAACGGTCACATAACCTTTTTGATATAAAGTTTAAAAAATCAACAATACTTGTATGTACTCGTATATATAATTTAACATAGACATGTAAGCACTCGTACAATAGGGAAAACCAGTACAAGTCGAACAAAGCAACAATGCAAATCAATACAATTCAATCATTTCATCCCAGCAAGAACGACTTCTTCGCTTGACTCCTGTAAGTAGCCAAAGCTATATAAAAATCTTAGTCTAAGTACAAAGTCTAATCTAGACAATGTCACCGATATTATTTTTTTATTTAAGAAACAAAGCTCAGCTTCTCATCAAATCTAGCTCCAAGATCAAACTATTTTTATGGGCATTCTTAATTGGGAATTGAACCCACATTTTTTGACAGATTAAAAATATTGCCATAAATAAAAAACATATAATTCCAAGGAATATGTAGGGTAATAAGGTTAAGTAGATATGAACTCTGTGTCCATTATAATAGACGCCAGGTCTGAAGGGGTTTAAGAATATTGTGAGAAAGGCATTTACCCGAACGGTTTTATTCTCCGAGTACCGTTTTTCAGCATACAAATCAGAATCCCTTTAACCTGATGTGTCGGAGCAGGTAAAGTTGCAAGTACTAAGGATATCCGGAGTGGAAGCTTTATCTCACCTTCTGATTGGCTCTAATTTTTAAAGCAGAGGTCTCAAACAAACTTTTTTATTATCTTTTAATTTAAAACTTGCAAGCTTCGCAAAACTCGACAAACGAACACTTAGATATATTATATATAGTATGATGATAAATTCATCATTAATTTAGTGTCCTTTCAACTTAAATCAAAATATTTAATGATACATTTTTGATAACTAAAATAATGAAATTTTTTTTAATTTAGCACTTTTTAATGGTTTATTTATGAGAAAAATAATTTCATTTTTATGTTTGGTACGTTTTACAGTAAATTTTAATAATGAAATTTTAACGATTGGCAATTCTTACGGCATACCATATTGGTGCCTAAAATAATGACATTTTAGTTAGGCACTTTTTCTGCTCAATTTTGATAACTAAATAATATCATACAAAGTTTAGCAGTTATAGTAAATTGTGATATCTGAAATAATGACATTTAAATGTTTGACACATTTAATGGTGATGTTTGATAGTTGCAATAATGATATTTCAAAGTTTAGCATCATAAATTATGAAAAAAAATTTAAGATAGACTAGTAAATTTTGATAAATACACTAATGACAGGAAGTTTAACACGTTTTATGGTAAACTTTGATAATTCTAATTGTGACATTTTAATTTTGGCAACTTGATATTGAAAATGTTGCTAACTAAAATAATGTAATTTTAAAGTGTGTGTCTTTGTTTCTCTTTACGAATTGGTGTTGTTATAAAAAAAACATTTGTAAACAGTATCTGGTCCAAAATGTATTCGAGTTTGTTATATACAGAACAACCTGTCAAGTTTATTACCATGTAGCAACATCTTCCAACAAACCAGAAAGGCTAGATAACAGTTTTTTTGTATTAATCGGAGACGCGAAAATTTTACCATACAATGCGTGGTAAATAAAGGAAATGGATTAATATTTTTGTATATTTTAATGATTGTGTGCGGTATACTGTGGGATGAACGTTTTTGGTCTGTCTGGAGTGATGAAGTGTGAGGATTTTGATTTCGCATGATGTTTCCAGTCGTAATCGAGTGCCACTGTTTGTCAGGTTGATGAGAATGTACAACGGGGTTTTGTTTTTGTGTAATCGAAAATCGGAAAGAAGTATCGATTTATTTTTTCATGCTATATGTCCTCAGCGAGATACAGGCAAAAGCCTAGTTTACTGGGGACACGACAAATGAAAGGCAACAAACCCAGAGCCATTAAAATTGTATGTCCAAATTAAATTAAGTGTTGTTTTTTTCGCAAATTATGCATATTTCTTGTCATGTGTAAAATACAATAAATAAAATAAAAAATATATATGTTGTTCAGAAAGTAGTCTCGTATTTCTCGGATAGATGTCATTAGGACAACATTTTCGTTACTCACTTCATTCCAAACAAGTTGAATGTATACTATTATGAAAGGTTATAGTTTAGCGCAATTTTTCGGTTATCGTCAACCCAATTTGCTTGATGTTTTTTGACATCATTTTGAAGAGCTAAAGAGTTTGTTTTTTTTGGTACTTGATACTTTTTACTATCGCAAAAGACAACATGCGACAAAAACAAAAATATACCATACGTACAATGTATGGCGACGATCCAGAAAGTGACTATATGCGTCAAATATGACATTCGAAGATGTTGATCACTCTGGAAGGCCGATTTCTACTGATGATTATCAAATGCATTGGGAATAATCAGTATTCTACGACACGAAAGTTAAAAACTCCAAAACCATACAAACAACGAAAAACACCTCCCACGAGCATTTATTGCAATTTTTCATTTCCGTGGCCTCTTTGGTAAGATGCCTGTCTTCCGACCTGGAGAATGCGGATTCGATTCCCACTGGAACCCAGTTAAAAAAAAGGTTTTTAGTATGGTTTTCACTTAAGGCCTCATAAACATCTTTCTGGTTGGCTGGAGGAGATTTTCGTATGCCAGTAATCTCATAAAGTTGAGCTGTATGCAATTGAAGTGTTATACTTAATTCGCTCGGGCGCTGCTATAGCTACCAGACGAGATTTGTTTAATATCAGTGGGCTTAAGTACCGAGTTAGAGCGCCCTTGAGTAAAGTTTGCTTCCTAAACGGTGTTATATAAACTGGTCCATTGAATTGAGTTCGACTTAAAAATACGAAATATTAAATTCAAATAATCTTATATATTTTGATTGAAAACACTGTTGAGTAACGCACACTAAAGCTTTCATAAATATAGTCTGTAACAGACATTATCAGATTTTCTGAAAAAAAATTTAAAAACTTGACCCAATATTGTCAACTTCTGTTAAGCCAAGATACGGAGCGTGTGAACTTGGATTGATACGAAGTAAGTTGTTACCATTTCTACATCCCGTTGAATTTCATTACGATCCTACGAGACTGCAATATCATTTGGATCAATTTGAATAATTTTAACATAATAAAATTCTTGGCCTTTTAAATGTCGTTAGTGGGATTTATTTATGTATAAAAAATATACAGATTTTTATAACCAAAATTCTTTTACAACACTTCAGTGGCAGACTATTTCGATATTTTTATTGTTCATCGACGGTACAACGCACCTTACATAAATATTTGAAAAAAAAGGAGTTCATGCTCCATTTAAAATATAAAAAATAATATTCTTAAAATTAAAAATATTTTTATAATAATACCTACATATTATTTATAGTTAAGGCGTTAACGTTTTGGAGGTTAAAAGACAAAGTTAGTAAAACACTGTTTATTCTACTTTGTGGTGTAAATAATATATAAAGTGTAATAAACAGTGTTTGACTTAACAAATTGCAATTTATAACAATTGGATACAACGAATTAAAAATACGCACCAAAAAAAACACTTAAAATAATATATATGTTATGTTAAATTAAGAAATACACGTGTTAAAATGATAACAACAATTATAAAATTTGACAATCATTGCTGCTCATACAACACTTGTTTCCTAACCAGCTGCTCGCACCGCATCATATCAATTTGGCATTAATGCGAAAAAAATATTACAGTACGAATTCAATATTACATTAACTCAGCAATCAGCCTATTTTTATAACTTGACAGACTATGGAATATATCGGCTTGATATATCCACGAATATGTTAGAAATAGACGCCAAATTCACACACTGCCTCTATTGTATAATATCCTTAACTGTCCCGCCGCACCCTCTTATCTCGCCGAAAATTTTCAGCGTCTTTCCAATCATGGATTAGCGCTACGCTCAAACAGAGATTGTTTATTGGCCTTTCCAGTTCACCGCTCCTCTTTCTTTACGTCGTCCTTTACTGCCCATGCAGTGAGACTCTGGAATCAATTACAAACCAATATAAGACTCGCTCCGTCCTTGGCATGCTTTAAGAAGCGACTGAAAAAACTCTTAATTTCTAGTCAGTAAAATAACGTGTTTCATTCCTGATTTTTCTTTTCCTTTCCTCTCCACCATCCTTTCCTTTCCTTTTGATTGATGATATCTCCTTTTATATGAAAAATAATGTTCGGGTGATTGTCCGTCTTTGTGGGGTTGTGCATGTTCTCGCGAGCATGTTCTTGCGTATATGTTTATGGATTTCGTGGGGATGGATAGTCATTTGAATGATTTATGCGACGACGTAACTTGCTTCATTTAGTTTTGTCTGGTTGGTTGGAAGAGATTGCCACCTGGCAATAAACCCGCCAGATTGTATTGCAATAAAAGTGTTAAATAAAAAATAAAAATAATATATCCACGAATATATTCCACAAAATATGCTTTATTTTTATACGGAAGTTTTTATTGGTAATTAAAGGTACTTTGTTTTCAGTAAAAAAAAATTGCGTATGGCAAGTATGCATTGAAGGAACTCGAATATTGAAAAAGCCAAGCAATCTAGTACAATTTGATTGATAATTGATGTTTTCATACAAAATAAATAAATTATTTATATCTCCGAGGTAATCAATTCCATCTTCATACAAGATAGTTATATTGACTGTAAATTGTAATGTGCTTAGTCCACTACTGTTTATTAATCAATTCCATCTTCATACAAGATAGTTATATTGACTGTAAATTGTAATGTGCTTAGTCCACTACTGTTTATTAATCAATTCCATCTTCATACAAGATAGTTATATTGACTGTCAATTGTAATGTGCTTAGTCCACTACTGTTTATTAATCAATTCCATCTTCATACAAGATAGTTATATTGACTGTAAATTGTAATGTGCTTAGTCCACTACTGTTTATTAATCAATTCCATCTTCATACAAGATAGTTATATTGACTGTCAATTGTAATGTGCTTAGTCCACTACTGTTTATTAATCAATTCCATCTTCATACAAGATAGTTATATTGACTGTAAATTGTAATGTGCTTAGTCCACTACTGTTTATTAATCAATTCCATCTTCATACAAGATAGTTATATTGACTGTAAATTGTAATGTGCTTAGTCCACTACTGTTTATTAATCAATTCCATCTTCATACAAGATAGTTATATTGACTGTAAATTGTAATGTGCTTAGTCCACTACTGTTTATTAATCAATTCCATCTTCATACAAGATAGTTATATTGACTGTAAATTGTAATGTGCTTAGTCCACTACTGTTTATTAATCAATTCCATCTTCATACAAGATAGTTATATTGACTGTAAATTGTAATGTGCTTAGTCCACTACTGTTTATTAATCAATTCCATCTTCATACAAGATAGTTATATTGACTGTCAATTGTAATGTGCTTAGTCCACTACTGTTTATTAATCAATTCCATCTTCATACAAGATAGTTATATTGACTGTAAATTGTAATGTGCTTAGTCCACTACTGTTTATTAATCAATTCCATCTTCATACAAGATAGTTATATTGACTGTAAATTGTAATGTGCTTAGTCCACTACTGTTTATT
>OX463848.1:38425422-38482679 GCA_949825065.1 Odontocerum albicorne
ATATTTGAAAGTTTGGCGTCATAAATTATGAAAAAAAAAAAATTAAGATAGACTAGTAAATTTTGATAAATACACTAATGACAGGAAGTTTAACACGTTTTATGGTAAACTTTGATAATTCTAATTGTGACATTTTAATTTTGGCAACTTGATATGGAAAATGTTGATAACCAAAGTAATGTATTGTAATTTTAAAGTGTGCGTCTTTGTTTCTCTTTACGAATTGAGGTTGTTATAATAAAACATTTGTAAACAGTCTCTGGTCCAAAATGTACTCGAGTTTGTTATATACAGAACAACCTGTCAAGTTTATTACCATGTAGCAACATTTTCCAACAAACCATAAAGGCTAATTAACAGATTTTTTTTTGTATTATCGGAGACGCGAAAATTTTACTATACAATGCGTGGTAAATAAAGGAAATGGATTAATATTTTTGTATATTTTAATGATTGTGTGCGGTATATTGTGGGATGAACGTTTTTGGTCTGTCTGGAGTGATGAAGTGTGAGGATTTTGATTTCGCATGATGTTTCCAGTTGTAATCGAGTGTCACTGTTTGTCAAGTTGATGAGAATGGTACAACGGGGGTTTCGTTTTTGTGTAATCGAAAATCGGAAAGAAGTATCGAGTTATTTTTTCATGCCATATGTCCTCAGCGAGATACAGGCAAAAGCCTAGTTTACTGGGGACACGACAAATGAAAGGCAACAAACCCAGAGCCATTAAAATTGTATGTCCAAATTAAATTACCTGTTGTTTTTTCGCGCATTATGCATATTTCTTGTCATGTGTAAAATACAATAAATAAAATAAAAAATAAATATGTTGTTCAGAAAGTAGTCTCGTATTTCCCGGCTAGATGTCATTAGGACAACATTTTCGTTACTCACTTCATTCCAAACATGTTGAATGTATACTATTATGAAAGGTTATAGTTTAGCACCATTTTTTGGTTATCGTCAACCTAATTTGCTTGATGTTTTTGACACATTTTGAAGAGTTAAAAAGTTTGATTTTTTTAGTACTTGATACTTTTTACTACCGCAAAAGACAGCATGCGACAAAAACAAAAATATACCATACGTGCAATGTATGGAGACGATCCAGAAAGTGACTATATGCGTCAAATATGATATTCGAAGATGTTGATCACTCTGGAAGGCCGATTGCTACTGATGATTATCAAATGCATTGGGAATAATCAGTATTCTACGACACGAAAGTTTAAAACTCGAGCGCCCTTGAGTAAAGTTTGCTTCCTTAACGGTGTTATATAAACTGGTCCATTGAATTGAGTTTGACTTAAAAATACGAAATATTAAATTCAAATAATCTTATATATTTTGATTGGAAACACTGTTGAATAACGCACACTAAAGCTTTCATAAATATAGTCTGCAACAGACATTCTCAGATTTTCTGAAAAAAAATTAAAAAACATGACCCAATATTGTCAACTTCTGTTAAGACAAGATACGGAGCGTGTGAACTTGGATTGATACGAAGTAAGTTGTTACCATTTCTACATCCCGTTGAATTTCATTACGATCCTACGAGACTGCAATATCATTTGGATCAATTTGAATAATTTTAACATAGTAAAATTCTTGGCCTTTTAAATGTCGTTAGTGGGATTTATTTATGTATAACAAATATACAGATTTTTATAACCAAAATTCTTTTACAACACTTCAGTGGCAGACTATTTCGATATTTTTATTGTTCATCGACGGTACAACGTACCTTACATAAATATTTGAAAAAAAATAGTTTATGCTCCATTTAAAATATAAAAAATAATAATCTTAAAATTAAAAATAAATTTATAATAATACCTACATATTATTTATAGTTAAGGCGTTAACGTTTTGGAGGTTAAAATACAAAGTTAGTAAAACACTGTTTATTCTACTTTGTGGTGTAAATATATAGTGTAATAAACAGTATTTGACTTAACAAATTGAAATTTATAACAATTGGATAAAACGAATTAAAAATACACACCAACAAAAACACTTAAAATAATATATATGTTATGTTAAGTTAAGAAATACACGAGTTAAAATGATATCAAAAATGATAAAATTTGACAATCAATGCTGCTCATACAACACTTGTTTCCTAACCAGCTGCTCGCACCGCATCATATCAATTTGGCATTAATGCGAAAACAATATTACATTACGAATTCAATATTACATTAACTCAGCAATCAGCCTTTTTTTATAACTTGACAGACTATGGAATATATCGGCTTGATATATCCACAAATATATCGGCTTGATATATCCACGAATATGTTAGAAATAGACGCCAAATTCACATGCCGTCTCTATTGTATAATATCCTTAACTGTCCCGCCGCACCCTCTTATCTCGCCGAAAATTTTCAGCGTCTTTCCAATCATGGATTAGCGCTACGCTCAAACAGAGATTGTTTATTGGCCTTCCCAGTTCACCGCTCCTCTTTCTTTACGTCGTCCTTTACTGTCCATGCAGTGAGACTCTGGAATCAATTACAAACCAATATAAGACTCGCTCCGTCCTTGGCATGCTTTAAGAAGCGACTGAAAAAACTCTTAATTTCTATTCAGTAAAATAACGTGTTTCATTCCTGATTTTTTTTTTCCTTTCCTCTCCACCATCCTTTCCTTTCCTTTTGATTGATGATATCTCAATTTATACGAAAAATAATGTTCGGGTGATTGTCCGTCTTTGTGGGGTTCGTGAGCATGTTCTCGCGTATATGTTTATGGATTTCGTGGGGATGGATAGTCATTTGAATGATTTATGCGACGACGTAACTTGCTTCATTTAGTTTTGTCTGGTTGGTTGGAAGAGATTGCCACCTGGCAATAAACCCGCCAGATTGTATTGCAATAAAAGTGTTAAATAAAAAATAAAAATAATATATCCACGAATATATTCCACAAAATATGCTTTATTTTTAGACGGAAGTTTTTATTGGTAATTAAAGGTACTCTTTCAGTAAAAAAAAACTTACTTTTCAGTAAAAAAAAATAGCGTATGGCAAGTATGCATTGAAGGAACTCGAATATTGAAAAAGCCAAGCAATCTAGGACAATTTGATTGATAATTGATGTTTTTATACAAAATAAGTAAATCATTTATATTTCAAAGGTAATCAATTCCATCTTCGTTCAAGATAGTTATAATGAATGTAACATGTAATTTGCTTAGTCCAACACTGTTTATTCCACTTTATAAAACGATATAACCCTACTGGTTTCAAGTTTTTCACCTCATCATCAGGTGAGCACAAACAAGACTGGATTTTATTCGAACTGGTACCGACATACACGTTTCTAACGGTAAAAGTTCGGGTTGGGGATTGCGGGTGGAGGGAGGCAGGATATAACTTCAGCAAGCAGCAGTGAAATCTTGGGAATATATATGTTTGCCAGATGTTTATTCCAATGCACTGACATGGCTATTTCTAGGGCATCTAATCTGTCAAATTTATTAACGGAAATAAATTCTATATCTATATTCCCACAAAGTTACATTTGTGCCCAATTTATGATTCCCTTCTTTCCTAAAAATTCAATAAATAGAATGTAAAAAAATTAACAATCATTAAAAAACGTTCCATGCAAATCACATTTTCCACGCAACAAACATTGCGATTTCACGTTTAAAACTTAAATTATCATTGAAACTTTCAGTTAAACATATTTTATTTTTTGATGACCGACCGTTCCGTTGCATGTACTAATTTTCCACACACTTTTTTACTTTAATTTTAGTTAAGTTTTTTTATTATCATTGTGTAAATAAATTGAACCAACCATGAATTTTCGGCGTGAAATATATATTTTAAAATTTTAAATAAATTGTTTCGATTTTATTTCTTTTTAAAAAAAGTGCAATTTTAATTTATTTTTTAATGTGCTTATAATGTATGATATACTTACATGAATTGAAACTCTGGAACCATTTACAAACGAATGTAAGAGTCGCTCCGTCATTGGCATGTTTTAAAAAGCGACTGAAAAAAAAATCTAATTTCAAGTTAGCAATACAACGTATTTCAATCCTGATTTTTCTTCCCTCTCCACCTTCTCTTCCTTTGACTAATGATATCTTACTTTTGCTTTTATTTTATGTAACATATGTGGATTGCCACGTGGCAATAAGCCCGCCATATTTTTTACAATGAAGGGTTAAATAAAAATAAATAAACATGTATTTTCAAACTTACATTTGAGTAGCTTCCACTACCCTAGCCAAAATTTGTTTTTCAAAAATACCTTAGGGACTGCACTTTTACGAGTATACAAGAATCTTTAATTATACGCAGATATTTTGAACTACATTTTTAATTAAAAGTGGATATTTTGAATTAAATTGAAAAAATGTGTATTAAAAAAAATGTGATTTAAAAAATATTATTGTATTATTCAAATGTTTTTTTATAATCTTATCCACGGCAATCGAAAATAATTCCTATTGTTATTCAAATATTATAATTTTATTGTGAATAGAAATTATAAAATTATAAAACAATAAATAAATTGTTGTTGGTAACCTTCCTCGGGTCATCTGATATTGTTATTTGCTGTTATTATAGAAATGAAAATGGTGTCTCATATACGTCATTAAATTATTGGAAATATGTTCGACTCCTATCGGAAACCATTTTTTTTAAATGCTCTCCCGTAACAATGGTCGTGTATATAAGACGTCCGTGCCTCTTTACGTGCGATAGAATTAGCAACACGTGCTATGACGAACAGACAGTTTGGTGCCTTCACAAGTAATTCTTAACCCGAAAGCTCACCGATGACACCGAAGACATTGTTACACGCCTTTCAATATGTTCCCATCGCCAATTTAAATATGCCGAAGAGAATCATACAAATGGATGGAAAAAACTCAAATTATCTTTAAGAATCCTTCTGATTGGCTGGAAGAGACTGCCACATGGCAATGAATCCCTCAAAGGTTGTGCTGTATATAACAGTTGTATTAGATAGTATATAACAGTTGTATAAAAGTTGTATTAGATACAAAACAATTTCAAGAGAGCGTTAAATATGAAAAGATGATTGCACAACTTTGGTCATCTCACGAAACTGATGCATTTTCGAGTATTTTTATCAGCTTTGGAAACATAACCTATGTTATTTGGACAGATATGTAGATAATAACACGTAAAATAAGGGAGGGTAATTCAACGAAACTGATGAAGAAGTTCAAGGGTAATTTAGGTTATTCCATGTTTTTATTTACTTCTTGAAACTTTTAATTCAAAGTAAGTAATGTTACGTGTTTCACACTCAATTTTTAATTCAAAGTAAGTCATGTTACGTGTTTCACACTCAATTTTCTATTCCTCGAAACAATTTTTTAAGGTATCTCAATTTAAGTTTGTCATTTATGCAGAAGAAGAAAAACTAGCGTTAGACAAATAACGCAATAAAGTAGACCTACACAATTCAATCAACTCCTCCTAGCAAGAACAACTTCTTTATTTAACTTTTGTCTGTAGTCAAATCTCTATGAAAATCCATGAAATGTCCATATTAATTGTCTGGTTGCAAAAGTGAATTTCTGTAGCATCGAGAATCTGATGTCACGCGCCTTTTGGCTCGTATACCTTGCTTCAACTTCACAAAAATGTTATATTTGATGAGCTGGCGGAGGGCAACGCAAGGTATAGTATAAAGAATAAGGACGTACTACATCACACACTCAAAAATATAAATAATCGGCAGTTGGGAGCAAAAATCTACAGATAGAGCCATATGGCGTAGAACTTTTGCTAGGAATCCAATGAAGAAAGAAGACGCGCACAACCTGCAAGTACAGAACCTTATTACAAATCGACTTATGTTGTCATCTCCGGTGGCACCAACAAGTATCCTAATCTCCCACTTTGTATTAAAGCTTTTTTTATACTCGTCGTTGATAATGAGCAATCAATCGTATGATTGGTTGGAAGAACATCCTGATAGAATTATACAATGAATTGTTAATAATTAATACATACATACATATCATTTTCCTATCAGGTAAGGCAGAGAGGGCAGACTTTCCTATAACGCACACATATTTCGCCTACTTTATATTGATACACTTCTGATACAATTCCTATTATTTCTCTGACTTTCCTTGTTTCTAATTACCATTCACTTAATCGAATCATACTTTCCTTGATCTTTTTCCACCACGCCTTCCACTCACATTTGCACTATACATATTTGTTTTGTTAATTTTTCTTCATTTATTTGTTATACTTGCCCAAACCTTGTTACACAGTGCTTTTTTCGTCTTACTAAATTAGTCTTATGTTCACGTTGGTCCCTAATCACTTAAATTATATATCTGTCACCCATTATTACCCTATAATTATCAAATAAATAACTATACTTGACAGTCAATAAAGTTATTCAATTTGTTATGCAGTATAATGGTAAAGAAATTTTCTAAATTTGTGTAACGTTTACAGTTCATAAATAAATGAATTGAGACATCCAACTGTGAAACTTTATACAATCGTTTGAAATCGTGTTTTATTACGCTATTGAGGTAATAAATATTTGTGAAAAAAACTAACGTAATTTTTACATAATATAAACATCGTTCCATCACTGTTGGAAACCTAAAGGCGCCATTCTTGTAAAGCGCCATTATAAATATGACCACCTTAAATAACATGTTATATGTTTCGCTCCTATCTGAGCTACAGGTGAAATGACAACATTTTAAGTAAATAAGTCTTTATGACCAGAATTCATAATCTGATCGCGACACTAAATACTAAATCTTAACATTTTACAACATATGTTTTTAAACGCAGTACAAATTTGTCGTAGTTTCCTTAAATAAGAGAGTCACGAGGTTGTATTGCCTCACTTTAAAGTTTGAAGCGTATGAAGTCCAACTCGATACATTTATCACGAAATATGAAGGCTTTTAGAAATTTGTTTAAATTTTTTAGGTCAGACTATGATATACGATCGGTACCAACTCAGAATTTGGAGGAAAAAACATAAATTCATACTGCTCGTATAATGCTGAATCCATTTTGTGATGAAAAGAGTGGACAGAGCGTTAACATAATTTTAACGCATCACATTTCTATCTATACACAGAGTATCTGTATATTATAGTTAATTATTTAGGAGTGTTCGGTATCAAGGATCGGTACTCAGTCCGCTACTGTTCATCTTAGTCATGGGCTATTTAACAAACCAGGAAATGAACAGTCTCCTAAATATCCTAATATTTGCAGACGATATCGTATTAATAAGTGAAAAACATAAATACCTGCAAAATAGTCTGGAAAGTTGGAGAAGAATCTTGGAGGACAATAGATTGAGACTGAGCAGAAAGAAAACAGAGTATCTGTACCTACCATTCGAGAACACAAATGCTGTCACTCCCGTAATGCAAATGGATGGAGAAACATTAAGAAATTGTGACTCCTTTAAGTATCTTGGGTCACTCATCCATAGCGATGGAGGATGTGAAGCAGATGTAACACATAGAATACGTGTGGGATGGATGAAGTTTAGACCAATGACGGGAGTTCTATGTGATCCGAAAATGTCAGTAAAGTTAAAAGGAAAAGTATACCAAACGATTGTCAAACCCGCACTCCTCTATGGCTCCAAATGCTGGACGATGTATAACTCTTACTCGAGGCAACTAGAAACTGCTGAAATGCGCATGCTAAGATGGTCAACTGGTGTGTCGTTAAGAGACAAAATAAAAATCTCACGCATTCGTGGAAGCCTAGGTGCTACAGACATCAACAGCAAGATGGAGGAGAGGCGATTGAGATGATATAGGCACGTTGGACGCAGAGTACTCGATCACATTGTGAACCAAGCAATCTCCATGTATCTGCCTCAAATAACAACCAGAGGAAGACCAAAGAATTCATGGATGGTGCAAAAAGATAACCTGATGCAGAGGCACGGCCTGGGGGACGTAGTCCGGGACAGAAAAGCATACAACCTGAGGACGAGGAGAGCTGAGACCCCAACAGTCTTAGCAGACAATGAGTTGGGATGGAGCCAGGGAGAAGAAGAAGACATTTATATCTATAAAAGTGGGTTCAGCCCCCAAGTTAGAGCATTATTGAAGAGATTCTGCTCTCAAACCAGTGAGATATAATTCCGAATATATAGTATTTACTGTTAAATACAGTTGTATACTATAGTACATAATACCTCGCAAATGAAACTTTGCACAAGCAATTCAAAAGATATATATTCTTTATGAATTTAATGAAGTCGAATGCAAAAAATATATGTAAATCATTTGGTTCCCGGCCATTAACCTGTTGAAGGCATTGTGAGCGGACAAACAAAAATAAAGCAAACCGATGACCTGTATTGATATGCGGTTTGAATAACCTTAAATGAAAAGAAGCAAACTGTATATGTGTTTATCACCATCAGAGGTTCAGCATCTTTATTATGTAGATACCCCTTCTGATTTCAAGGTTAAAAGGGGATGAAACATCAGCTCGAAAACAAATGAAGAGATGTTTTGACAGTTTAAAATTTTCGCTACTCTTTTTCTCGTCGTGCTTGCCGTCAGATTCTCGAACTATAGTTCGGAAATTATAGGATGAGTCCTGTGACAGCTCACAAATTTGCCCCAATACAACCTTATGTAATGTATTTACCTAAATAACTTGCAATTCATTAGAATTAACGCTTATATTAAAATTGATAAAATAATTAAAATTACTGAACATCGTTACAAGGTTGTATTGGGGTAAATTTGTGAGATGTCACAGGACTCATCCTAGAATTTCCGAACTATAGTTACTTGTTACAGTAAGACTCGAACACCTGCATTTTTTAATTTTAGGTCAGCAGTAATTCGGCCATCATAAAAGTATTTCGTCTTCGCAATATTTATGTACTCGTACATCGCGGAGAGTTGAAATTTGCAGCCCATAAAAATATGGTTTCTGTCAGAAACCGTATGACGCACGTAAAAATGCGTACGAAACAAGGTTTAGTGCTAAAAAATTAGTTGTTTAATTTTCTGAACAAGATGTTGCAAGCGCTAATCTTTCGTTTTATATTACTGCAATGGGTTTGGAATGAAGGGTTCGATCAGCGTGACACCAAGATATTTGGGTGTGAGACAATGCACCAGTATTGTATAATTCCAAATGACATTGAACTCACGGTTTGCTTCTCAATGACGTAGGTGGAAGACACAAACAGTGTTTTAGAAGAGTTTGGTTGCAGCTTATTCTCTTTGTAATAATTGTCCATTGGTTCAAGTGCCGTAAATCAATGTGTCTTGCTGTTGCTGTTGTAAATTTGACCAGTTCAGTAAACAAATAATTTTGTATGTGAATTCCAGGTTATGTCATTGGCACAGGATTTTCGATGTTTCATTATTCAAAACCACCACATACTTTACCAGTATTTAAAAAAAAACTGGTCAATTTCATGAAATATCAACATAAAGATACACACATAAATATCATCACGTCGTTTCTCTGCTGGGATATGCAAAGAGAACAGAGCGCCTTATTTTCCTATCTTGACACATATCCATAACTCCTAAAATTTCTCTGACTTCCTTGATTTTCTTCTTTCAAAATATCGTTAACTTAATCCAACCATTATTTTCTTGTTCTTCTGCGCTTTTCCCTCCCATTTATCTTACCCTGCCTTTCTTCATTCATTCATTCTACATGCCGAAATAATCTCAATGTTCTTCATCTTACTCGACACATCACTTTTTACTTCACCACTATCCCAAACTTCTTCTTTCCGTATTCTGTAATACATTGCCAGCCTATGCGTTCTTCTCATGGCATACATTTCTACAGTATTTATTTGGCTCCTTTCAAAAATTTTCCACGTCAATATTTGACTCCCATACGTCAAAATTGGTACAAAAATACTATTGCAAACTATCAGCCTGGCAGATTTTGAGACTCTCCGTTTCAAATATACGTGTATACTCGAATGTTTTAGTGGCCAATGGGCTTTGTTTCCTATAACTACAAGCCGTTCAATATTTCTCGTAATTCTTCCATCATCTGAGAAAATACTAACCATTACAATCATGTTGTTAAAAACAAAACACGAATCTTCAAACAATTCCGATTTGATGTTTTTTTTGTCGTACCAGTTCATCAATTATGTTAAAAAAATAGGTTTGTCCTCTTAAATAAAAAAATATTTTTTTAGCTCTCGAACCGTTTGTTTAGCACTTCTATTTTTGACACTACAGGTTATATATGGCCGTAAAGATTGTTTTCAATTGAATAAGATATAATTTTAATTACAAAAGTGTAAAATTGGAAATTTTAGCGCACCGGTATCTGTGGTCGACGTGTTAATTATTTTAAGTTGGCTTGCTGAATTTTAATCTAGATTTGCGAAGCTCTTAAGATAAATTAACGGTATAAATAAGTTGGTTGTAAAAGTTATTCTCTGCAATTTATTAAACAATATCCCTTTTGATGGCGTTGGAAACAGATTTTCAAAAACTTGACCAAAAAAATCTTTACCATAAAAGTAGACAGTATCTCATATGTATTTTCAATGTGAATTAAAATTATATTGAAATATGTACTCTTAAGAACATCATGTATGAAAATGAACGGTCGCTTGACTGAGTGGTTTGATATTTCGAAAGGGGTAAAGCAAGTGTAGCGACCGTGCTATACTAGACGTGGGGGTAGAAAAGTGAAGGGACCTGTACGTTTCGCGTAGAGACGCACGCATCACTACAAGACCTCGGACGCCCTCTACGCACCCACAATACAGGAGACCATACACTACGCTAAAGAGGGAGCACTGTAGCGACCACGCGTGCGGTCACTGAACCCACCAAGGCGACCCTTGTCCGCGCGGTCATTGAACTCGCCTGTGGACAGCGCCGGACGGTGCCTGGCGAAGGTCGCCCGCGCGCTCATTGAACTCACTAGTAGCGAACAGTGAGAGCAAGACACCGATATATATCTTGCCTCTCCTGCAGACCGTAGTATGAAATGTATACAGAACGCGCAACAATAACCATGTGTCCGGCGAAGCGAGACAGCGACATGTTCTGCGCCGTTCTATACATTATAAATACAGACGCTTACAATTAACTTTCTCTCTTTACTTATCTCGATCTCGACGACTTTTATTCAAACAACCTCATCCTTCTATGCGAAACACAAGCCCCTAAACAAGGATGAGTAATGTCACCTTGGTTGTTTATTATTTATTTCGTTTTATGTATTTCTTCTGATTTTGATCAAGACAGGGAATGTTTTGTTTCGGCTCTCAATTCGCATATTTTCTTACCACTAAAATATCTTAAATTATAACCACGACTAGATTTCTTATAAAATTTAAGACATCACTGTCTACTACTTATGTTATATGTGAAGGAACTTGTGGTATACAAATAACGAATAGGAATATGTACGGATTACTGTATCTTCATGACATAGTAATGCTAGCGGATTATGCGGATAAATTACAGAGTTTGATAAGTAAATTGTATGAGAGATAAAAATGAAAAGATCTGAAAATTTATTTTGCAAAATCTATAGTCATGGTGATATAAAAACGTGAAAGGAAAAATAAATGCGATATATGAGCGAGTAATATAAGATTAGAAGAATGAATAAAGGAATTTTGCTACTTGAGTAGTGTTTTTTCAGATGGTGAAAGGGTTACAAGGAATATTGAATGGCATACCACGATAGGAAATAAAGTCAATGGGGCACTAAAACATATATACTCAAACCAGACAGTATCAATACAAAAACTGGTGCCCCGACTACAGAAATGTCTCGATCTCAACGGCGATTACGTTGAAAAATAGTTTAATATATTTGTGAAGTATGCTGTGAATTTCAATTAAATACAAGCATTTTTCGTTCCTACATAAATGTTGTAACTTTACTTTCTGGATGACCCTCGTATTTAGCTACATTTTTGTCTATAATTTATAATGCGTCTTTTAGTGGTTACATATTCTATAAATAACTTTTATTTATAAAATACGATTTTCAAGTGTAGATCGCGCTGTATTGGGATTTATTCTGTCCCACATAACAGCGTAGTTTGTGGAGGGATCGAACAGGTGATTTACATAATTTTTTACACGTTTTTACACAATAAGCATTAACAGTTTTTCACTATATTATCTGTTATATAATTTGCCTAACGACGTTAAGCCGAAAATGAAACTGAACAAACATTGACGATGAAGTGAGAATGAAACGAAACATATGTAAATATGCAAGAGCTGTTGCGTAATGTCAGGAGTATTAATTTTTTAAAGACATTACGAATTTGAGCTCTAATTCAATTGACGATGCAAACGATGAGGTTAATAAAAACTATCCATTTCAAAAACAATTCCTCAATGAATTAACATCTTAAGGGATGCCGCTTCATACGTTAAAATGAAACAAACTAACATATACTCTAGAATGTTAGACTACTGAAAACAGAAAATTGGGAGAGGTTTCTAAAGGTGACACTTATTTTAAAGATGACCACCTTTGTTACAACTCGGGTTCGCTTGTTCGATTCCCGTAATTACACATTTAAAAAAAGGTAGTTAAAGGTTTCAGTTTGTTTTCATTTTAGGTCTCTTAAACATAGTTATTATTGTTTGAAAGAGATTGTCACATGAGAATAAAATTAATGTGGAAACGCAGACGTGGAACAAGACTTAAAAGCGTCGATTAAATATCGTGAAAATTTATGCACTGATAATAATCCAACGTTTTTACATGCCTTCTTTTACAGGTCTCCGATGTCTGTTGTTCATCCACAGCTCTTCGCAAGATGCATTTAGCATCAACGGATAAGCTGATGAACTCAGAGTTAGATTTCAAGCTCATGTACTCTTCCATTGCACGTAAGAAATGTCACGCCAATGCTTTGTGTTTTAAATTAATTTAAATTGTCATAAAGGCGAACCTTATTATAATGAGAACCAATGAACCGATGAAATGTATTATTCATCACCATTATAGTTATTCTTAAATATAAAAACAGTTTTAATACATGGTGATTATTTAAGTATACCCAAAGATGACTTTTTTATCTTTCTATTTTTTTTATTTAACGGTTAATTTTTTAAAAACTGGAATGAACCGAATAAATGTTGTGGAAATTCTCGCACTTAAAAAATAAACAGGGTGAAAATGTACGACAGGGTGATTAGGGATGGTTGCGATTAAGAATAATTATTACTCAAGGTCGATATGTTGAGTAAGATAATTATCACTCTGAAATTATTTTGGCACATGGAATGAATGAACGAAGAAAGACTAACAAGATAATTAAACAGTGCAAACGTGAGTGGAAGGCGTGGTTAACAAGTGTCAGGCTGACATTTAAAGTTACCCCTTAATCCTTGAATTTGGGTACTTTATGAAGTATTTCTGCCTGTTTTGTATATTAATGGTGGATTTCTGAAGATGGTTTACTATGGGATAAGTAAACAGACTTTTTGATATTGAAAAAAAGGTAATTACGTTCAGAACAGGAAATAAGATAAGTGATATCGTGTTGTTATTTGACACAATCCTGAATATTCGTTATTTCCTTGAAAATCTTGAGATATTCAGTATATCAATAGCTCATAGTGTGATAAATTATATTGCTGGGGAAGATACAAGGTAAATGAAGGCGAATGATTTAGAAGGAACTTCTGACTGAAGAACTAAGATAATAGTTAAGACGGAGATATAATTCAGATCAGCTGCACGCAAAATGAAAATAGTCATGATGATTGCCAACCTTAAACGTGGAGAGGAATGCTTAATAGAAGATTACACTGTGACCTGGTAGGATATGTCATATTTTAGGTATTTAGAGCTAGCAATGAATATTTATAACGACCTTAAATCTTAAATATATAGCTACTTCTTTTGGCAGTACCACCAACATATAAAGATTTCAAAATAATTTAATCATATTTTGCTTTTAATTCTCAAGAATGGCCTTTACCGATTGCGAAATACTCTAATGGTTATTTATCGGTCCTAAGTTCATTTTCAAGAGATTATCAAAATCCGATACTTAACAAAAAGCCTAAAAAAAGCCTTTTCTTTTGAACAGTGGTGTTACAAACCTGGTCATGGTGAGAGTGAATTACACAAGTATCACTAAACGAATAAAAACATGCAATCACTCTATTTCCCTGTCGTGGTAGGCTAAGAGGATAGAGCCTTTTCAACATTCATAAACCTTATCATAAAGCTATTTCCATTTCTCTGACTTTTCACATATCCTTCTAAAAAATGCAAGTAGAACGAATAAATGAAGAAAGATTAACAAAACACATATTACTTCGCGGACTGTAAATGGATGTTAATAGTTGAATTCTGACATCAGATCTACCTGAAGATCCATCAGCAGCTTCCTTACAGTATTTTTTTATTATTTATTTTGGCATGGATGACTTTTTAGTAACATTGTTCATTGTTTTGGATATACAGGAGACGGAATCTATTTTAATTGGTATTTAAAATAGATTTCGTCTCCTATAATTGGTGGTTTGGAAGTCTGTTAACATTTCTCTGCCCACAATCCTTCACTTGGCCATAATTTCTCTGTACAATATATGGGGTTTGGAAGTCTGTTATCGTCCATAGATATCATATGACTCTTCACCACACCTTTCACCTCAGAATGAATATTGGCTACCGTTTATATATTGTACTACCATAAAATCATATACTTGCTCTAACCATTCTTTCTTTGGTCTTCCTCTACCACACCTATACTCACATTTGGACTATATATTTGTTTTATTAGTCTTTCTTCGCTTATGCTAAAGCCATTTTAAAGTGGTTTTCTTCATCTTACTCAACACATCAGATTAAATCCATTTTCATCCCTAGTCCTTTCATTCTGTATTCTGTCATATATAGTCTTTCTATAGCATTCATTCAGTCTTGTTGCATGCCACGTTTCGCTCATTATACATCAAAAGTGGATCCAAAAATTCTATTGTGGACTATCATTTGACAGATTGTTTTAATGTTCGTTTCGAATTTATCATATTTTAGTGCTTCATTGACTTTGTTTCATATCGCTTGATATCTCTCATAACTCTTCGTCTATCTGAAAAATACAACCAAAATGGCATATTTCAATTTAGGTCGTTTTTTTCTTTTGACTTGTGTATTGTAGTAACGAATTGTGTCACAATTCGTTACAATACACAAGTCAAAAGCAAATAGTGTATGTGGAAAAGGCAGACCGAGAAAAACTTGGCTCAATCAAGTGAATCAGATTTTGAAATGAACATCGTGTATGCCTAGATGGATTAATGTAAACGAAAGCAAACAGGGTGTGAGAGATACGTTCTCTTAACCTATCCTGTAAGGCAGTGCTCTGCAACCTTTTCTCACCTACGACACACCAAAATTCTTCCTAGAATTCCGCGGCACACCAAAAGCTAAAATATATAGGTATTAAATTAGGCATGAGTCTTCAGCGACGCGCATAAGGGTCATTTTTCTTTGTCTATGACTAATTTGGTGCGCTACGCTACACATTACGCAGTTTTCAACAGTTGGCACCAGTTATTGTGTATTAAATACATAATGAAAAATTGTAAAATGTCAAATACTCGTACATTGAATTTGACCGCGGCACACCTGTATCCGGCTCACGGCCCACCAGTGTGCCACGGCACACCGGTTGTGGAGCACTACTGTAAGGGGCACAATGTTATTAAATAATTTATCCTGAAGAAATGTCGAAGATCGTTGCTGGAAGAAATTATTATCTTCTCTCACATTATTTGATTCTTCAAGCTTAAAAAACACTGAAAATAACTCATAACTCTTTGTGTTCAGATCGTACATTATGCATCGAGCGTACATTATACGTCCATTTAGCCGACTGCCCAACAGGACAAACCTTGTGATAAAGTACAATGAACATACACACGGTAGCCGGTGTAGGTCATGGTGAACACTAGATCGAAGAGTTGCCCAGAAAACGAGATCGGCGCTGGCGAGATTGCAAATTTGACCCCGAAGGCTAAGGAAATGTTAGTGATGGTTGTTAACGTAAAACATATTGGTTAATCATATATTAAATATGTGGGTGAGGGAGGTCACTAAAGTCGTTTAGTTTATATAATATATAGATTCATCTGTCCGAAATTTTATAAAGGCTCGTAATAGTTATTCAAGTTGTGCGAATGTGAGCGATCTTGTTGATCTGGATATTATGCGAAATAGCCTTATGAGATGTAAATGCAGTTGTTAAAGACATTAAAAAGGGAAAGGGTGCAGGTATACATTATATTATATACCCTGAGTATGTTGAATATGGAAGGGATGGATTGTTTTAACAGGTGCATGCATTTTCTTAATAAATTTTGGAACTTTTGATACACTTCTTTTGGCAGTTGAAATCAACCGTTGTATAATTGTATAAAGGCTCTGGAATAGAGTGTAATAACTACATAACCATTAATTTATTAAATGTGGCAGGTAAACTATTGTACATTTAATTATTTTGATTGAGACAGTGAGGAGAACTATTGAATCGAATGTTTGGAATGCGAAATATGTTTTTTTGGTTGTAGAGGATACATGCACCAGATTTTTGCGTTACGAAACATTATCCGAGAAATATTTGAGGAAAGGGTATTAACGTGAATGTATAGGCTTAGAAAAAAAGTGTTAACGTGTAGAGAAAGATTATTGTTTGAATAATAAATTAATAAGTAAAATTGCATCAGTCTATGAAGATAATATATGGAAAACAGTAAATGGAAAACTCACTTATTGGTTTGAAATTACTAAAGGTGTAAAGCAAGGATCTGTTATGTCATCTTATATGATTACTTTATATAAAGATCCATCTGTGTGAAATTTAAAAGATGTTGTGAGATGGGTGTGAGAAGTGAAATAAATATATGTGAACTTCTGTGTGCTGATGATACAGTTATGCTTGCTAAAAATGAAGATGATTTGAGAAATATGATAAGTAAGCCGATGCTTAGTAAAAAGTTTGAAAATGTATAAAGTGAAATTAAAGGTTATGGTTATAGAAAGAGGTGTGGTAAAAAGAGTATTCAATGTATGGGTTAACTCGGAGAAATTGGAGTTGATAACTTATGTTACGAGTATCTGCGACACGAAATAATGTATACGAATCACTTAATTTATTATAGAATAACTGCGCTATTTCAAAATTAGCAACAAATTATAAAACATAATAGTTTGTTGGTGTCTACCATGATGTATGGGATAAAAACTTGGACTTAGCAGAAATATAAAAGTAATATTATTATTGTGGAGATGAGTGTACAGTGAAAAAAATATTTTCAATGTATGAAAGAAGGCGAAATAAAGACATAAAAAAATAATGCATAGATTAAATTAACGTTTTAAATGAAATGAAGAATGAAGCTTCAATATGGTTTGTATGTGTGGAGATAACGAACGACGAAAGAACGACTGATGCAATTTAGAAATGTAAGGTATATGTGGAAGAAGTAAACCGAGGAAAGTGTGGTTTGATCAAATGGACAAGATTTTGAAAGAAGGTAATGTGAGAAGTGTGAAAAATACAAGAGTGTGCATGATGATACGTGCGAATGTGGAAGAGGATAGAAAAGATAGAAATGTTTGGGGATTTCTGCCTAATTCACAAAGGGACATGGGCAATCTTCCACCCCTTGACTATTTTAGAAGTCTCTCTTGTTACATCATTTTCTACTGTATACAACGGTGGTGTGATACGATTGAATACAATGTTCTATTGTATACAACGGCGGTGAGATACGATTGAATACAATGTTCTACTGTATACAACAGCGGTGAGATACGATTGAATACAATGTTCTACTGTATACAACGGCGGTGGGATACTATTGAATACAATGTTCTACTGTATACAACGGCGGTGACATACGATTGAATACAATAAATACTCTTTAAAAAAATGGGTACCAACGGGAATCAAATTAAGAAACCCAGAGTTAGAAGACATGCGCCTTTAGAACTAGGTTCAATTGATCATTTTAATGATCAATTTAAAATGTGGAACACTAAAGTAAATGAATTCATATTTGGTGTAGGTCAAATGTATCTCAAAATCCTCATAAAATCACGCGCCTTCAACTTAGCCCATTGTGCGACGTAATATTTGGGCCGAAACACTCATTATTTACATGAAAAGAAATAATAATCAGCTATAATATATATACTTAAAGTTAACAATGGAAACGCCTTTAGATTATCTTATTTAAACCTTTTATGTAGATCATGTGAATCAAGCGGATTATCAATGAGGCTATCCCAAATCAAAACTGAGGAAATAACAAATTGGAAAGTTCCAACAATTTTTGAATTGAAATTGAATAATTTTTCTGTGACGTTTTGAGGCCAAGTGTATTACACCATGAATGCTGACTTAATAATTGTTTTTTTTATCATTACTTATTTGATAATTTCGTAAAGATTCATTTTTTTATTATGTAAAAGATTCAGCATTAACTTTACAGAGCTACACATTAGAATATTTTTATTAGCAGACATAAAAAACAAAAATATATTTAAATTAACCACTCACATCTATACACATAAAAATCACGTATTGTAACATCAATATATTTTCAGAGATCTGGGAAAGTGTCGGAGAAAAAAAAGCAACCATAAAAAAAAATTAATATTCACATAATACTGAGCACTATTTATATTTTATTTATAGTTAAGGCATTAACATTGTTGATGTTAAAAGACATTGTATTTGTCGTATACTCAGTTAGATACAGGAAAAAGCCTAGTTTACTGGGGATACGACAAATGAAAGGCGACAAACCCAGATCCATTAAAATAATGTATGTCTAATTTAAATTACCTGTTGTTTTTTCACAAATTATGTATATTTCTTGTTATGTGTAATAATAAATAAAATAAATTGTAATTTGTTGTATCAAACACTGTTTATTCCACTTTTTTGTAATGGTATAACCCTGCCGGCTTCAAGGATTTCACCTCGTCTTCAGGGAAGCACAAAAAAGACTTGTTTGTGCTCCCCTGAAGATGAGGTCTTGAATGAAGCCTTGAAACCGGTAGGGTTATATCGTTACAAAAAAGTGGAATAAACAGTGTTTGATACAACAAATTACAATGAGTACTATTTACTTGCTATTTTTCAACTTACTTGGAAATATCAAAAAACAAGCTAAAAAAAAATCAACCCTATTTTTGTGGATACCATCGGAAATCCAACCCGAAACCCTCGTAAGTAAAATCAACTAATACACGAAAACGAACGGTTAATTTTAACTTGAGGGTGTTTTATTTATCCAACAAAAGTTATTGATACCCATAAAAATACGTTTTGATAACAATGTTGGATACAGTGTTTTAACTTGAGACGGCCAAATATAACTGGCTCGGTTTATCAAATGATATGATATTACAATCTCGATGACCCAAATGACGGTTTACTTCTGGGATTTTTCGAAATCAATGAATTTATAATTTATCTTGATTACCTCGTAAAGATTTTTCCCTTATCAGAAATAAAGCTGCTGTTATTAGTTTAACTTGTGAATGAGAACTGGGTTTTGAATTTTATATAAAGTATTGCAATGCTATTTAATTATTTAGGAACTAACTTACAACTAGATAACCATTCTTACAACTAATTATTTTAATACGAATTATGCACGTACATGTTCACTAGATCAGGCTACTTGGATGTCATCACATTCATTTAGACCTTGGTCATCCCTGCTAATACTGTAGGCGGACTAGTCAACAGCAACAGATGATGCTTCGGGAGCCTGTGCTTACAACGGAAAGGTAGATTGTACTTACTCTCGTAATCCCTCAGGGCAGCGATAAGAGGATTGCTGTGGTTCCATATAACTTCACGGTCCAAACGAAGATGTGGTGTTGGAGGGTTTCTTCACACTGTTTGGCGTGAAGAAACGAGGATATAAGAAAGAGTAAATTTCACTTGTGAGAATATATGAAAATATAAGCATTGTAATTTATTTTTATCAAACACTGTTTATTCCACTTTTTTGTGACGGTATAACCCTACCGGTCACAAGGCTTTCCCCTCATCTTCAGGGGAGCGCAAACAAGACTAAATGCTGTTCGAACTGGTACCGATACACACGTTTCAACGGTTGGGGGGTGAGGGATGAGGGAGGCATGGGACAATTTCGGCCAAGAGCGGAGAGATTTTTGGGAAATAACTGTTCAACAGATGTTCGGATCGGTGTACTGACTTAGAAATTTCTAGGGTCTAATATGTCCAATTTATTTCCGTTACTACTGATATGTACAAATTTGGCATCATCTATAGAAAAAGTATGGATTTCACAGTGACAATAATTAGCCATTTCAGAATAAAGTAGAGGATTTGTTAAGGCGAACGCGTAGAAGAGTGTATGCTTCAAAAACGATGATATTTGAGAATAAAAGCTTCGAAAATGAGAATATAGAAGATTGTAAGCTTCAAAAACGAGGATATCTGAAGTTTCTAACACGTGTCTTACGAGTAAATTTCGAGGTTGACAAAAAGTTGCTAAGCAGTTTTGAGATGAATTTATGCATTCGTATGGTAGCCCTTCATACGTCCAAGCTGCTATTGCCGCATCGTCGGCATCATCAATCGTGCCTTCAGGTTTAAGAACCACTAGACTAGCCACTGTACTCGCAGTTTGTATCATACGTGTTGGCATTACTATTGCACGTGAAGATGCAATAATCTCGTGCATGACTAGAGCACACAAATATTGTTACCACACGCACTATTGTACCAGAATGGAACTCTGTTTTTTTCGGGAGAAGAGTATATGTGATGACAATGTTTGACAGTAAACAGAATGAAGTGATTAAGAATTAATCTAAACTTACTTCTGATGTATTCAGTAGGATAAGAAAAGCACCCTGAGGTGGTTTGACAAATATACAGCGCAAATATGAGCGGAAGCCATGTTACAAGAAGATAGCTAAAAGTATGGTTGGATCAAGTTAATAATATCTTAAATAAAAACAATTATATATAGCCAAATAGGAAGGTAGGGGTGCGTTCAATAAGAGTGTATTTTACTCTAGAAATTTGAAAAAAATCTTATTTTTTTGGACATTCTTAAATTTTAGACCTTTAAGTATATGAGATGATGGAGAGAAATAAAACTTAGGAATGAAACACGTCATTATTACTGACTAGAAATTAAGTATTTTCAGTCATGTCTTAAAGCATGCCAAGGACGGAGCAAGTCTAATGTGGTTTGTCACTGGTTCTAGAGGCTCACTGCGTGGATAGTAAAGGACGACGTTAAAAAAAGAAGAGCGGTGAACTGGGAAGGCCAATAACCAAACTTTGTTTGAGCGTAGCGCAAATCCATGATCACAAAGACGCTGATTTTTTTTGGCGAGATAAGAGGAGGCAGCTGGACAGTCAAGGATATTATACAATAGTTATTGAACTTGACATATTTTACTCTCACTTTCAACCAGTGCAGCTCCTGGTATGAAGTGATATCATTAAACGCGGCAAAGATATGGCATTTAGTAAAGTAAATCTGTCGCATCATGGACAACCGAAAAAAATATGCTCTCATTATATAGGTACAGACAACACCAGCAGTCAGGATCTTCCACAATACCCATTATGTAATGGTGGACAGCCACGTGGCCCACCGTGGCTGGTCACCTCTACAAGTAACAGACGAAGATTTAACGAAAAACTATAGTAAGATATTGATGATGCAAATTCAATAACTTAAAGTAGAAATAACACGTCATTCTTAGAGAACATTTGATGTATTTTTTCAGATTATTGACAGATTTATGACTGAGGCACACCCTGTTCATGGAAAGTTGTTTTCATGAGGTGAAGATCAAACCATAAAAAGTAGTTTATGTGAGATGGATGATATAATAAAATAACCCACATACTCGTCGTATTATGCCGACTATAAAGGTCGTCTTAAACTTTTCAAAGTAAATTTTAGCAAAATTATATTGTAACGATATTTATATGTTATATACCTTGATATCTGTTAATCTACGAAAGAAGTAATGAACATTTAAAAATAACGATGAAATCAATGTGTGATAGACGGACCGAATTAAGGAATTTACTGATGCTAGGCTGATATAACACATAATAGAACATATATAAAATGCAGGTGTGAGTGGAAGGCGTGTGAGAGGAAGACAAAGAAAGTATATTTGGATCAAGTGAATGATATTCTAAAAGAATCTTCTTCTTCTACCTGACTCCATCCCAACTCATTGTCTGCGAAGACTGTTGAGGTCAGCTCTCCTCGTCCTCAGGTTTTATGCTCTTCTGTCCCAGACTACGTCCCTCAGGCCGTGCCTCTACATCAGGTTATTTTTTTGCACCACCCACGAATTCTTTGGTCTTCCTCTAGTTGTTATTCGAGGTAGATCTATGGAGATTGCCTGGTTCACAATGTGATCGAGTGCTCTGCGTCCAACGTGCCCATACCATCTCAATCGCCTCTCATCCATCTTGCCGTTGATATCTGTAACACCTAGGCTTCCACGAATGCGTGAGCTTTTTATTTTGTCTCTTAGGGACACACCAGCTGACCATCTTAGCATGCGCATTTCAGCAGTTTCTAGTTGCCTAGAGTAAGAGTTATACATCGTCCAGCATTCGGAGCCATAGAGGAGTGCGGGTCTGACAATCGTTTGGTATACTTTTCCTTTTAACTTTACTGGCATTTTCGGATCACATAGAACTCCCGTCATTGATCTAAACTTCATCCATCTCACACGAAGTATATGTGTTACATCTGCTGCACATCCTCCATCGCTATGGATGAGTGACCCAAGATACTTAAAAGGGGTCACAATTTGGTAATGTTTCTCCATCGACAGCATTTGTGTTCTCGAATGGTAGGTACAGATACTCTGTTTTATATATAATGATATTCTAAAAGAGTGAAACATAGAAAGTTAGATAAATCGTTGAAGTTGTATAAGAAGGTGTATGGGTGTAAAAAAGGCTAAGATTCTATCAAATCTGCTTACTTCTGAGAAGTGGGGAGAGATTCAATGGTAAATGGAGCGGGGAAAATTTTTTAATGAAAATGAATCTTTCGGGCAGGCCAGGGTCTGGATATCCAGGGGGGTGGATTTTAAATAGGAAACATATTAAGCAGAGGGCTATTATTAAAATTGATTTGGTTGTTGATGATATTGAAACCGGTACTAAACCCAAAAATAAACCAGTGGTGAACGCAAAAATATAAAATAGTTGTTTAAGTAAAAATATAAAATAAGAGGAAGGATAGAAACAGGTGGTGCATCAAATTTCAGATGTAGTCGAGAACATCGATGTTTAGCATTGAGCATGCTATGAAGAAGAAAAATCGATAGATTTTGGAAGATACCAATTTATTTATTTTTAAGTCGATGAAATTTTAACTGAGGAAAACCTAAGAAGTGTGAGAAACCAGAGACCATGTAGGGCAAGATGTATAGATGTGAGCGAAGCGAGAGCTGTATGCAAGGAAAGAAAGGTGTGAAGATCTGTTCTCTCGGTCTATCCTAAAAGGAACATAGCTTGATAGCATGTACATCTATGTATACAAGTAAAATCTACACTCGCAAATATTAAACTACCCTAAGTTAAGCGAAAAAAGCCATTTCCACTTTAAGTTTTTGCAAGAATTTATCAAAATTCCGATGCCCGAAAACCGATCTGTTTCGAGTTACACGAAACCGGTCTATTTTAAGCTAGAGAGTTTTTAAGTTTTATAAAAAAATCTGCCAAATCAACAAAAGTGAATGTTTTTTTATAATTCAATACCCAAAAAAATCTACGATGAATGACAATTTTTTCTGTAAAAATTTCCTTCTTTTGCTGTAATCTTTACGATCTCTATCGTCTTTCAAAAACCATTTCTGATCAGCTAATGCAAGTTTGATACGATTTGATATAAAATAAAATCTTTTGTACTTACGTTCGTGTGTAACTACAGTTGTCTTGTTACGGTAAGTCAAAGAAAAAAATATTAATTAAAATTTGTATTGTTGCTTTCAAATAAGTAAAATTTTGTCATGGCTAATTATTTTATAAATAGTTTTAATTAATTTAATAAAAGAAATAAAAAGGGAAATCGAATGATAGAATTTAAAAAAATGTATACATGTATATCAAAAACGTTCTTTAAAATGAGATCACAAAAGAGATGGACGTAGAGAGGGCCAAATGGTACATTAAATGAAATAAATCATATCTTCGTTAATAACAAAATTCAACACGGGAAGACAACCGATTCAAAACGGAAAGTGACCACCGACTTGTGCAGTCGACCATCAAAATATACTCAAAAATGGAGAAATATAAGCTTATTAAAAGCCAAATGACAAGAAAAAGCACTCCTCTCAAATTAAAGAGAAGTTTCGTTACTAAACAAAAAGCAAACTTAAAGCTCTCATGAGACAAGAAAACGGATAGTTTTGTTGCATTTGAAACTTTCCGTGAACATACTGGCAACTTGGTGGGCTAGAAATAAGGAGTTTTTTCAGTCGATTCTTAAAGCATGCCAAGGACGGAGCGAGTCTTATGTTGGTTTATAACTGATTCCAGAGTCTCACTGTATGGACAGTAAAAGACGACGTAAAAAAGAGGAGCGGTGAACTGAAAAGGCCGATAGACAATCTTTGTTTGAGCGTAGCGCTAATCCATGATTGGAAAGACACTGAAAATTTTGGGCGAGATAAGAGGGGTGACAGGACAGTTAATGATGTTATACAATAGAGACAGTATGTGAATTTGGCGTCCATTTTTAACATTCAATCAGTTCAATGTATTCTTACTCAATACCATGGAAATAAGCAGTGGAATACTTTTATCGAAATAAGCAATTAGCCTCTATGTTTACAATCATCCATAATCAATTCATTCTGTATTGTGTCATACATTATCACTCTTTGTATTCTTTTCGGTGCACATATTTCTGCAGTATTTATTCGATTCCTTTCAGTATTCTTTCACTTTCATGTTTCACTCTAATACATCATCATTGGTACTAACATCATAACGCATTTCGATACTGTCCGGTTCGATAAATGTATACTTTAATGCCCCATTATAAATATATTATTATAAAAAAGTGAAAACAATAAAGAATTAAACGTCGTTGAAATACCTCATTTCTTCACTACATACATGAGGCATAAACAAACATATATTTAAGCCCCATCGACGCAAAATAATTTCCTATAAATCATATTTGCTTATTTAAAATATTCATAAGAAAGCTTTGAACCCAAAACCCTTCAACACTTAAATACGAGTACTTAACCTTGATTGAATTTCGCGATTGTCCATTATTAAACACATAACCATCGGTACATTACCTAAAACCAATAATCAGACGCGTAAATTCCCATCAAAATGTAAATAAACATTTAAGATCTCCACATTAACCTGATTTGTGTAAAAATAATCTATGATTCTGTTTCCATCCCGGGGATATCCGGTTTCTGTTGCACCTGCGGCAAGATTGTTGATGATTTTATGTTGTGTATTTTTCAAGTGTGTTATTATGTTTTATTGTCAGATAAATATCAGTCTAAAGGACTGAATCTTGATACCGAAAGTGAGAAATTAATGCTGGGCATCCTATTATCAACGACAATTTATGCTAATTATTTGTTAACTTGGTATGTTATTCCCTGAAGATAACCCTTCACTTGACGTAATCGTAGGCATATTAGCCTTGAAGATAGTTATAATTTTACCTTTCAGATTTTCTATGAAAATAAACAATTAGACGACCGAACACTTCTTCTTCTTCTTCCTCTTCTTTAAGGCCTGTTATTATTATTATTATTATTATTATTATTACACATGACAAGAAATATACACAATTTGAGAAAAAACAACAGGTAATTTGATTTGGACATATAATTTTAATGGATCTGGGTTTGTTGCCTTTCATTTGTCGTATCCCCAGTAAACTAGGCTTTTGCCTGTATCTCACTGAGGATATTTAGCATGAAAAAATAAATCGATACTTCTTTCCGATTTTTGATAACACAAAAAGCCCCGTTGCACGCTCTCATCAACCTGACAAACAGTGACACTCAACTACAACTGGAAACACCCTGCGAAACTCAACTCCTCACACATTATCGCTCCAGAAAGACCAAAAATATTCATCCCACAATATACTGCACACAATCATAAGAATAAAAATCAAAACAAATTCAAAACAAAAAAAAGAAAAATGGTTATGGTCCTGCATCATTGTTTCCCTCTTGTGACGTCGACTGCCAGCT
Source organism: Odontocerum albicorne (assembly GCA_949825065.1). Lineage (NCBI taxonomy): Eukaryota > Metazoa > Arthropoda > Insecta > Trichoptera > Odontoceridae > Odontocerum > Odontocerum albicorne. The sequence goes on from OX463848.1 coordinate 38,451,710, forward strand.
GTCTTTTCATCTTTTGGGAGGTCGTCCTTGAGGTCTGCTTACTTGGGAGTATATCCATGGCCATTCTTACGGCTCTTGGTTCCGCTATTTAGGATACATGTTCGTTCCAGAACATTATTCTCTGTCGTTCCCATCTATTGTAACAATATCTTCAACTTCGCACATCCTTCGGATTTCTGTGTTTCGTACTCTATCACGAAGGGTTTTGCCAGCGATACTCTTGAGTACCTTCATTTCACTGGTTCGAAGGAGATTTTCGGTTCTGACAGTGTCGGTTCTGGACCCTATGCTGTATGTCATTATTATGAACGGTATTATTACGAACGAACACACATATACAAAAAGAACCCAACCCATTAAAAACTTATCTTAGTTTGTTCAACAATGATTTAGTCGTAGAACAGAGACAGGAATATCCCTACGTATTCTTCTCCTTCTTTTAGGCCTGTTGGCCTGTTATGGTCCTGCATCATTGTTTCCCTCTTGTGACGTCGACTGCCAGCTATATCACTACGTCTTTATACAATATTTATTCTGGTCTGCCTGATTCACAGATCTCTAGACTCCAATTTATTTTCAATGCAACTGCAAGACTGATATGTAGTCAGAAATATTGTTATATTAGTTCGCTTTTATTCATTGTATACTGTACAATCCCGTGGACTTATTGCAATTTAATAAACTCTCCCAACGATACAGAACTATTTGAAATGCCCCAAATGTGAAACAAATAAACTACATCACTTTTAAGTTTTTTAGTCATCACTGGAAATCGAACCTGAAACTTCCGGGGGACACATAAGCGTCTTATCAGCTTAGTCACGGAAGAAGACTATGTTAGGGTACAGACTTCTGCAGTATCTCGGAAATCATCGTAACTAGAAGTCATGGTTTTTTTATAGTTATCTATGCTATCAGATAATTGCAATTTCCCTACCTTTTTACATTTCCTTCTTTCAAAATATAATTTATTAGATCCAACCAAATTGTTTCCTTCGAACATGATTTTTCTTTATTATTTTATTCTACATGACCAAATCTCAGTGCACACATTTTTACAGAAATTATTCAGTATATTATTTATAGTTAAGGCATTAACATTGTGGAGGTTTAAAGACATTGTACAATAATTTGTTTTTATCAAACACTGTTTATTCTGCTTTTTATAACAGTATAACCCTACCGGTTTCAAGGCTTTCACCTCATAATCAGGGAAGCACAAAGTCTTGTTTGTTTATAAAAACAAATTATTCAGTATTTTTCATTAAAGTTGTTAAAAAACACTCTTATGTTAGCAGATTTTGATACAGTCTGGTTCAAGTATAAATGTATGTGTTTAATGGCCCCATTGACTTTGTTGGCTCTCGTTTCACGCCGTTCACTGCTGTCTGTTTCCTGGTTTCATAGTATAAATATAAATGCATCGTACAAATACAGATTAGTCCATTATAATTTCATTCCCTATTTGGTCATACATTGTCATCCTATATACTCTTTTAAGCACATGCGTAAATTTGGCTATTTTCAGTTTGTTTCAATATCCATATTTTACTTCCATACATCAAGATGGTACTAAAATATAACTGAAGCCTATCATCTTAGCAGATTTGATACTGTCCGGCTCGAATATACGTGTATATATTTAAGTGCCTCGTTGACTTTATGTCTTATCGCTACAGGATGTTGGATATCCCTCGTTACTCTCCCATCATCTGAAAAAATACTACCTAAGTAAAAGAATATCTCAGTTTGTTCTAATCTTCCATTATTCACTCATATGTTATATCTCATTTACTTTTCCTTTCACACTTTTCTATCACCATAACTTTGGATTTTGCATCATTCATTCTCAGACATTTTTACACTTTACTTATCATACTTTATACATCATTTTCATCCTCCACGAACACTACCATGTCATCAACATGCATCAACACGCATGCATTCTTATTCACCATTGTACAGGAATGATTTATGTAAAAAACGTAATTAAATTTGTAAGATTTATTTTGACAACTACAAACAAATTTCACATGAAAAACGGCTTGAAAATAAACTATCGTTTTGCCATAAGGCTACAAAAGATACCACAGATATGTAAAAATATGTAACAACACAAAAATAACATCAAAAATTTCTTATGTATAAAATTGACTGAACCAGATAGTGCTTAAAGGCAACAATAAAAATCCAAATCGGAGACTAATGATTGATAATATGAAGGGTTAAACCATAGAGAAGATGCATACGGTAATATATTATCTATGGTGTGATCAGTGATCATGTAGCTCAGCGTAATAAGGTCTTTGTCATATAATATGCCGTTAACCCCGGAGCAATTTCTTCATCAGTAAATTCTTGATGCAAAAATAATTACTTTATGGTAAGTACGTACCCGCTCAAATGAAGAGGGATGGATTAAGTCATTATTTTCAAATGAGCTTCATTGAGAATCATTATCAATTATAATTGATTCAACATCGTGAGACTGCCTTGACAAATGACTTTATTTAAACGGGAGTATGGGCAAAAATTTGCACAAAGAAATAAGCAATATTTAAGTGATGTTAATAACGATGCAAAACGAATTGAATAAAGTAGGTTAAACGATTTTAATTTCTGCACATTTTTTGATGAACAAAATTGGTCGCTACTGATACATTTTTGATTGTGATTATGTTATGTTAACCTACAATTTTTGTATGAAAATAATTATATCCTCCGTTTGAATTGAGCAATTATTGTTAAAAACAATACATTTTTCTTTTAAGTCCAAGATTGATTTGACGCCACCAGTTTATTAAAATACAAGTTGCTTTACATTATTAAAATTTAAAAAAATACCCGGAAAACTTTATAATTAAATTCAATTATATAACAAACGTTACTATATATTATGTGTGTACAAGTTGAGATTTTTCAATCTTTCTTTTTGAATCTGACTCCATCATTACGGTGCACACTCTATAAACGATTTATATTCGTCAAACCTACATTTGAATAAGGACAAATTAAATTAAATATATTTTTTTAAATAATAAATTGTTCTTGAATCTTAGAAAAGACATTTGTTTCATTTTGTGGTGTCATGTTTATATTTTTTTTTCAATAATATTAATAAAACATTTATTTTATATTCATCACTGTTTTATTTGAGTTCACTGCCACTTTCAAATACCTCCGTCTTCCTCGTCAGGTGAAGTTGAACTAAATTTTGTCTGAAATATTTTTTTACTAATTGTAATAAGTACAAAAGAGGGGAGTATTGGCTAATAAGGGGAGCGGAGTAGGTACATGTCAAAAGGGTGACTTTTGAATGGGAACATATTTAGCTGAGGACTATTATTGACGCCTAACTTCTCCCTTCCCCTTATTAGCCACTACTCCCCTCCCCCTCACCAGAAACTATTTTAATTATAAAACTATATATTATATTTTAGACATACTTTTGTTCAACTTCACCTGATGAGGAAGACGGAGGACTTTGAAACCGGTAATGAACTCAAATGAAATGGTGGTGAATAAAAAAATATTTTATTAAAAATGTTAATTTATTGTTCTTTTTAGTGCATGTACTGATCGAAATGATGTCAACTATTGTCTATTAAAAAAATTATGAATTATAAATGTATAAAATGCTTATTTATTTATTTTATCGATATTATAACGTGTTCTGTGTCATTGATATTCATAAATAAATTTCTCAATAGTCTCGAAGACATAAATAAACTCGAATACATAAAGAAGCTCGAATACATAAAGTATGTCTATTCTGAAGGCTAATATTACACAGATGTTAAATGAATTCCAAATATTTCAACTATCTATCACATAACAAAAAGAGATTATATATCAAATTGATTTAGCGTTTAATACAAAGTAAGGCCTCGATATTTATTTCTATCCTTCAAATTTGCTGATTTGAATTTCAGTCCTGCCTTTACTATACATTCAGAGCATTCTGCTGTTTTACGGGAACCTTACCAGACGTGACATATTGGTAGTCATTGGAAGTGTACGTGTCTATCATCCAAGAATTCGAGATAAAATTCGACTCGACAACATGTGGAAAAAGAATTTTAACGTACTTTGGGCAAGTTATTAAGAAAATATGAAAATCTGGAGAAGTAGGTGATCACGGGGACAGTTGAGGCAATGCATGCTAATGAAGGTATCCTACGAGATTGACAGACCTAGTAAAGGAGTTAACAGGATAAACTGAGAAATCTATAGAAGTAGGCGATCACAGGGACGGTTGAGGGAAGGTATACTAGAATAATGTGTCATATGCGATTGACGGACCTACTAAAGGAGTTAAGAGGATTAACTAAGAAATCTGGAGAAGTAGGTAATCACGGGGGCAGTTGGGGGAAGGCGTGTTAGAGGAAGGTGTCCTATGAGATTGACGGACTTACTAAAGGAGTTAACATGGTTAACAGACGACGACAAAGCAGACAGCGACGCAAGAAAATCTGGAGAAGTAGGTGATCACGGGGGCAGTTGGGGGAAGGCGTGTTAGAGGAAGGTGTCCTATGAGATTGACGGACTTACTAAAGGAGTTAACATGGTTAACAGACGACGACAAAGCAGACAGCGACGCAAGAAAATCTGGAGAAGTAGGTGATCACGGGGGCAGTTGGGGGAAGGCGTGTTAGAAGAAGGTGTCCTATGAGATTGACGGACTTACTAAATGAGTTAACATGGTTAACAGACGACGACAAAGCAGAAGACAGCGACGCAAGAAAATCTGGAGAAGTAGGTGATCACGGATACAGTTGAGGGAAAGTATGCTAAAGGAAGATATCCTGTGAGATTGATGGACCTACTTAAATGAGTTAACAGGATTAACTGAGAAATCTGAAGAAGTAGGTGATCACGGAGACAGTTGAGGGAAGGCGTGCAAGAGGAAGGTGCCCTATGAGATTGACGGGCTTACTCAAGGAGTTAACATGATTAACAGACGACGAAAAAGCAGAAGATCACGACACTCTTCATTTAGCACACGATGAAGAAGGAACTATGTCAGGAAGAAGAGGTAGCGATAAAACGATCAGTTGTAGGAATTAACTGTAACTGTTCACTGATATGCAAACGGCAAATGACCACCGAGAGGAGTGAAGCGTATCGTCATAACCTATACCAAAAACTTCCCATTGAATACGACCCTCAATAATGAGGAGCTCATCGTCATAACCTGTACCACCAACTTCCTTTTGAATACGACCCTCAATAATGAGGAGCGTATCGTCATAACCTGTACCACCAACTTCCTATTGAATACGACCCTCAATAATGAGGAGCGTATCGTCATAACCTGTACCAACAACTTCCCATTGAATACGACCCTCAATAATGAGGAGCTCATCGTCATAACCTGTACCACCCACTTCCTTTTGAATACGACCCTCAATAATGAGAAGCGTATCGTCATAACCTGTACCACCAACTTCCTATTGAATATGACCTTCAATAATGAGGAGCGTATCGTCATAACCTGTACCACCAACTTCCCATTGAATACGACCCTCAATAATGAGCTCATCGTCATAACCTGTACCACCAACTTCCTTTTGAATACGACCCTCAATAATGAGGAGCGTATAGTCATAACCTGTACCACCAACTTCCTATTGAATACGACCCACAATAATGAGGAGCTCATCGTCATAACCTGTACCACCCACTTCCTTTTCAATATGACCCTCAATAATGAGGAGCGTATCGTCATAACCTGTACCACCAACTTCCTATTGAATACGACCTTCAATAATGAGGAGCGTATCGTCATAACCTGTACCACCAACTTCCTATTGAATACGATCCTCAATTATGAGGAGCGTATCGTCATCGTCTAGTGGACATGATAAGGTTCGCTGACGATATTGCTATGGTTGCTGAAAGTGAAGAGGAACTACAAGAGGCCTTAACAACTATGGAAAGCGTTCTTCAAAATAACTACAGTATGAAGATAAATAAAGACAAAACGGGGCTGCTGACTGTGGGCCGAGCGCAGCACCGGATGAGAATAGTGATGTCGGGTAAACCACTAAAGAACACCAAGGAGTTTGTCTACCTCGGGAGCAAAATAACATGGGACGGTCGGTCCAAGAGTGAGGTCGACAGCCGTATACATCAGGCTAGACTTGCATTTAATAAAAGGTCGAAAATAATAGAATCAAATAATATAGACCTTAAACTGAGAATACTCCTCATCAAGACCTATGTATGGAGTATCTTGATGTACGGCTGCGAGACATGGTGCCTATCCGAAAGAGATAGACGAAGACTAGAGGCTTTTGAGATGTGGTCCTTTAGAAGACTATTAGTAATTTCCTGGAGAGACCGCATCACAAATGAGGAGGTTCTCCAGCGAATCGAAGGAGGAAGGCACCTGCTCAGGATCCTGTCCGAAAGGCGTGCAAGATGGATCGGTCATATAATACGACAAGAGGGCCTCTTGCATGCCATAATGGAGGGCATGACCGAGGGGACAAACTCTAGGGGACGCCCACGCCGAGAGTACCTGGAGGACCTGTTGGTGGACGTGCGCTGCTCAACATACACAGACTTAAAAAGAACCGCACAGGACAGGGGGGAATGGAGGAGAAGAGTTCAAATTGCTGCAAACCAGTCTTAGGACTGCAACCACGGAAGGATCGTCATAACCTGTACCACCAACTTCCTATTGAATACGACCCTCAATAATGAGGAGCTCATCGTCATAACCTGTACCACCAACTTCCTTTTGAATACGATCCTCAATAATGAGGAGCTCATCGTCATAGCCTGTACACCACCTTCCTTTTGAATACGACCCTCAATAATGAGGAGCGTATCGTTATAACCTGTACCACCGACTTCCTTTTGAATACGGCTCTCAATAATGAGGAGCGTATTTATAACCTGTACCACCAACTTCCCATTGAATACGACCCTCAATAATGAGGAGCGTATCGTTATAACCTGTACCACCAACTTCCCATTGAATACGAGCCTCAATAATAAGGAGCTCATCGTCATAGCCTGTACCACCACCTTCCTTTTGAATACGACCCTCAATAATGAGGAGCGTATCGTTATAACCTGTACCACCGACTTCCTTTTGAATACGACTCTCAATAATGAGGAGCGTATTTATAACCTGTATCACCAACTTCCTATTGAATACGACCCTCAATAATGAGGAGCGTATCGTTATAACCTGTACCACCAACTTCCCATTGAATACGAGCCTCAATAATAAGGAGCTCATCGTCATAGCCTGTACCACCACCTTCCTTTTGAATACGACCCTCAATAATGAGGAGCGTATCGTCATAACCTGTACCACCAACTTCCCATTGAATACGACCCTCAATAATGAGGAGTTTATCGTCATAACCTGTACCACCAACTTCCTATTGAACACGACCCTCAATAATGAGGAACGGTGGAAATGATATATTCCTTATCAAATCTTATACGCTCCAAATTTTTAATGCGGTAATGAAACCACGTGACTTCTTTATTTAAGAAAATTATGACAATTTTTTACAAAATTTAACTTTGAATACTTATTTCTTCAATAAAATAAAAGATTTAGTATTTAGTGTTACGATCGGACTATAATTTCAAGCCTAAGAATTAAGTAAGAGTAATTAAAACAAGTCTGCTGAATTCATGGTTGAGAATGCAATCACTTCAGGGCGAGACGTCCTCTTGCAAGATGGATGAACTACCTAAGAAAATACTCCAGATGGAAGTAAGTGGACGTGAAGATCTCAGAATATTTATTATTTTAGAAGAAGCAAGTGACATATTGTGCAGTAGCTTTGTTATGTTGTTAGTAAATAAAATGAATAAGATTTTCCCTTATATTTATTAATTTATTGATTTTTAACGGCCGCAGCCTATACAAAAATAAAATTTCAATTAACTTGAAAATCATAGAAAAATAACGATCAAACAAATGTTAAAATGCATCATTTTAAAACAAAACAAATTATATTATTACAAAATACATCATAGTATTTTGTGAGGTGCATAGCCGCTGTGTAACGCATTGGAGTTTCGTACAGAAGGTCGCCAATTCAAGCCCTCTAATGATACAGCCACATTTTCCAATAGTATTCGGGGATATAACCTATGACTTCGGTCACATCTATTTTTTTTAAATATAGCAAAACACATCATATTATAACAAAAATCGTCACATTATGACAAAATGCTTTTTATTATAATAAAACACAATATCATAAAAAAATACACATATTATAACAAAACACGTTATATTATAACAAAAAACATCATAATATAACAAAATACATCATATTATTATATAATAAAACACATCATATTATAACAAAAGACATCACATAACAAAATACATCATTTATAAGAAAAATTAAAAACAACAAAAATTGTCAACAGATCTTTATAAAACAAATAAAAATATAAACGTGGCATTAAAATATCGAACTGGAATATACGTGATCTGTTACATGCTATGGAAGAGTTACGAGGGATGTTGAACGGTGTGTAACGATAGGAAATAAAGTCAATGGGGCACTAAAACATATATGCTCACATCGGACAGTATAAAAATCTGCTAACAGAGTGCCAGTCTCTCCTTTCTCGACACATATTCTTTGCCTCTTCTACATCCATACATCTCATATAACTTTTATATTTCTCTTACTCTCGACGATTCCTTTTTTCAGAATGTCATTCACTTGATTCAACGATGGTCTTCCTCTCATACTCTTTTCACTCACATTATCACTGTATATCTGTAGTGTTAATCTTTCCTCATTCATTCGTTTCACATGTCTAAACCATCTCAGCGAGCTCTTTTTCATCTTACTGAACACAGCAGTAAATTCCCATTCATATCTTATCACTTCATTCCGTATTCTGTTATATCATACATTGTTACTCTATGTATTTTTCTCAATGCACGCATTTCTACGTCATTTATTTGGCTCGTCTCAGTCTTTTTCCACATCCACGTTTAGCACCCATACATCAAAGTTGGCACCAAAATACCATTGTGGACTGTCATCTTTGCAACTTTTGATAATATACGGTTCTAGTATATATGTTTTAGTGCCCCATTGACTTTGTTTCCTATAGCTACACATCTTTCGATATCCCTCTCAACTCTTCCATCATCTGAGAAAATACACCCCAACTGGAATTGGAATGTCATTGTTTAAAATAATAATAATACAGACCCCCTGATATTTCCCCACAACCCCCTGGATACGTGACCCACATTTTGAGAAACAATATTTTTCTCAAGATCTTCCTTTGAACTCTTTCGACTGAGCTTTTAAAGATCTGTTTATTTTTTAAATGGACGTTATTATGCGATAATGATTTAACACCAATTTGGCTGGAATAAGATAATTGAGGAAACATCGAACCGCTTTATCCGTGAGTTTAACTAAGAAATACTTATTTAACTGATTTAATATTTTTGTAAATACAATATTGAGGTATGCTTAGCATTTATTATTTCAAATAAACCAAAAAAGTGTGATTTGAACGTTGGTTCCTTTTTGAATAAATTCTTCCATATGTTGATTCCTTGGTGAAGTGGTTAACATACTTGGTATACTACCCAAGAATTCAGGGATCGATTTTTAACGGCCTCCGTGTCCGAGTTAATAAGATACTTTATTGCCAACCAGGAATTTTGAGTTCGATTTCCGTTAATAATAAAAAATAACTGGTAGTAATAATATAGATTTGTTGTTTCTTTACAAGAGTATTGTCAACGTGCGAAGACGAAACACAAGTTCCATGTATACTCCTGTTGTTCTTTATACGAAGGTTCGATTAATTGGGCCGAAGACAATGGTGTCTTCCAGTCTCACTCTTCAATGCGAAGAGTACCATACAAAGGAAACTATTGTTTCTTAGACCGGTTTTACTTTCATTCCAATTTTCATATCTATTCCGTATTGTAGAACATTCGGTATACCAATGTTTGATAAAGTAAGAAATCGTCGGATAAATAATAATTTGTTTGGAGATAGATACTATACATATAATTTTTTTTTAAATCTTGAGATGGTTTGTCCACGTTGAGAGAATGGGTTGCGAAAGACTTACAGTACCCGGTGGTAAGTAGTACACATCGGGTTTAAGAAAGAGACTGTCGGCCATAATCGGCTAACTTCGGTTTTATAGAGCGTCGTCTCTGTCATTCATACACGTGTTCCGTCGTGATTTGTCAGTCGTTGTTAAGCGTTCTATGGACGGAGACGACGCTCTACAAAGCCGAAGTTAGCCGATTATGGCCGACAGTCTCTTTCTTAAGCCCGATGTGTATTATTTACCACCGGGTACTGTACGAGAAGAATAAAGGCTAGGAGAAGATACTCGTATTTGAAAAATATCGAACTGAGAAAAGGCAAGAAGGAAAATAAGTATGATCATGGCGATATGTTTGGTTGTGGGTGATGCGAGAGCTGTGGCCATGTATATGAAAATAAAGTTAGCTGTGGAGATCTGTACCTTCTGCCTGCCTCAAAAGGGACATGGCGTGATAGTACTATGTAATAGGTTGTCCGGAAAGTAATTTCGTATTTTAGGTCAAATTTAAACGCAATTTTTTTATTGACATGTTACATACTCTAATCTGTCTCAACAATTTCTCGTGTCGTAGAATGCTGGTAATTCTTGATCAAAGCCTCGATTTGGTCGTCATCAGTGGTAATCGATCTTCCAGAGCATACACCATCGACGGCCTCCGTGGCCTATTTGTTAAGATACCTGTCTTCCATCTCGGAGGTTGTGCGTTCAAATCCTGCTGGAACCCAGATTTTTATAGAAAAAGTCTAATTTTAGGTTTTCACTTCACTCATCTTAAACATCTTTCAGATTGGTTGGAAAAAATTGTTAGGTGGCAATAATCCCTCCAGGCTCTACGGTATATAACGAAAGTGTAATACAATACATCGAGTGTTGTATCCTCATTGCAAATTAATGATTTAACCACATTTAATATATATGATGGCTTATGTTACTGCATTGTTGTTATAAGCCGTGCATGCAATTTATTTTGTTCCATCTTAAAAATGACGCCAAAAAAGAACAATAAAAATAGTTGAGTAAACAATTGCCGAAAAAATGCTCTACACTATAAATTGTCATTAGTACATATATACATTCAGCGCGTTTGAAATGAAGTAAGCAACGAAAATTTTGGCCCTAACGGCATCTATCTATTTCGCCGAAACATTTTTATCTCGTCGAAAATTTTCACCGTTTTTCCGATCATGGACTTGCGCTGGGCTCAGACAGATTGTTTATGGGCTGTCCCAGTTTACCGCTCTTTTTGTTTACCTCGTCCTATACTGTTCATGCAGTAAGACTCTGGAACTAGTTACAAACCAATGTTAGACTCGCTTCGTCCTTGACATGATTTAATAAGCGACTCTAAAACTCTTAAATTCTAGTCAGGAATATAACGTGTTTTGTTCCTAACTTTTCTTTCCTCTTCACCATCCTTTCCTTTTTCTTTGATTAGTGATATCTCACTATTACTTTAATATGTTTATGTTCATAAACTTCAGAAATATGAAATATCTTTGGAATATTTTTTACGATCATGTAATATGCAGGCTGGAAAAAATTGCCGCCTGGCAATAAACCCACCAGATTTTACTTAGATAAATAAATTTAATAGCTCTATCGGAGATTTATGAAACTGCTTTTCGAACAGCCCAATTCTTATTTTTATGCAGTCATTTGTATTCATTAGTGCTTCAAAACATCGCTTTGAGCTATTGTTTTGTTTTATAATATTTAAAAGAAACGAGAGACCTTCAATGCGGTTCTGCTTCAATACACTTCCATTTTACAACATGGTCATTAAAAAATCATTACATTTATAGAAACATCCCGTTCTTGTTAATATAGTAGTTTAGTCCATATGTCCTTTGCTTATATTGACTCGCTTAATACCTGAGTTGAAGATTGCTAAAAACATGAAATATACCTCAACAATCTTTATTGCATTATAGATAATCAACATTATTCAGCGACCACTTTCTTCCTCAATTAGTTAATTAATCAAAAATTAAATGAAATATTTTCATTTAAGACTTTAAAAGGGTGTTTATCTAATAACAGTGATTTTTTAATTAAGATCACTCCAGTGAATCCAAAGAATTCGACTAATATGACAACATTTATGACTACCATATATCTTCCTAGAAGCTGTAATGAAAACGACTGGAGTCAAGAAATTTGCGAATAAGGCAGACCACAATAAATAGAATTACAATAATCGTGACGCAATACAACAAATGAATTTATTTATTTATTATTACACATGACAAGAAATATACACAATTTGAGAAAAACAACAGATAATTTGATTTGGACATAAAATTTTAATGGATCTGGGTTTGTTGCCTTTCATTTGTCGTATCCCCTGTAAACTAGGCTTTTGCCTGTATCTCGCTGAGGATATTTAGCATGAAAAAAATAAATCGATACTTCTTTCCGATTTTTGATTACACAAAAACAAAACCCCGTTGCACGCTCTCCCTGACAGTGACACTCAACCTGACAGTGACACTCAACTACAACTGGAAACATCTTGCGAAATTCAACTCCTCACACATCATCACTCAAGAAAGACCAAAAATATTCATCCCACACTATACCGCACACAATCATAAGAATTAAAAAGAAATACACAGAAACACAAATACAAAAACAACCAAAATAAAACAACAAGAAGAAACCCACACTCACGAGCTCACATAAATCCCTTCCACTCTTCATTCATCCTGAAAGCCCTAGTACTCAAAATCCTGTCGCAATAACAACCACGCTCCGATCGACTGTCTAAATGGTTTTCGTACCTTTACCTTTATTGAAGTCGGCACGCCATTAATTAATTAGAGTTTTTATTTCCTTTGTTGGAAGACATCGACGTCAAAATTTTAACTTTCGAATACTATAGAAGCCCCAAGAAATAGTACAACCCTCGTGTTTATTTTTTTATTACCGTCGTATTTCAAATTTAAACCCCGGGTGGAAGACAAACCTTTTGAAATATTCCATGCTGTTGTCAATATCATATATGTATTTATTTTAATACTTCATTTTATAATGTACAACTTCGCGTGCTTGTTGCTTAAGGGCACTATTTTAAAACCAACTAGATAATTGTTTCCAGTGTTGAGTGACTGATTTACATTTGAGCTTTATGTAAAGAAAATAATAAGATAAAATACAGAATTGTAAAATAAAAAGATGACAGGAATCATTTGACAATTTCAATACATATATAAATTTCGTCTGCGACTAGAAGACAAAAAAATAAAAAGAATAATGGAAGAACGAAAAAACAAGCCACGACACTGAAGGAAAATATTATACTTTTTTAGTCACTGTTTGAAACACATCAACGACTTGAATGTAAGGTATATATCATGCAAACCTTAAAACTTGTGAACCATATATAGAAAACGTGTAATATTTTACACCGTTTAGCAATTAAGGTTAATGGCAATCGCTTGCAATCAATTATTTGAGTAATTTGCATCATGAAAGCTCCCTTTCTGCTCCATTAAGATTGATTTGATCCGATAAGGAATTATTGCAAATGCATCAGATCTGTCGATAGCCGTAATGAATCTTAATGCAATCATTTTTAGATATATCCAGAACTATTCAAAGCAAAACATCGTAATCAACAATTGATAAGTATTGAAAGGGATTAAAAATCTTCTCAAGATAGATCTTGTATAAGAATGAATACGCATTTTTATACACGAATAAGGCTTTCAATAAGGTAAAATACAAAAAAAAAGATATTTCACTGAAAATTACCCTGGATATTTGTATAATCCAAATTAGTTAGTTTCAATGAAAATATACAGCTGTATATTTTCACTGAAACTAACAGTTACTGCACAATTGAACACGAAGTTCGACGAGGGTGCGTCAAGTCACCACTATTCTTCGACACATATTAAGAAGCCATTTTTACACAAGTCTTCAATAAATGCGGCAAGTTGATACATCACATCAAAGTTGATACGTCAATGGTCATGTCTGATATGCTGATGACACTGAAATATTGACCGACAAAAGTCTAAAACTGAATCAATGGTCATGTCTGATATACTGATGACACTGAAAAATTGACTGACAAAAGTCTAAAACTGAATCAATGGTCATGTCTGATATGCTGATGACACTGAAATATTGACCGACAAAAGTCTAAAACTGAATCAATGGTCATGTCTGATATGCTGATGACACTGAAATATTGACCGAAAAAAGTCTAAAACTGAATCAATGGTCATGTCTGATATGCTGATGACACTGAAATATTGACCGACAAAGTCTAAAACTGAATTTGTATCAATATAAGGGGATTAACGATTATCTAAAACAAAAAAAATTAAACATACAATATGTTTATAATTGGAACGGAAAAGGTTAAACGTATTTATTAATTTACAATTAACAAAGCATCTGTGAAGCCAATTATGACTAATGGAATAGAGTCTAGAGCAGATACAACAAATATAAAAAGCATGCTCAGAGCTAATGAAACTAAAACCTTCACAGCTATTACAGACAAAACATTTAGAGGTGGAGTTAGACACTCCCGTGTCCGAGAAATATGTGGTGTACGTAGATGATATTGTGAGATGGGGTGGAAACCGCAGAAGACACTGACAAGGCTACATATGAAGGATGGGTAACACAAGGTTCCCAAAGTTGCAATGCATGAAATACACGCTAATTAAAAATTTAAAGTCAGCCTTGAATTTTTTTTTAAATATAAATACATACTGGAATTGAAAATATAAAATTAAAACCTAGTTACATTAGAGATGATAAATGTAACAAACATTGTTACATTAAAGATGATAGAGTAACAAAGTATAACATTAACACCTAGTTACATTAGAGATGATAAGTGTAACAAACGTAGTTACATTAGAGATGATAGTATAACAAAGTACAACATTAAGACCTAGTTACATTAGAGATGATAGTATAACAAAGTATAACATTAAAACCTAGTTACATTAGAGATGATAAGTGTAACAAAATATACTTAAAAAAATAACGATATGATAAATTAATGTCGAAACATGAAATGAATAAATATGTGTAATATTGAAAAATTTAAATAATATTATCAAAAAATTTACAATAAGAGTTACAATATTCCTTTTAAAGGGTTTAACGACAAATGAAAAAACGTTTATGTGTGGAGACACGCAGTTAAAAAAATGTGATTTTTCTACGGGCATTTCCGAAGGCAGGTTGATTCTGCATATAGGTTGATAAATAATTAGTGAGTGCGTGGTCTCAGATAATTCTCCGAAATTTACATACCAAGGCTTTCAAGAACAATTTGGTTTATCAGATAGCTCCTGAGCTGGCAAAAAAGGAGACCATTCGCAAGGATGATCTCCCATTCACCAGTGTTCTATCAGATAGTATTCCCAGTTAAAATAAACTAAGATAAAGCCAGGGATAGTATCCATACTCCCTCGTATAGAGATTGCGTAAAAAAAATTGAGCTCTCTAGTAAGTACGAGTACCTATAATGGGATACGTAACCCCTGCTGGTGCCCATATTATAGAACAATATTCTAATTGACTCCTGAGAAGAGAATTATACAATATTCCGAAGACATCATTCTGTCATGTAGCTCATGACTGAGCATCGTCGTGACTCCCATGATAGCCTCTAAGGACTCCTTTCCATCCATCTCTGCACTCCGCGGCTCGAAGTGCAGTTGTTAACCCTTCCCTCCCTGTAATGTGTAACTAGTACATATTGTTCTAAAAACTTTAATATCTCTATAAATATAATAAATACTGGGTTCAGATTTTAGGTATACCTCCGTAATGCATTTACGCGTTGAATGAAAAAAAATAATATTAATAATAATTAGCACTTATCGGCCACATCAGAGATATTTTGTGAAAATCGGGAATAAATTCACCGATACAATCAAACGTGTACCAGTGTGTGACGTAGGTATATTCATTATAAAAAACCGCTATGGGTGAGGAAGCGACGCTATTCATGTCTCACTGTCACTCTACTTCGGTATATGGGAACGCAAGAAATAGAATCTCAGTTCGCAATTGTGTTTCTTCCTTCGAGGTATAACAGTCCGTGACCGAGTCCCGTCTCAGTTCTCAGTAGCTCTGGTTCATCCATTTGAGATGGTCTCTTTGCCCGTTTTGTGAACGTCAGCCGAAGTTTTTTCACGTTTTCAGCAATAAAATTTCAAATATTATCACTTTTGACTTCAAATTTAATTAATTTAAGCGATTGGCTAGGAATATTCTTATTTTTCCGATTTTAAATCGTTCATTTTGACATGTGTATTGAATACACAGCACCGGAACGCGCGGATTTTTTTAGCACAGGAAGGGAAAGGTTAACGATAGTCCAGTTGCGTCTCTCAGTTATTGATCAGTCCAACGCATTGAAATTTTTCCTCTTGTGCGTCGTCTTTCCACGCCTCTAGTAACCACAAACCTCTCCAACTGTTTTCTTGGCCTTGAGCAATGTGCCCGAAGATATAGGTGTATTTGAAAAAAAATTATGAAGCATCTTGTTCGCTTTACTACAAATATATTTGATTTGTAAATTAAATGAAATGTCACTTTCAAATACATAACACCTATGTTTTATCCGCACCTTCCCTAGATAGTTGTTGACCGCTGGTAGTCGTCTTGCAAGATCTCCAAATAGCTGGAAGGATAACTGAGTGTCAACATCTTAAGAAAAACAGTCCTAATTATGACATATCATATTTCTTACTTAAAAGAGAAGTGTTAATTAGTATATATAGCCATCTTTAAGAAAATCAGGATATGAGACGAGAAATAAAAATGCTGATTATGAAAGTTCGCAATGTATTTGTCAAGATGAAAAAATATCTACGCAACCTCAGTTTGAATTATGCTTTTTTATTATAAAAATTTAACCCATAGTTATATATAAACTAAAAAGTAAGACTGTGATAATGACGCTTTGGACAATGACCAATAATAAAGGTTTTCCAAGGTTCCTTTAACTGTCCCGCGATTCCAGAAGCACTAAGTTTATATGCACCCAATAAATATAGCCGTGCAACGAATCACTCTCTGTTCTACATATCAACTTACAGGACGAATATCATGGCTAAACACTCAGTCACGCGTGGTATAGAGATATTGAGCCAACTGAATGACACGGTTGATATATTCTCGGTGCTGACTAGCAGTATGAGAAGAATCCTGGCTCATATTATTCCTAACGAATAAGCTAACGCTAGAAACAGACCCTCTTTGTGTAACAGGATAAATCCGTGTAAAGTGGATAAAAAAAAATAGAGGCTTATAAAATATGGATGTAAAGAAGTACGTTGTGTATCTCGTAGATATCGAACAACGTATAGCAAAAAGAAAAAGCCCTGATAGCCCTCAGCAGTATATAAGTATTAAAATTGGTGTATGAGAGAAAAAAGGAGCCGAATAAGTGTTGTACTCGTAAGGGTAAGGGGACAATTTACGACAGAATACGGAACAAAATGATTTCGACTGAATGTAAACTTGAGGCTGATGTGTTGAGTAAGATGAAAATGAATATTCAGAGATAATTTGGACATATAGTATACAAATGAATGTATGTTTAGGCGATGTTCGTAGAGGGAGAGATGATGATGATTTGTTGATAAATAAAACTCGTTAGATCGCAATGCGGAAAAAGAGAGATTTTATTGGTAACGTAGGTATTTATACTATTCCCGCGTGTGTGCGGGAATGCGAGCAAGATATCTCGCCGTCTCGTTTCTGCGTCCGCAAACGATTAATGTCGTATGTAGGTGATAATTTATTTACGGAACTGGCGAGACAGATGTGGTGCGTTCTCGCTCTAGCATAGAATGCGCACCACTCCCGGCAATGAAATGAATGACCGGCACGTGGACTTGGTACTTGTTTGTTTTGCATTGCTAAGGAATGCAAAGGTCATTTCATCGGTCATTGACCGCGTGTGCGACCGCCACATATGCAAAAAAGACTAACAAAATAAATATAAAGTCCAAATGTGAGGGGAGAGCGTGGAAGACGAAGACTACGGAAAGTGTGGTCGGATCAAGTGAATAATGTTCTGAAAGAAGGAAACGTAGAAAATCAGAGAAATGTTATATGAGGTCTATGAATATAGAGGATATGTGGCAAGATACGAAAGTATGGTGCTTTGTCCTCTCTGCCTGCCCCTATAGGGAAATGGTGTGATAATATGAATAATTGAAGTAAAATAGGCACTAAGTACCTAAAAAAATAAGTATGCAGTTTCGTTCTATATGACATATAGAACGAAACTGCATACTTAGTTTTTTTTTGTTTTTTTTTTTGATACTAAGTACCTGTTTTACTTCAACCACTCATATGTATAAATGTTATAATGATAAAATAAAAGTGCTTTTTATATAGCGCCGTTTACGGAGGAAGGGTGGAAACAGGTGGTGCAACGAATATTAGAATATGAGTGAAAGGCGTGGGAGAGGAAGGTCAAGGAAAGTATGGTTGGATCAAGTGAATGATATTCTGAAAGAAGGAAACAGAAAATCAGAGAAATTTTATAAGATCTATGAATTTAGAAGAGGTTAAGTATGTGTGTCAAGATAGGAAAGTATGAATCTCTGTCTTCCCTGCCCACCACGACAGAGAAATAACGTGATTATGTACTAGGTAAGTCCAGAAAGTAAGTGTACTGAATTTTTGTAGGTTACATTTTTTTTTATTTAACCAAAAAAATTACGTGGTTACCGTAGTACATATGTAAGCTATTTTTCGACATAGTCGCCATTCCTCTCAATGCAGGTGGTGAAGCGGGGTATCAACTTTTTGGTGCCTTCCTCGAAGAAGTTTCCCGCCAACCCCTCCGTCCACTCCTCCACCTCCTCCTTTACTTCCTCGTCGGCTGAAAAGCTTTTTCCACCCATGTGCAGCTTCAGGGAGGTAAAGAGATAGTAATCTGAAGGTGCTAGGTCAGGGGAATGCGCGGGATGGTTCAGGACATCCCATTTAAACGAGGCGAGCAGTTCCTTCGTGACGTTGGCCGTGTGTGGTCTGGCATTGTCGTGCAGCAGGCAGACTCCCTTTGTCAGCATGCCTCTCCTCTTGTTCTGAATCGCCCTTCGCAATTTTTTTAGGGTCTCACAGTATCTTGCAGAGTTGATGGTCTCCCCTTGAGGCATATATTCAATTAAAATTATGCCTTGACAGTCCCAAAACAATTTCGTCAGTCACAATTGAAGGTCTTCCGCTCTTCTGATCATCATGCACAGACGTACGACCATTTTTAAGCTCACGACACCACTTGTACACACTCGTATGATTCATAGCTTTATCACCATATGCAGTTTTCACCTCATTATAAACCTCAACCGGAGGTTTTCCCTTCCAAACGAGATAACGGATGACGCCGCGTATTTCGCACTTGGCGGGAGATTGGATTTATATTTTTCACGAAACGTGTTGTCGCGTCGACACTTCTCAACGTACTGACTTCGAACCGGTCTCGTTGCGGAGGTGAAGGGTCAGGCTACACGGAAGTGTAGCCAACATGTCGAAAATAAAATCCATCCGGTCGTGAGAGCCTCAGTACACTTACTTTCTGGATACGCCTCGTATATAAAGTAAAAAGCGTTTGTATTCGCCTGAAAAAGATTAATTTCCACATTTTTTATTTATTTTTATGTCTTTTTTCGTATTTTTCTTTCAACATAACGAGAGTTTATAATATTATATTTAGTAGTCTGGCCCTTGGCTGTTTGGTTACGAGTTATGACTGAAGAGATGGACTCGGGTTCAAAGCAACAGCCTTCACACTTCGCATGTCATCTTTAATAACGAAACGTTTAAAGTGCGTGCCAGTTTATTAAATTATGGAGTTATTATTATTGCTTCCAATAAACGAAATGGTATCGTCAACCAGCACATCACGAGCATGAATAATTTCTATTTACAATTTAGATTTGCTAATATTTTTCACAACAGATTTCATTCGCGGTGTAAAGGATCTTTCAAGCTGAGCGGTTTTTTTAATTCTATTTTTTTCTAATTTTTGAATAAAACACACAATTTGCTTTGATTTAAAAAATCCTTTTATTGGTTATTGAAGTATAGTGTATGGCATTTAAACACAAAAAAACAATATCCTCCAAATGTCCACCTCTTGCAGTTCCACAGATGGCCATTATTTTGTCAAAATTTTCGATGACATTGCATAATTGCGGTTCTAACTCACCAATAACGCAAATAATTTTGTCATTCAGCTCAGAAATTGATTGGGGGTCATTTTTGAGAATTAAATAATTCATGAATCAAGATGTTCCTTTTTTATTTTAAACTTTAAACATTAATGAACCCAAAAATCTTTAAGCTGATCTTGCTCCATTCGGTATTTCAAAAATGTATAATTTGTTTTACTTCCGTGAATATTTCACGGGCTGCAACTAGTAACACTTATTCTTCACACTGCACGCATTTCCATTACTCGCCTATTTTCATAAATTTCGTTTGTCCGCATTTCACTCCCATATATTAATATTTGCAATAATACGCTGCAGTGGTCCATAATTTTGATAGATTGATAGATTAGATATTGCTCTGTTTGAGATTTTTTCTTTTAGTACCTCACAATTGCCTTTGTTTCCTATTGCAACTCGTCGTCCAGTACCTTTTTTCACCTTACAGTTGTCTGACAATATACTTTCCAAATAACAGAAATCGATCTAACAATTAAATATATTGTTCACCCAAATATCGCATTTTTACCTTTTACACTTTTCAATTACAGATCAGATTTTTTCAGTATGAAAATATTATGCTGTTAATTTATATTGGATGTTAAGTTTAAAGTTCTTATAGAAATGCAAAGTCATTGTGATTGAAAAGTGTGAAACGAAAACGAAATGAATTCGGTGAGTAATGAAAGATTGAAGCAAGGTGAATAATTTTGATATTTAGTAAGTTTAAATTCAGATAATAGAACAGTAATGAGAGATATCTAACGGGATGTATCGATAGGAAATAAAGTCAATAGAGCACAGAAAAGTATATACTTCAGGCGGGCAGCATCGAAATCAGCAACATACAACAGTATTGTACTATAAACTTTGATGTATGGGAATATAACGAGGACGTTGAAAAATACCTTAAAAAGCGGAACAAATTCTGCAGAAATGCATCCACTGTGAAGAATGTTTATGGGAATAATGTATGACAAAATAAGAAATTAATTGGTGGGCGATGAATATGAACTTGAGCTGATGTGTTGAGTAAGATAAAGGAAAGCACTCTGAAATGGTTTGGGCTAATGAATGAAGAAGACTAACAAAACAAATAAACAGTGCAAACGTAGGTGGAAGGCATGGTCCAGCAAGACCTAGGAAAGTATAGTTGGATCAAGTGAATTATATGTTTTTAAAGAAGGAAATGTTGGAAATAAGATAAATCGTATGTGTTAAATGAGAAGGTGTATAGATGCAAAGGAAGGTGTGTGACGAGATAGAAAAATCTGGTGATCTCTTTTCTCTGTCTACTCGGACAGGTGTGATGGTATGTATAGTTTTTTTTTTTTTTTTTTTTTTTTTCTAGATAGGACGAATAAGGGTTTTATAGAGGAGGAGCTTATTTTTGTGGGAAAGGAAGCTGCGTCGATGAAATATCGAACTGATAGCCCGTATGCCCTTGTGACCCTTCTGTCTGATGGTATTAAAATGGATTTTCCACGTCAGTCGCCGGTCAAGGTGCAGGCCGAGGTATTTAACCACGTCCTGCCACTCAACCAGGCAGCCACCGATGAATAAGGGCATCGATGGCACTCTTTCCTTGATTTTTCGGGAGAACATGATGGCCTCAGTTTTGGCGTCATTGATTTTGAGCCTCCAGTCCTGGTGGTATTTCTCAAGGATCTCAAGAGCAATCTGAAGACGGCGACCAGCTCGACCCACCTTGAGTGACGATGCGTAGCATGCCGCATCGTCAGTAAAGAGTGCGAGTTTACAGTTTGGGGGAGTAGGAATGTCGTGTGTGTAAATGTTAAATAGACATGGTCCAAGTATACTGCCTTGGGGGACACCCATAGGGATGGGCCTGGCGGATGACGTAGAATGATGAGTGGTGACTGTGAAACTTATATTGGAAAGGTAGGATTGAAGTAGTTTCGCGAGATAGAGTGGAGTACCAGTGAGGAGAAGTTTGTGAAGAAGGCCATCATGCCAGACAGTATCAAAAGCCTTCTCGAGGTCCAACAGTACCATGCCAGTATTTCTGTTCCTATTGAAGCCCATCGACACGTCTTCCACGACACGGGTAAGTTGCTGGACCGTGTTGTGTCTTGTTCTAAAAACAAATTGCTCATGAGGGAATATATTATTGGATTCGTGATGGAACACTAACCTTGAGGCAACCACTCTCTCAAGGATCTTGCCAAGACCTGGAAGAAGGCTGATGGGCCTGTAGCTAGTTGGATTTTTGGTAGGTTTATTTGGCTTGTGGATAGAAACAATATTGGTTTCTTTCCAAATACTCGGAAAATAGTCATTAAGGAGTGAGGCATTTATTATTTTAGTAAGAAAAGTCCTCGCTTTGAATGGTAACTGTTTAAGAAGGCTATTGTGTATATTGTCGGGACCGGGTGCTTTTCGTGTTTTAAGTCTGTCAAGGATACGACCAATTTCGGACGGGATGCAAAGTTGCACCTCATTTTGGTTGGTCGGGGAGTAAGCAAAGCTGGTGAGAGTGTCCTCGACAGCTTTGTTGACATCAACATTTCCAAGGTCGGAAGTGATTGAGTACGTATCTTCATAAGCGTCCGCCAAGGCATTAGCCTTGTCAATGCCAGAAACAGCCAACCCTGAGGCTGTGCGCAGAGGTGGTATGCTTTGAGACGAGCACTTGATACCCTTGACGACTCGCCAGAGAGTACCGTTACCCGGTTCTAGAGCTGCCAATTTTTTCTGCCATAGCTAGTTTTTAAGTAGGCGGATTTCTTTTTCCGTAAATAACATTCCAACAATATCAATTAATCTATAATAAAACCGTATTAAATTCATATTACAAAGTTTCTATATAATGTCTTTATTTATTAAGTATTTCTTTATGTGTTTTAAATTTTAATGCATTTCAACTTGAATTTTAATGTATTGTATTTTAAATAACTCGTTTATAAATTATTTTATTACGCTTTACAAATGAACCAATGTTATATGTTCAAATTACGTCGAGAAATGTTCATTATTTATAAAACAGTGTTCATTTAATTAAGAAGCACAACTTCAAATTACCGGAGATCGCTTCCAACTGCATTAACCCTTCATTAAAAGCCCATACAATTTATCTCATCACACTCAATTGCTAGTTGAGGTGATTCATCCACTGCATACCTGATGCATTTCTTTTTATGCAAGTCCTGTAACTCTATGCATCAAAACCTTGCTCTACGGAAGACAGACTCGAAAAATTGTGTGTATTTTTTTATTTATTTTATGAAGTAATCTATAACACAAACATTAGCAATATACAAATTTATATCTTAAGAACCAATTGAATTTATACTATATATTATAACTATGATCTAAGTTAATTTTAATTTCCTACATATCATTTTATTTTTAATAATCTTAATATAAAACATAATTTCTTAGAAACAGTTATCCCCTACATACTATTAATAACTGGATAACAATTGTTACAACTAATTATTTTAACATTAATTATTAAACACGTATGTACATGTCCACTTATTCAGGCTACATGCATTCCATCACATTCACTCAGACTTTGGTCCTCACACCTAGGTGAACT
The DNA here is from genome assembly GCA_949825065.1 of Odontocerum albicorne. Classification (NCBI taxonomy): domain Eukaryota; kingdom Metazoa; phylum Arthropoda; class Insecta; order Trichoptera; family Odontoceridae; genus Odontocerum; species Odontocerum albicorne. The sequence goes on from OX463848.1 coordinate 38,475,557, forward strand.
AGTCAGGTAACAGATGATGCTTCGAAAGCCTGTGCTTATAAGGAAAATATAGTTCGGATTTTCTCTCGTAAGCTTCCAGGGCAGTGATTAGAGAATTGCTGTGGTTTTGTTAGCTTTTATATTAAAGAATTCCACGGTCCAAGCGAAAGTGTGTTGATGGAGGGTTTCTTCGCGCTGTTTGGCGTGAAGTCGGTACAGTTTTGCTCTGGGATTGATGTTGAAGCAGATCTTGAATGCCATGTTCTGCTTTTTTTGAAGTTTCAGGTTGCTCATACTACCCCAAACGGGTGCAGCATAGGTCAAGATGGGACCAATAAGGATTTTATAGAGGAGGAGCGTATTTTTGGTTGAAAGGAAGCTACGTTGGTGGAATATCGAACTGATCGCCCCTATGCCCTTTTGACCCTTCTAGCTGTATTACAATGTTGTTGTATTTATTTATTTTATTTTATTGTATAAACATATAGGTAAACCCCAATTACATACAAAGCTTAAAAATAAATTATATACAGTAACAAGAAGAAGACAAAAATACATACGAAGATTTAAGAGACATTACACTAATACATGGACATCTCTTTCTCATACCTGTCCCTTTCCCTTAATTAAATTCCCTCCTTTCATTTTTTCTTCCACCCCTTTTCCCTCTGTCTAATTCAGGATCAAATCCTGTAATGTCAAGACTCACATTTTTTCATGATAATCAGTCAAGTGGGCGATTATTTTTAACATTCTTACTTCATTTTACGTACTTTATATTATAAATACTTTATACAGGTTTAGGAGATCGGTCCTTAAGGGAAGAGATGATGAGGATGATTTGTTGATAAATAATAAAACACGTTAGATCGCAATGCGGAAAGAGAGTCTTTATTAGTAACGTAGGTATTTATATCATTTTAGAATGTGCGCGGGAATGCGCTCGCGATATGCCTACGTCTCGTTTCTGTGAATGCAAAACGATTAATTATTGTATGTAGGTATCATTCAAAAACGGAACTGGCGAGACAAGCGTGGTGCGTTCTCTCTCTAGTATGGAATGCGGTCCGCTTGGCTATGGGTTGAATGGCCGGCGGGTGAACTTCGGACTTGAATGGCCGGCGTGTGAACTTGGAACTTGTTTATTTAGATTTCGTCGAGGAATGCGAAGGTCATTTCATCGGTCATTGACCGTATGTATGAACACCCACAGTATTTCGAGTGGGCGACCGCCACACAGGTATTATGTATACGTACTTTATTTTATTTTTCAAATGTTTATTTTCTTTATTTAATAACCCATCTACAATTCTTGTGAACAATAAAATCTTGTGAACAATAACCCATCTACAATTCTTGTGAACAATAAAATATTCCACTTTAAATTACTTTGTTATTCCACTAATTATATTATGTAATACTTTTATTGCAAATACAATCTGGCGGGATTATAGCCAGGTGGCAATCTCTTCCAACCAACCAGACAAAAGTAAATGAAGCAAGTTACATGGTTGCATAAATCTACTATCCATCCCCATGAAATCCATAAACACACTCGTGAGCATATCACCCGAACATTCTTTTTCATGTAAAGTGAGATATCAATCAAAAGAAAAGGAAAGGATGGTGGAGAGGAAAGGAAAAGAAAAATCGGGAATGAAACACGTAATTTTGTAAATTTGAATTAAAGCTGAAACCTTTGATAAATTAAAAATGTTCCATTCTTTTGATTTTGGTCTTGGTATGACCAAATTAACCAATTTCTGTAATAGAAATGTCTTTAAATGTCAGATAAAAAAAATAGTATTCATGTATCTTTCAACTCTCTGTGTTGGTTTTATCGCTGAAAAACTAATTCACGGTCATTTTTCTCCATTGCAAAATCCTGTTCCGTAAAGAGGGGTATTATTGTACATGAAATAATCGTAAACCTCTGCTAATATAATTGTAAGAATTCGTGCGTGAACAGATGTTTTTTTTTCCCTTTTTATTGTGATGTTTCTGTGGCATGTATTTGTGGATACCTGGAAAATAAAACAGATATTAAAATTGTATGAAACGCCATGGAAAAAATCAACAAGTTTCAAGCGACTTGAATCTTCTTTTGTTCAAATGGCTGATATTCGTTAAATTAACCTTTCGTTTGTATTTTTACTATCGCGATTGATTTATGGTGACTTCTACTTGATATACTTTCAGAAACTCAATAGTTACGCTCGGCGTGGTGAGGTGTGGGGTGTCTGACTTGACACGGTCCCGTATCGGACTATTAATGTCCAAATACTCATCGAATATCTGTTGTTGACTATCATCAGTAGATTTTGATATTGTTCGGTTTGAGTATATATTTTTTAGTGTCCTACATACTACTGAGGATAGAGGTATCAAATTGTATCTGTAACATCTCCTGACCATGCGATGGGCGTGATTATTGGATATTAATGATGTCTAAATATGCCATAACTAAAGAGTACTTATGATTTGTAATTACTTCAATATATTTTATTTGATTTATGTAGTACATCATGGATACACGTAAAAAAATTGTTGTTTCTTATTAAATGAAATCAAGTTTGCCTCTTAACCCTTACAGGCACAGGTAAACTTCATTTATTTTTACTCAGGCTGCACAAAAAATAAAAAGTCAAGTTTTTCATTATTTTTTTTTAATGTGTTTGAAAAATTATACATACAAATGCTAAATTAACATATTTCCACTTCCTCGGTAGGTCAAGGAACTCCTGGTGAGGTGGTACAACTTATGTACCACTAGTCCATATTTCCACTGGTACTTCTAATGTACCACCAAATAATGCCGAAATACGAGTACATCCAAGTAAAATTAATTTTTAACCTAAATATAAATTTACCACAATTACTGAAGTCCATTTTACCACAATACAACTATTTTTAATTAAAATTTAATACAAATATATAACGTTTTCTTTTATACGCACAAGTCGGCACACCAAGAACAACTAACTGTCAATAATATTAGAAGCTAAATGAATTTGAACAGGACCAGTCCTGCAGCTGTGCGGATATGAGTCATAAGTATTATATTATACAAAGTGGCACATAATGTGAGCGTTCGTGCAGTAATAGAGAGAGGTTTAATAAGTGGTTCATTGCGTATACCACTGTGCAGTACAGCGTCAAAAAAGGTAGTACATAACGTGTACCACTAAGCCTGTAAGGGTTAAGAAAAGCCAGAAAGGAAGGAGGACCGTCGGTCTTTATATCGGTTTCGGGAGAGGGTAAGTCTTTCTGTTGTATCAGACTGCTACAAAAGGTTGTGATGCCATAGCTGATAATGATTTCTTATTAGTATAATTGTGTCATTCCTGATTGTGATAGTAACAATTTATGTAATAGTATAATTTTCTCCTTCCTACTATATCGTCTGTTCTCCAATAAGCTTGTATAAGTGACTTATTTTATCTTTATTATTATTGGCGAGCGACATTTGCTTTTGTGACCAAGAACAAATATCACTTTCAATGATCTCAGAGTACCTTCAGACTGTGTGATTGAAGAGTCGAAGGACCCGTTACATGTAAACATTTTTTTTTCTTTTAAGGGTGGATTTGTTTGTGCGTCACTCTGTCTAAGTCACTCAAAATTTAACCCTTTAACCATATATCAAATATACTACACTTGTAAGCAAATATTAAGCTACCGCATTTGTCTAATTGTCAATTAAAATCAACTGTATTGTATCATCATTATTACGACATGTCCATATTGGGGTAGACAGGGAGAACTGATGTCCGCTTCACTATATTCTGGCGCATATATTTCACTTCTGCCACTTCCATACAAATTGTAATGCATATCCTTATATCATAAAGATTTTTAACTGTTCTTTCTTTCAGAATTTGATTCAATTGGTCGTGCCCAGTTTTATTGGGTCTTTCCAATTTTCTCATTCATTGTACACTATTCGTATAGATTATTTTTATAAATCCTTCATCGTTCATTCTTTTAACGTGGCCGAACCATCTTAATGCTCCTGCGGGAACCACGGTCGTCGCTGAATATTGTCAACACATACGGTCAACGACCGACGAAACGACCTTTGGATACCCCGACAAATTATATTTTACAGTCCGAAGGTCACATGCCAAAACATTGACGCGGCCGGACATCGCGCCGCATTCCATAGTAGAAAGAGAACGCATCACGCTGTCTCGCCGGTTACGTAAACAAATTGTTTACCTACAATACTATTTACGATATCTACAATACTTCAATTGACCATTCTGCTTGCACAGAAGCGAGATAAATATATATCGCGGGCGCACTCCCGCGCCCATTTTAAAATGTTATAAATACCCACATACTGATAAATAAAACATTCATTCACTCTCTCCTTCCGCATTGCGATTTAACGTATTTTATTTATTTGCCAACAACTACTATCATCATCTCTTCAAATTAGAAGCATTCCGCTAAACTCCTTTCATAATTTTAAGCACTGCATTATTTTTTCAATCCGCACTTTTTTCTAAATGCTCTTATTTTTCATTGTATCAAACATTATTTTCCCATATAATAAACGCAATGCAATTATTTTTGAAAAGCAATGTCGAATCGAAATGAACCGTGCATGAAGTGTGATTAAGTGGAGCACGACTCATTGGTAGACTGAAAAACATAAATATAAAAGGTAAAGAAAATTACAGTTAGAGCAAGTTTATTGAAAGGAGGAAGTTTAAAAAGTAAGAGGAAGCGTAGAAGATGTACGAGAAAGTGTATAAGTGAAGAGGAGGCGATAGATTTGTATCACAGCAAATATGATTGGCGCTCCGTCCTCTCGGCCTATCCCGACAAAGAAATAACCTGATAGTACGTATCTATGTATTGAGTATTTCTTCAACTTAACCACTCTTGTAGTGAGCGTAAATCATAACACAGAATATGCCGGCCCTGATTATAAATTTATTAAGACAATAAATTTCTAAGAAAATTTATTTGACCGAGATGTGGAAACGGAAGTGAACATATACGGTGTGTACATACGTGTATATGTTACTTGTACCTGTAGTGTGGGTATTATGTCCCATTTTATTCGTGTCCATTATTGCCTTTTGTACGCATTCATAGAAAGTGCGTGAATGCAATCACAACATTAATTTATTTTTCCATTTCGCCACGTGCCCACAATGTACATACAAAATGAATGTTATTATATTTTTATATGAGAAATATAATTTGACAGTAAATAAATAGGAAGGGAAAATAGAAAACCTATAATTCGTAATCATTGCAATAAATTTCTATTATAACTACAATAGCTCTATCAGGCACTATACTACAGACGTTGTTCAACACGTGTCTGGTTCTTGGTGCGTTCTATAAAGGGAGATAATAGAAGAAACAAAAATAAATTAATTATAGTTCAAATTTCACGTATGTCATAAAATTATTTAATTAAAGGCTCCATCCCCTGGTCACTCCGTGGTCCAACACCATGTTAGCGCTACGAGCCTCCGCGCCCAAAAAGTAAAACATCAAATAACATATTATTCATAGTTCATAAAGATATTTTAATTTGTTTTTATCAAAACTGTTTATTCCACTTTATGTAACGGTATAACCCTACCGGTTTCAAGGCCTTTCACCTTATTATCAAGGGGAGCATAAACAAAAGTCTTGTTTGTGCTCCTCTGATGATTAGATGGAAACCTTGAAACCAATAGGGCTTTTTCTGACGTATATTATATTATATCGTTAAGTAGCAATTTTAGTATTTCATGTTGAATATATATTAAAGTATTGTTATATTAACATATAAACGTTTATTTTTTTTTCCAAAGTTACATAAAAACACGTTCAAAATACTTCGATATGTCAAAGATTGTCAATTTTGTATAATGTTGGCTATCATGGTAAATACTTGCCATTAGAATTAAAAATTTTGTTTATAAAACTGTAGATATAGAGTTTTTTATCATTAAATGACCTTTCTTAAAATGTGCAAGCAGATAAATAATAATATTTGGCAACATTTGGTAGAATAATCTACATATGTTTGTAACACATACGTATTCCATTAAATTCGCTAATTAGGTGATTTTTATTGCTGGCAATACAGAGAATGTTCACCACTACATATTTCGTTTAGCGTAAAATAATTACGGATAGTCAATCAAAAAACTTTAGAAATGAATAAAGTAATTGACAAAAATAATTACGGATAGTCAATTAAGAAACTTTAGAGATAAGAAAAGAAATTAATAAAAATAATTACGTATAGTCAATTAACAAACTTTAGAGATAAGAAAATAAATTAATAAAAATAATTACGGAAAGTCAATTAAGAAACTTTAGAGATAAATAAAGTAATTAACAAAAATAATTACAGATAGTCAATTAACAAACTTTAGAGATAAGAAAAAAAATTAACAAAAATAATTACGGATAGTCAATTAGGAAACTTTAGAGATAAATAAGTAATTGACCAAAATAATTACGGATAGTCAATTAAGAAACTTTAGAGATAAATAAAGTAATTAACAAAAATAATTACAGATAGTCAATTAAGAAACTTTAGAGATAAGAAAAGAAATTGACAAAAATAATTAAGGATAGTCGATTAGGAAACTTTAGAGATAAATAAAGTAATTGACCAAAATAATTACGGATAGTCAATTAAAAAACTTTAGAGACAAGAAAAGTAATTAAAAAAAATAATTACGGATAGTCAATTAAGAAAACTTTAGAGCTAAACAAAGTATTTAACAAAAATAAAACACTAATAACTAAAGAATGCAAAAAACATCATCTCTCATTAATTTTTTATTTTGTTTTTATATACCGCAAGTACTTCCCAAGGAACATGACACCAGTTGGATATAAACATTGCATTCGTAACAAATCGGAATCATTCAGCCTAAAGCTGATCATGAAGACATCAGAAATACCAATAGGTGGCATGATAATGTTATTAATGGAATAATAAACTTAGGTATTAAATATTCTAATATAGAGTTCCATAACGTCAATGCCGAGACCTTTGATAAATTATTAATTAACATATAATAAAAACATCGTTCAATCTACTTATTGAAGACGACCTCTGTGGCCTAATTGATAAAGCGCTTGACATTTAGTCCGTTTAAATTTTCAAAATGTGATTTTT